>JAUCMU010000097.1:21276947-21290555 GCA_032275025.1 Enteromius treurensis | reverse complement strand
TGTATTTATATATACTTAATAAATATACACAGTACATACAAATATATTATGTAAAGAAAAACTTTTATTTTGGATGCAATTAATCACAGCACTAATTTTTCCTGTTAAAAGACTGCACAAAATTTAAAACAGTCCACAAGCAGTCTCTATGATATTCAAGCACTTTGAGATAAGTAAAATAGGCAGAAGATGACATGGGTTCATATTTCTTCAGTCATGAACAATGTTCTTTCCTCCTAATTTCCACTCTCTTCATAGAGCATTAAGGGACGCCTCCCCACTGCGTTCCTCTCCCCCTGTCGCCCTTGTCAGTCTCTCTTTTTCTTTCTCCATCAATTTCTCATTCATCTGCAGCAGTCTTTGTGTGTTACATAAGCGTATTAACCCCCTCTCCCACTCCCACTGGACCTATAGGAACACTGGCCTCAGCCAAGTGACCTACATCGCAAAGACAGGGGTCACGTGGTCAAGTGTCTGCTACAAAGACTGTACTGTATTGTTCACTAGATGCTGCCAGTCTAGCTGTTGTTGAGATCTATGGCAAACGTGCTGGAAAAGTTGTATTAGTAAATGGAAAGCTTACAAGTCCAACTTACATTTATTAAGCAATATTTTAGTAAATGCAAATTTGGCAGCACCTGTGTCTGCTGATTATTACCACAAAAATTATATTTGTAAAAACAGTAAAAATGTCCAGTATTGTAGTTACAATGAGACAATTGTACCATATCCTTTCTATTTTTACATTTTAAAATTAGGCCATTTCAAGAAAGAAGATGTTTACTACTATCAGTCTGCTGTCACTTAAGGAATAATTCTTTCATCATTTACTCACCCTCAAGTAGTTTCAAACCTGTATGAATTTTTTTGTTCTGCACAAAAGAAGATATTTAGAAAAAAAGTTTGTAACCAGGCTTTTTTGGGTCACCATTGATTTCCATAATATTTTTTCCCTACTATGGAAGTCATTCATACAGGTTTGGAACTACTTGAGGTTGAGTAAATGATGAGCACATCTAATATAAGATACGCATCTGTTTTTGTACATTTTACATTTTAATCGTTCGCAATCAAACATTTTTTAAAATCATACACCCCTACCTGGAATTTTTATTTAAAATAAATAAATGTTTATTTAATCGTCAATATTCTTTTAAAATACACAAATTCACATGCAGACCTGCAATTGGGCCGCAGGAAGGTTAACATCAGCCACCATCTCAGTACAAGGATGTTCCACTTGAAGACGAGGGTTGAGCTCTAGGAAGTAAAAGCTGCTGTCTTGGCTGTAGAGATACTCCACTGTACCTGCACTCACATAGCCCACCATCTTTGCCAACCTTACTGCACACTGAAACAGAGAGATGTACACATTTTATTAACCAAGTTTTTCATGCTGGCATATACATTCATTAGTTTAGGAAAATATAGTATTAGGATTAGACTTCAGAATCTGATGCACAGTTATCATAATAGTCAAAGATACCTTCTCCATATCCTCAAAAACATCAGAGGTGGCAATAGTAGCCGGAGCCTCTTCAATGATTTTCTGGTGTCTGCGCTGGACGGAGCAGTCACGGCCAAACAGGGAGATGGCGTTACCGTACTGATCTGCCAAAATCTGCACCTCCAAGTGGCGAGCATGTTTGGCCAATTGCATAACAAAGATCGGTGAACCTGGAACCTCGGTTTGAACCTGAGTAACAAATGTTTTTTTGTAAGATTTGGAAAGTTAACAGGTGGTTGAAAATGTAGTTTGGCGATGAAGAACAACTCGGACCTGTCTAAAGAGGTTAGGGAAGTCTTCTGCACCGTTAACTTTCCGGATACCTTTTCCGCCTCCGCCTTCAGATGCCTTCACCATCACAGGGTAACCTATTTGTTCAGCCGCCTGTCAATTAAAACATGCTCCATCACTGACTGGACTAAATTTGAAATGCCACATTGTACTTGATGTATAGAATACCTTCAGTCCAGCCTCCACATCATGTACACAGCCCTGTTCGTACAGGTCAGTAGGGACATTAACAATTCCTTTCTTCTGGTCATTCTCTGTCCACTCTACAGTCAGCCCTGAACAAACACACCACCATCACTGTCAAACACCAAACTCTCAATCATGATGGTAGTAAATGCTGGATAGAAAGGGGTTGTGGTGGGTTTAGTAGACCTGCCAAATTAATGGTGTGTTCCTATTTGTCAATACTTAGTTTAGGTATTAAATTAGTTGTTGTACAATGAGCAAGCTTAGTCCAGCATACAGCATTAGGTGGGTTTTATTTAAAGAGGATCTGAGCAGACCAGGTGGTTTGATGCCATACATACATACATTGGTCTACATAGCATTGTAAGTCGAACACACCCATTGTCGAACATCTGGGTTGTGCTGTTCTGTTGTAAATAATCTTAACCTTGATTCCTAACTGCATCTACTTTCGGAACACCAATTAACGTGCCTTTGCTTTGGCACAGAAACACACAGCATCTTTATGACATGGCTGCATCAACACTACACATGAACATTTGGGCGGTATTAAGCTAATATTTCCACATTGTGACATAGACATGTGGGGGCATCTTTTCATGAGGCATTTCAGCCTGGTCTGGACTTTGAGCTTTGTAACTCTGCAAAAATAGATACATGACACAGATACATAAAGAAAAAATAGATATTGCATCATATGAGCCCTATTAGCCTGATAATAGTTCTGTTAAGTCAGATGTTAAACTAACCTGTTCCACTCCAGGGAAGTGTAGGGATGCCAGCTGTTTGGGCCACAATAGAAGAGGCGATCTTATCCCCAAGAGCCCACATAGCCTGACTAGGAGGACCTAACGAAAGATACAAACCACTAAATAAGTTACCATCACATTATTTGAATAAGTAAATCAAGGAAATATTGTAAAGTTTATTATAATAGCTGAGCCTCACCCATGAAGGCTATGCCGTTCTTGTGCAGCAATTCAGGGAGTTTGGGATTCTCAGAGGCATGACCCCAACCAGCCCATACAGCCTAAAAACAGGTACATTACATTTATGCATTGTGCAGATGAATTTATCCAGAGTGACTTACAGTCAAAGAACCAACATTACTCATACAATGCCAGGTTCATTAGACAACTAGATTAGAAATCAAGATAGAGAACATGAGAAATGGAGAGATGAAAAAAATCAGGATATAAAAAAAATATTTAAAAAATGTGTCAATAATGGATTTAGCTTATAATAAGCCTCAGCTGAGATTTTAATTTAATATCTCAAGAATAATTTAACAACACATTCACATGTCTACAGTTCTAAATGTTGGTCACATGATATGATGGCAAACAAATATTGAATCTTCTTTTAATTAAGCAATCCTTTTTTTTTTCTAATTATATTTCATCATATTGTACAATATATTGCATAAAAATAGGACATCCATGCAAAAAGATTGTATTTATACAAACTTTACTTTCTGTTTTTTGTTACACCTGTACTTAAAATAAAAAAATTAATAAAAAAATAATAAATAAATATATTAAAATGCCAGTCATCATAGCTCATGCATTTACCTGAACAGGAATTCGTTTAGCTATGTCCAAAATGAGTTCCACATTAGCATAGTTGTTGTTGTTTGTACCTCCTGGGACAGGAACATAGTGATCCGCCATCTTGATATACTCTGCAGACAGAATTGTATATGTTTAGTAAGTATTTAAGTATTTCATCAATAATTCAATACAGATTACAGGCTTATTTATAAATATGTTCACCTCACTGAACACTTTCTATGCAAATTAGGGCAGGTCTGCACCAACAAATCCTACTGACATAGTTTTAAAAATGAAGAGAAGGACCAAGACATTCCTTGTTAAATACATTTGCCAGTGCAGCAAGGCTTTCCCTGGATTACACCATGATACAGCCAGCAGTGGGGGAAGGTTTCCTCAAGCTATTTTGTAAGTATTTTGACGTAACAGTTAAGCTCAGCATTTTAAACACACCTGCATTGGCTTTGAGGTCCTCCGGGGTAACCATGACTACAAAACGTATGGCCCGTTCATTCCGAAACATTTCGTAAGCCCAGCGACGGATGGAGCGCATGCACTTAACTGCAGCTATTCCATTGTTAGCAATGAGAACCTGTCACAACAAAATATTCACAGCTGTCACCACAAAAAACGAAAAAATTTACAAAGACGTTAATTGAAATATATAAAACTAAAATACAAATTGTAAAATATAACACAATATAATTATGTAAATAAATAATATATAATAATATACAAATACGATGAAATCGCATTCCAAATAAAGGTTTGTGTACATAATTTATGTGTGTGGATTGTGTATATTTAATATGTATATCTAAATGCAATGCAAAGATACAATTAGACATCCTGTGCTTTGATTTATGTCCTTTCTCTGTACCTGCTACGCGCTTCTGTGCTGCCCCTGTGTACTCTCATCCATTAACATGGGCGGCGGAAAAAAAAAATTGCTGCTTACGCCCTGCTGACGCAAGCAATGCGAATCCGGCGTAAACTCCACATGTTCAAGCGTCAAACTACATGCGAATAGCGAGATATATTTGCCCAAGTCACCTCAGGTGTGAACGCACTTTTAGCAAAGAGGGATTTGAGAAAATGATAGACACACTGGACAAGAGATTCCAAAAGAAATATACTTAGTATGTTACATCCTGCTAAAATGTTTTGGGACAACAAAATATAAAAATGGGTATTGGTTTTATTTATCTGTACTTTTGACTTTTTAAATTTTATTCCAAAAATTTTTATCAAAAAATTTACTACAATTTTTATTAAATTAAATGAATAACTTCTCTGCATATAGCACTACACGACACATATAGCAGAAAAGCACATTACAGTTATGGAACTTACCTTCTCAATGACTTTGTTGCCACCAAATCGGGTGACAAACTCAGCAGGGGAAGCCACAGTAAAGTCCCTCTGCAGGTCCATGCGTCTGCGGTCCCTGCCCTGCTTCACAAGGTGAAGTCCTGACATGCTAGGCCTTAAGAAAAAACACACAATACCTATAAAATACACAAAATACAATAACTCACAATACAGCCTGAGAAACACAATATACAAACAGATGAACACTATAACATTACACGTGATTGAAACTGAAAGCATTGCTGATCATTTTGGATTGGGTTATTTCAAGGGTTTTTTTTAAATTGAGAGAAGAAATCAGCAAGAAAAAAAAATTGGGAACAAATGAATAATCGGGAATATCTGTCTATTTGTTCCTCTGCATGTCATGTCAAAAAACACAACAAAAAAAACAGATGAACAATGCACATGTTTGTTTTCACATAAGTGTATAGGTTTTTTGATGTTTGCGTTTTTTGCAATGAAATAAAAAATACAAAAGTCTATATTCACTATTTTATCCTAATATACTAACTTTCATGAACTTCTGAAGCCTGCAAATGAACCCTGTAAATTCATCCCCCTGTTGATGGGCATATTTTTAAAAAACATTTTGAAAGGCTAAAATAAAAAAAGTGATAGATGGCCGAATAAGATGGATGTCTTCAAAGGTACAGAAGAAAAAAAAAGTTAACGATGGAATATTAGCTCACTGCATGCTACACATTATATACTGTATGCCAGTCCTCATTCAGGAGTACGAAACATGCTGCATATCAAACAGTAGTACACTACGTGCATGTTAAATTTAGGCATCCAGTTATGATTCGGACATAACAGTTTTTGCATTTTCAGTTTTATGTAAAAATGTCTTATCTTTTGGAAGTCTGATTCTTGAATCAAGACGGCAGATATTACTTCTGGTTGTGGTTCTTCTGGAAATGGAAGGTCAAGTGCATTGCATTGTGGGATACAGAATATCACACAATATTTCTGGGTTGGCACATGTGGGTCATTTGGTTATTCAAGACAGAGAAAACGCATACTTTGCATAGCATACAGTACATACTGCATAAATAGAATTAGTAGTGTAGTAGTATGCTATCCCTAATTAGCTTTCACGTGTAACCTGAAGTTACAGTATTGCATCATGTCGGAAGTGCTGGCACACACAAAGCGCTACTCAAAGGGTGAAGGACTGGAATGGCTCTCCTCCTCCCAGACTCCTCGATTTTTATTCTCTTCCCTCCACTCAGCCAAAAAGAATGTTTTGTACTTCCTTTGCACTTGCCCAACACAGCCCCTCCCCTCAACCAATAGAGCAATATGGGGAGGAGGGGCATGTTGGCCCACTCAGGCAGTTTCAGCACCGCCACCCCATCCTAGAAGACTTTTCTGAGCAGCTCGTATGAGGCCTTAGTTAAACACAGAGGCATGACGAATTATGTAAATTAAATCAACAAAGAATTAAACTAAACAAAGATATTACACAAAGCAGCTGAGTGTATTATTTCAGTAAATATATATTAATGATGGAGTCATTAAATAGCAGATTTGCCAGTTTATTACCAGTTATCGGTCTTGCCTACATGTGGTCTGGTCACTATAAAGGGTGGACACATGTTCTCCATCCCCAATTGACACTTTTATTTAATCATAGACAATTAGATTAGGCTATTTTTCACAGTAGCAATAAAGAGAAAACTGAAACTGATATGTTTAGACCCAACAACTTTATTATTGTAAAAAGTATTTTATTATTTTTATTTATTTGAAAAAAAAAAATATATATATATATAAAAACACTCAAACTGGTTTAATTTAAGATTATTTTAAATGAGTAAATCTGTAAGTTAAAGCACTAAAACAACTAAATACACTAAAATTAAAAGCTAAAACATACTAAAGATATAGATATTTTAAAAACTAAATTGAATAACAAAAATACACAACAAAATGACTTAAACTCAAAAAAAATAATTAAAGAAATGAAAAAAAAGGAGACAAAAAAAGTCCAATTCAAAATACCAGCTCAATGACATTAAAATAACAAAATATCAAATATATATTATTTAAATGAAAATACAATTCACTTAATTAAATTAAAATATTTAAATTGCTAATAATTGGTAGTATCATAATTAACTATTAAATAAATTAATATGCGTTTATAAAAACAAAAATGCTTTAAAAATGTAATTCATTCAATTAAAACATACATTTAAAAAATACAAATTAAAGTCATTAAGCAGCGTTCTGCAGTGTGATAACAGCAGGAAATGTTCTAGACAGTAAACTGTAGTTAACTGTGGTCCTGGAATTCTGTAAAGAACTGAACATACTGTAAAACCTTTTGCGAACAGATTCTTACCACTATTCCAGGGCATGTCAAACAGCTTTCTGTCGGACTTAAATCTTTTCCTTAAGCATCAATACTTTGACACTCATTATGGTGTGTCTGTGTGAAACCTCAGTAGGCACAGAGATGGAAAATACTGCCAAAGACTGGCAGGGCAACCAAAGTTACCCAAACACATAGAGAGGCGCTTGTGCTCATTTTCACATAGCACAGCGATGAACCCAGATGAACCTCGAACAACCCAGTATCCTCAAGCCACCACTTTGCTGCTGCATACCTCCTCAATCACACACGGGCTAAGAAATGTATTCATTTATTTAGGCAATCAATGCTAGCAATATCTTTAAAAAAAAAATCTTTTTCAAAGGCCACGTCCCTTATCTCTAGCACCAAGCAAAGTAAGGGTGATACAGACATTGTGAAAGTGGACATCCATGTCACAATAACAGCAAATGAGTACACAAGCATCTCTGACCTCATATTGTGCAAGGGTCCGTCCAGGCTGTCGAAGCCCATCTCATAAGTGCTGTCTGAACTGACAGAAGAGGGGGAAAGGGAGCGCGGATTGTCCTCCATCTGCAGGTCCAGCTTCCCAGCAGTTTCATCTTCTGAGTTTTCCTCGGACACAGAGCCCACGATGAAGTGAGAGTGCAGTGCAGCCACTGCTGGAAGCTTCTTCCCGCTGGAGTCCTGCTCTGCCATACTTTGGCCACGCTGGCAGGCTGCAAGCACTAAATTAGTTAACAAAATTAGTTAGGATGAACTAACAATAGAAATGTGTCTTAAGCATTTATTAATCTCAATTTTTAGGATCAGTGTTTACTTAACACTTTATTTAATGCAAAGGTTATTACTTAATGTACCTGAGCTAACCATGTACCATAACCTAGCAATGAACATCTGTATTCAGTTTATTCAAAACAAACACTGGTCAAAGTACTTAAATCTTAAATCATATTGTCTTGTTACTGTACATGTCATTTTTTTCCCCCAGTAAGGCATGAATTTATGGTAATAGTTGCTGTTCAAAAATATGATAAAGCATTTTCCAACATAAATTCTAGAATATACCCAGTTTAATCAAGAACATGCATAATATTTGTCTATCATATCTGGTATTCAATAAATCACAATGACGCCATGCTAAAATTAATACATGGATTTGTATAGTTTGATTTTATTAAAGTTGACATGAAATGAAAATGATCTATCTATACATCACTACTTTATTACAGTCAGCTGTGAATTCACTTGTTTCCCCTCTCGATAATCTGGTTCACTTAGATATATGTGATAATACAGAAGAAAAGATTTGCATCTGAGGATACATTACGACTTCAAGTAAAACAAAAGATGTGTTTGCATCACATAAACATTATTTTTATGTCATCTGTTCTTTGGAAAAATATCACTTTTTAAAATGCACTTAAGACATCTTTTTGTTGTAGTAACTTTTGACCTCAATTGTTTTACCAAGATATTTACATGGTATTTTGCTAAAATGTAGTTAGTATCAGCATTTTGGTATCTATTTGTAAGTTATGTCCTATGGGCATGGTAACATAATACTATTTTTGTTACCAAAATTTGTATGTTTCAGCAGATGTAATCATCCACCAATCATCGTTTCCCATCAATGCATCATCAGTTCTGCAACAGTTGCGCTATTGTCTCTTACCCATATCTAACGTTTGACTCCATGTGAACCTGTCTGATTACTGTACCTCGATTAAGCAACTCACCTGCAAAACTGACACTTGCAAAAAAACAACCGCACCTCATGCTTCCTGATGAACCTGATCAACGAGTCTCACCGTCGCGGACCCTCAACCAAATATGTGAAACTTTTTTTAACAATCTAAGTTCACTCTTAGGCGTAACGTTAGATCTAATTTCTGCCATTAGTCCACAACCGACCGGCGTGATAGTCATCATTTTTCCATTTTTCAAACTTGTAAACTGTCTGTCTTCACCTTCAGCTACAAACAGTGGAATCGGTTCAACCTAACGTTAGCATACATGCTAATTTATCATACCGCCAGAAACCCTCCTGTCATCTGCCCTGCGAAGCTACGCCAGCCAAAGTCGCTGTTATCTGTCCAGTATGTGCAGTGTCATATGCAGTTTTTTCAGTTAGCAGGCACTCGGTCCAGGTAATAAGCTTATGTACTCACCGTGAGAAAAGAGTCTGCAAGCAATTCTGAGACGTGTAACTTAAACCGACGTTTTAATATCGACTGATATCCTTCTAATTGAAGCACATCTCCGCTCTGGTGACGGCTAAAAGGCTATATAGCAGCATAATGGTACAGGCGCTTGCGTTCCAGCCTCTTTGACAGCAGCATCACGATGGTGTGATGCGAGGGGGGGTTACTTTTGGACGTCGTCCTTTGACCCCACCGATGCAACCGCTCACGCTGTATCAACGGACCAATCGTATGGCGCGCCTCGATGGGGGCGCGGTCACGCATGTAAATGAACCAGAAGGTGCGCCCAATGATTTGGCGCTTCGTTAGACGCACGTGTTTTCTGTCATAGAAGGGTCACCGTTGTTAGATATATGCTTTTGGCTTTACAAAGCTGCATTGCTTGGGCTTGGATTGCTAGTTCTTTTTTCTGGCCCAACAACCACATTCTACACGCATACACACAAAAATGTAAAATCTAAAGTATGCTTAGGCCTAATGTAGGTTTATTTATTTATTATTAGGTAGCTCCATAATTAAGTTACATTAAGCAGAGTGCCGCTTGTAGGTGGCAAAGGGGCATTGAGTACATGGGGTTCAGGGACCACTGAACTGTAACTTAGAAGTTGTTACAATTTTCATTTAGCTGTTTTTTAAGCAGGACATGGGCCAAAACATACGTAGATGATACTATCATTGCAACACGTAAAACAAAGTAGCAAGTATATGTAGTTATGTGAGGTGTTGTGTAACAGTTGTGGTGAGTATGTGTATATCTTTATTATGCATTTTTTAATGTACAGACATGTTCAGAAAGGTTGGCACCCTTGGTAAACATGATCAAAATGAATATGAATCTAACTTTTCATTGGAGGAAATATCATTATGAATAAATGTTTTACTGTAGTACACATTGGCCACAATTAATGGAAGTCTTTTATTCAATAATTTTTGAAACCTCATGCTGCCAGGTTTAAAGCTCTAGATTTTCTCTTATATTACCTGGTCAGAAAACAATTCTTCACCCAGAAGACAATTTCTTCACCCAGAATGCCTCCAGATTCCAAGCTCCATGTTGGTGCCTCTTCTCTTCAGTTCAGCTTACTCATTTTAAGGTTCGAGGACTGGAATCATAGCAGAAGCTTGGTTTTGTGCTCAGTGATTAATTTTTGTGTTATTTTTGAAGCTGGAACATGGCCCATTGTAAGATTTACATTGTACTTTTTCTAAGAGTCAGTCACTTAATGATTTTTTTTTTTTTAAATCTGTTTGTATTTATCCATGATGCCATGCATTTAAACAAGATGTCCAGAACCCCCAGCAGAAATATTGGACCACAACATCAAAATACAGCAGTATATTTCACTATACACATAGGGTACTTTTTATCTATGTTTGTATTAACCCATCTTTTTTTTTTAGTTTCATCTGACCATAGAAGCCAGTCCCATTTGAAGTTCCAGTTGGGTCTGATAACTGCATATTCTGGAGTTTGTTTTTGTATGAGCTTGGAGATTTTTTCTTGAAACCCTCCCTAACAACATTTGGTAATGTAGGGGCTGTTTGATTTCTTTTTGATATATTCTAAGGTTTTCTGACCCCAAGACTTGCTGTTTTGTACAATTGTCTAGCTGTGGTCCTTGGAGAGTCTTTGGTTAATTAACTAAATCTATTGTTGACTAAACAAAATTTTTAGGCAGTAAAGTAACAAGATATTTCTAGTAGAAACAATTTAATTATTTCCCTGATGGTGGAAAAGGGATTTATTTACTGCTCTTTTCTTAAAGCCACTTCACTAATTTGTGACGTCCAATTATCTTTTGCTGCATATCAGAAATATATATTTTTATTTTTATTTTTTACCATTGTGATGGATGATTAAGGGAATTTGCACTTTGCTTTCCTTTCTATTTATATTTCTGTGAAACAGAAAACCAAACATGGAGCACCCCCTCTGAGCTTAACAGTTCAGAGGGGGTGCTAAAAAAGAAAGCTAATTCAATTTAGAGAAAGTAATGAACGCCTAAACGTTTGCTATCACTTTTTTATATACAGCAGCTTCAAAAAAGGCACATTTGACTTGTTTCTGTGGTATTAAATCATATACTAATGCCAACTGCCAAATATTAGACTTACAATGTAATGCAATTTATGAACAAATATAGTCTAAAAAAAAGAGAAAGATATTAAATTATTATTTAATTATTATTATTATTATTATTATTTTACAATTCATAACTATTTCTACATAGGCACGCAACCAGGCGCAACCTCCCTGCTGATTTGCATGGAATCATGTTATAATAGTCAGAGATAAGCATAAAAATATTAAGAGGATTTAACATTTCCAATTAAGGCAGGCCTGTTACATTTTCCTTATTTTTAGGCCTATATTGCTAGATTACTTTTATTAATAAAATACATTCAATTATCGTCATGCGTGACAAGCTTACTCACTGAATGTTGTTACAAATATTTTTATATCAATAAAACGCGGTAACTAATTTGCACCGGAACGGGCGGTTTAATGTTCCCGACATCATATCAGAGCACCTTATTTGCGTTTTGTTCTTACTGACCACCCGGTACAGCCTGCATTCAAGGTTGTTATGCGCGAACTACACGCATGCGCCAGGCGTTTTATTTGCGGGGTCTGCCCGCAGCATGTGTGCAGCGATGCTCAGAGCAGGCCCTCAGACAGAAAAGGAAGATTATCTAGTGACAGACCAGGGACCGGTTGCATAATAGGTTAAGACTAGTCTTAAAAGTTAGTCAGCTAAACTTTTCTTTGAGACTGGTCACAGTTTTAAAAAAAATTAATTAACATAAAAATGTATATTAGTCTAAGGTAAGTACAAAAAAATAAAACTGGCCCCAGAATAAATATGGAGCAGTGTAGATGGACGCTGAACTCGAATTTGTTCATATTTATTTTTTTTATTTTTGTTTTTACATTTTAGTGTCGGTGTGTGTGTTGTTAATGTTAAAAGAATTGTATCATGACAAGACGAATAAAAAATAAATAGGAAATACAAATTTTGTTTAACATTTTGCTGTCAACAAATTTAAGACTCTGGACAAAACGTTGTTTTTCACTACAGTAACCCCAAAATAAATGTTAAAGTAGATTGTTACTAAAGAGACTATAGCCCCATCAAGCGCCGCCACTTACTCAATATTTTACAATAATTTCTAGGTGTACCAATAATTGTGTCCAATGTGTATTTGAGAAAAAGTTTATTTCATAATGATATAAAATAATGAATCGAGGCAAAAGTTGTTCAGTCACAGGTACAGTGGGTACGGAAAGTATTCAGCCCCTCTTACATTTTTCACTTTTTGTTATATTGCACCCATTTGATAAAATCATTTATGTTAATTTTCCCCCCTCATTAATATACACACAGCACCCTATATTGAAAGAAAAAAAAACTGAATTGTTGTTGTTGAATTGTGGTAAGCCACAGATCTGGCTGTAACGTTGTCTTGTGTCCATGTGCTCTCTGTGTTTTTGTTTTGATTCTGTCTCGCGTGTCTTTGCCCTGTTTGTGACTCTGCCTGTCTCATTAGTGTTTGATCCAGCTGTGTCTCCCAGGTATCTTATATCGTGTATATTGATTTCGTTGTGTATTTAAAACAATATCATTTTAAAGTTTCCTCTGTGGGTTGTTGAATGTAAATGTAATTCTCAGTAGATATCCTGCACTTTCGTCAGCGTTCTTGTGTTTCATGTTCCAATATTAAATATTATTCATTTTGGAAATCTCATTACACACTGGCCAAGGTTACAAAAAATTTCTGCTGCACTTAAGGTTCCTAAGAGCACAGTGGCCTCCATGATCCTTAAGTGGAAGACGTTTGGGACGACCAGAACCCTTCCTCGTCCGGCTAAACTGAGCTTTCGGGGGAGAAGAGACTTGGTGAGAGAGGTAAAGAAGAACCCAAAGATCACTGTGGCTGAGTTCCAGAGATGCAGTCGGGAGATGGGAGAAAGTTGTAGAAAGTCAATCATCACTGCAGACCTGTAGGGGCTTTATGGTAGAGTGGGCCGATGGAAGCCTCTCCTCATAGTTTGCTAAAAAACACATGAAGGACTCCAAGGTGGTGAGAAATAAGATTCTCTGGTCTGATGAGACCAAGATAGAACTTTTTGGCCTTAATTCTAAGCGGTATGTGTGG
>JAUCMU010000097.1:21265489-21276847 GCA_032275025.1 Enteromius treurensis | reverse complement strand
CGGAAACAGAATTGATTCGTTCGTCTCTCGAGTCTTCAGGTTTTTCGAGTCGTTCGTTCATCACGTGACAGCCCCATTAGCTTAACCTATGCAGCCTGAGCCGTGCGCGACTGAACGAAGCACTCCCACAAGACGACTCGTTCTTCCCGAGTCACATTAAAGATCCGTTTAAAATTAACAAATTGTTCAAGAACGACTCATCACTAGTCTTGAGATGTTTTGACCATCGCCTGATTGTCTATGCGCTTAATACACAGAAAATGTCTGTTTAAGTTTAATGCCTAAAGTAAGCCAAGTACCGAAATATCGCGGTTCACGCGGGTGTACCGAACTGAACAGGGCGAACCGAACGGTTCGATAAAGAACCGAAAACCGCTGCATCCCTAGTATGTATGTATGTATATATAAAAAAAAAATTGCTATATGGTATAATTTTCTTTCTTTTTTTAAACAACAGCATTCTTCATTACCGGTAATTTTTCTTTTTTTTTAATAATACAAACAAGAAACAGAAAAACAAGACTGAATATATAAAATAATAATAAAAACAAGTAAATGATTTTAATAACAAGATGTGTACAATTCAGGGGAGGTCAGATAAAGACTAAATGTATAAACTCTATGTTAAGTCATTTGAATCCGTGAATCCGCTTTCTTACCCGCAGTTATCATAAAATATTAAATATTTCTCAGGCCCTCTCATCTTTGGTTTGTTGTTCCTAGAAATAATGGCAATACAGTGCAAAGGCAGTGTGATGTTAGATATTCTTTTCATTTTCTCATGTATGCTTTCCCAAAAGGATTTTATTACTGGGCATTCCCAAAATATATGCCAGTGATTGGCTTTCCTAAAACCCACACTGTCTCCAGCATTTAGTATTCCCTCGACCAGTTTATGCTTTTTGTTTTGGTGTACTAAAGTATCTTATAAGGCACTTCCACAAACTCACGCCACATATATGTGCATTTAGTGCATTTTGATTAAAATTTACATCCATCAAGCCAGTCTTCATTCTAGATTAAGAAATGACCTCCCTTTTCCCATTTTTCTTTAATGTATTCAATAGAGTGAGGATTATTCATTCTTAAACCTTTACAGAATTTAGAAATTACACCTTTATTTAAAATACCTTGGTAAGCACTGTTACACATTTTCACTGTTGGGTCATCAAATTTTGTCTGTCTTTTGATATTGTTTTTAAAACGGTTACGTAACTGAAGATATCTATACAAATCAGATTTATCCAGATCGTATTTTTTAACTTTCAAAGTCTTTCAAATGTCCCTTTTCTGTTAGAGAATAGAAAGTTATTCCCTTTGAGATCTAGCATTTGAATCTATAATCCATCCTATTTGGCTTAAATTCATTAAATTCATAAGCACACCACTGAATTATTAGTAGTTAATTATTCAATTTATGTTCTTTTATTGTGTTCCAAATTTTTTATTGGGTTTTAATCCATAAATTCTGCACTTTATCTAAAAAGCCATCCGAATTTTTATGTGCCATTATTGTTTGAATTGGGGGATCATTCATAAAAGAGATTTAAATATCTTTCCACCTAGTCTGATATGTTGGGTTACATAAATGAATTACATATTTAGTTTGGGTTGCATAATAATCTCTAAAATTAGGTAATGCCATACCTCTTTCGTCCTTTAGGAGCTGTAATGTTTTTGATTTGAGCCTAGGTTTTTTTTTTACCTTGCCAAATAAATCTGGAAATAAGCTTATTTAGTTCTGACCAGTATTTTAAGGGAATCTCTACCGGGAGTGCTTGGAGTAGATATAGATACCATGCTGGGTATTGAGTTTGATACTTTTTTGGGTACCGACCGAATTGCCTCTATACAACATGGTAACGAAAAACGTCTTGTCGTTCGTTCTTAGCCAATAAGACTGCAGCATAAGCCAGTGTGTTTAACTACAAGTGTGTAAAATAGCCTTATGTTATTTATATAATTTACACGACTGCACGTCATAACTGTCCCTACATTAAGTTTTCTGCAGGCACAGTGCAGTTCCACCACACACACATAAACTTGTGCACGCGTAGTTTTTGTTAGTATTATGCGTCTCTCTGTGTTAATGTATGGGTTTTGTTTTGTTTACTACATTGATCTATATAATGTTCTCTGTTATAGATCAGTGGTTTACTAGCATACTGATTGGTTTGGACATAGCAGCAGAAAGATATGACTGCTGCGTCATCGCGTTACACCCGCCTCAGTCGCGCCGTCTTCACCATGTGGAGGTGGTGTTGGAGAGCTGTTTATACTACCATGCCTTTTTTCAGGATCATTTTCTGCTGTATTTGTCGTTGTCCCATGTCTAGTTGTAACCCCTTTCTCCATTGTTGCATTGAACACAAGATGTCACTTAATCTAATTTATTGGGGTTATTTTGCACAACCGTTGAGAAGCTGTCATCCTCTCTGTGGCATAATCAGAAGCCATATAAATTTTATATACAGTGGGTACGGAAAGTATTCAGACCCCCTTAAATATTTCTCTGTTATATTGCAGCCATTTGCTAAAAGTTCACTTTTTTTCTTCTTTAATATACACACAGCACCCCATATTGACAGAAAACACAGAATTGTTGAAATTTTTGCAGATTTATTAAATAAGAAAAACTAAAAATATCACATGGTCCTAAGTTTTTATATATATTGAGAATCATGAGGTCAAAGGAACTGCCTGAAGAGCTCAGACAGAATTGTGGCAAGGCACAGATCTGGCCAAGGTTACACTAAGAGCACAGTGGCCTCCATAATCCTTAAATAGAAGGGGTTTTGGACGACCAGAACCCTTCCTAGAGCTGGCCATCCGGCCGAACCGAGCTATCAGGGGAGAAGAGCCTCGATGAGAGCGGTAAAGAAGAACCCAAAGATCACTGTGGCTGAGCTCCAGAGATGCAGTCGGGACATGGGAGAAAGTTGTAGAAAGTCAACCATCAGTTCTCCACCAGTCGGGGCTTTATGGCAGAGTGACCCGACGGAAGCCCTTCCTCAGAGCAAGACACATGAAAGCCCGCATGGAGATAAGAAATAAGAAATAAGATTCTCTGGTCTGATGAGACCAAGATAGAACTTTTTGGGCTTAATTCTAAGCGGTATGTGTGGAGAAAACCAGGCACTGCTCATCACCTCCAATACAGTCTCAACAGTGAAGCATGGTGGTGGCAACAACATGCCGTGGGGGTGTTTTTCAGCTGCAGGGACAGGACGACTGGTTGCAATCGAAGGAAAGACTAATGCGGCCAAGTACAGGGATATCCTGGACCAAAACCTTCTCCAGAGTGCTCAGGACCTCAGACCGGGGTGAGGTTCCCTAAGAACCTAATGACCCTAAGCATACAGCTAAAATAATGAAGGAGTGGCTTCACAACAACTCCATGACTGTACTTGAATGGCCCAGCCAGAGTCTTGATTTAAACACAATTGAGCATGTCTGAAGAGACCTAAAAATGGCTGTCCACCAACGTTTACCATCCAACCTGACAGAACTGGAGAGGATCTGTAAGGACAAACAGCAGAGGATCCCCAAATCCAGGTGTGAAAAACTTGTTGCATCTTTCCCAAAATGACTCATGGCTGTATTAGATCAAAAGGGTGCTTCTAAATACTGAGCAAAAGGTCTAAATACTTAAGACCATGTGATATTTCAGTTTTTCCTTTTTAATAAATCTGCAAAAATGTCAACAATTGTGTTTTTCTGTCAATATAGGGTGCTGTGTGTACATTAAGGGAAAAAAACTTAAATGATTTTAGCAAATGCCTGCAATATAACAAAGAGTGAAACATTTAAGGGGGTCTGAATACTTTCCGTACCCACTATATATACCATGTTGTGTAACTGTGCATTACTTTAAAGAGCTTGCAACCTACCAACTACATTCTGCCTGGAGAACAAATGTTGCAACTGAACAAAGGAGGTGCTGACTGCACAGTGGAGATCAACATTTGAGAACAATCTTTAAATACTTTTATTTATTAATTATTTTTTTATTCATAATCTTCATCGCTCAAAACATCTAGATAGATCTATCTATCTGTTTATTGTTTTATTGATATATATATATATATATACTGGTATATATATATATATATATATACACACTGTGCTACAAATTTATAAAACATGGTTACCAAAAAGTGCCCTTTACCTGCTGTTAGAATAACTTCAGATAGGACTAAGCAGTGAGTTACCTTGAAATTTAGGAGATTATAGATTGTTCTCTGAGATTGTTCTTCAGGTTGTTCTTTTCTATTTCAAATGTTTATTGATATGTAGATAGCCAAATTCAGCCTCTGATTATTCGGTGAATGTAAGTTCATGATAAATTTTTGTTGTGAAAAAAGCTTAATCCATGTTTGTACAATAACAGCCTTTGTCAACCCAACATAATAAATCCCTCGCATTTTATCGGCACCCAGCAGTTGATAATCATTGGTGTACTTTAGAACATGTTTCTGATTTGTAAGCAAATTTGCTGACTTGATCAGAGGATTTCAAAAGGTACAACCTTGACCTGTTCGGCCTAACTGGAGACACAGAAGCCTGGTCCAGATATTATTGGCTAATTCATTTAGTTGGAAATCATGCAGTTTTACATTGTGAAACATATTGCAACACATAACACAAAGTCACAATCAAATCAAAATCACAATCACGTTTATTGGACAATTTTTTTGCTTTGAATTACCAAAGTCTGAGATGTAGCAACATGTACTTTGATGACAAAATGTACCTTTATCTTGACTTGAGCATGTGCAATTGTCGTGATAATTTAATATTTGCCAAATAGCAACATTATGAAAGTATATTTAGAAAATGTCCTGTTTCAATGTCATTTGATATATTTGAGGAGAATGCAACGAGACATCAGAGCTGAACTGCAAAACCTAATTTAGCACTGCCATCTGCTGGCAATATTGTTACACTACAACTACAACCAGATGAAAAACATGTCAGTTGTTAAAAGCCAGAAGAAAAGTCGGTAATATCGTTGGCCAATACTGAGTTATTATTTTGTTTACACAGTTAATTTTGGCTGCTTTAGGGCTGTTTAATGGAACATTGTGTAACCTCAGCCCATATGGTTGTATGTTTTTTTGCTCTTTACCTTTTTTAAAGATACAGTACATGTGCCAAAACATAACATTTGTAACATAAAACGTGACAGCTTGTCCCTGTCTCAGACAAATTATTTTCTGTACTTGCTACAGTATTACAGTAAGCTAACTTAACCCACTAATAAAAAAAAGCTACTTTTGGCTAGTGTGGAGGTATTAAAACTATCAAAACTAACTAAAAATATCATACAAACATTTTTGCATTTTGTTTTTCTTCAATGGAATTCAATAAGAATTGTGAAATTGCATTTGCTGTTTATGGTTTTTATAACAGGAAAAAAATGCATAAAGTGTTCACAATACAAAATTGCGTAGAATCTAAAGTCTAATTAAAAAGCAAAGTCAAAAGATGCTAATGAAACAGCTAACTGCTCTGTTATGTCCTATGCAATATCAGCAAACTTTGGAAGTGTGATAGAAAATAGAGTGTAACCTAGGTTGTTGACCATTCTTTTGAAAGTTTCATCTTCCACCACCGACTGTTACATCTTTACGCGTGAATCTCAAATTTACTTTCCAGGTTTCCAGTGCCACACAACCTTTATTTTGCAGGTTATAACCACCTGTGCAGCATTTAATATGAAACATTATTTACAGAATGGAAGGAAGAAAGGACCCAGATGAAAGACATGCAGCACTGCAGTTTTTGTTGTCACAGCAGCACCGAGCAGCACAAGCTGATTAGACGCTCAGTATCTGATTAGAGAAAAAACAAGAGCACCAGTCAAAGAGTAATGACTAGGTTTGATAACTAGTAAATTGCTTTTGCGACAGATACTGGGAGGCAGATTTTGTGGTCTTGCATTATATTATGAATCAACGTTCTCATACTTTTCACAACACATTGATTTAATATTGTTTTATGCTTGGACTAAAGGGCATATGTTTTCTTGTATTATCTGTACTATAATAGCACGTTTGTTTCACAGACCTGCGTGTGAGTGTGTGTGTGTGTGTTTTTTTCTTCTTTTTTTCTGAATAACATTAGTAAATATTAAGGGAAGTCAGGGGCAACACAGGTAGTTGTCTCAGTCTGAAGCTTATACTCATAGTTATTGCCATTTATGTATTTATTAATTAATTTATTCTACTATAGTAAAACTCTGGATGTACTTTAGAACTTTATTTTTTTTTTCCAGTAGAGGCCAGCAAAGACCACTGTTAACACAGCAAATACTAATGCTTATCTAAGGCATGACAATACTAACTTACAAGTTTTACCAATATGTATGTTTTATTTATTTATTTATATTTTTGGTCACGTTGACAGGAATTTGCTATATTGATAATGGTAATTATTAGATGTTAAAAACATAAGATATACACCCTGTATCCTGAGAGGAATGTTATCAAATCCCCAATGATCACAGCCTGTTGAATCTGATTAAATAAATAGTTTATTATATTTGCATCATATTTTACAAAATGTGACAGAGAGTCATTGTACTTGTACTACTCACCCACAAATGAAAATCATCATTTACACAGCCTCATGCCTTTCAGACCTTTTGTGTGTGTGTGTTTTGTGTTACATACATATATACATATATACATTTTTGCAAAATACCCAAAATATACATACAGTCAAAATGAACACTGTAAGTAAAACACTGAATGTTTTTTTTATTCCAGTTCACAAATTATGATTACAAGGGAAGTTTGTCAATTAATGAAGTTATTTTGTGAATGGTTTTTATCCATAATACATAATTTATGAACTATTACATTTACATTTTAGCACCTTATAAACATTTCCATATGCATAGCTTTTCTAAAGCTGCGAAACATGAAACTGTGTAGAAGCATACTAAAATGGTTTCTACAGAAAATGATTTTTGATTGCAAGTTTGGATAAAGCTGACATATGTTTTAGTTGCACTTACTGGACATTTTAAATGATCACAGATTGGTGTATCTGATTAAATTACTAGTTTAATATATATGCATAATATTCTACAGAATATGATAGAGAGCTCATTTTACTTGCAGTTCAGCCAAAATGTATTTTTATTTTTTGTTTTTGTCCATGTAATAGAAGTCAGTGTTGTTCTTCATACCATTGTTTCGAAACATTCTTCAGAATATGGTTGTGTGTGCGTGTTTCAAAAGCCAGTCGTACATGTTTGGAGTAACACAATGGGGAATAAATGATGCCCAATTTTTTATTTTTGGATGAAAAAGCCCTTTAAGTCTAGAACTTTAAATGAGAGGTTGCAACATTGCGCATTAGACATCGTTTTCCCCTCAAAGCAGATGCCTCAAACACCAATGAAAAGAATCTGTGTTGATGTCTTCACCCATCACACAGTGGAACATATTGCTTACTAGTGGCACAATGAGGCTGGGTGACTTTAGTTACACGTTCCTGTGGACTGGCAGACTGTAACAATGGCTACAGAGGCCCTGGTCCCTACATCTCTGTGATAAGGCCACGATCTGGTTTCACTCCATCCTGCTGGTGCTGATTGACGTCCTTGAATGCAGCTTTTGATGCGAGGCTCCAGTTTAATTAAAGCATTTACCCAGAGGTTTGCTGATAAATTCTGAATGGAGTTCATCCTCTGGTGTCCATGGCATGATGGGAACAGACAGGCACTTTGTGCTTAGATACGACTGGGCAGAATTCTGAGTTTTGCAGTCTTCTCAGATCTGGTTTGTATTTTTTATTGGGTCAAGGTGCTGAAAGTAGTTCTGGATCAGAAAGGAGGCAGTGAGCTCTGCCAACACGTTGAGCCTCTGTGGCCCCAAGTAGCGGGCAGTGTGAGATTTCACACGGTCGAAACATGGCACTGACTCTCTGATGTCAGGGTGGCAGTGTTAGAGCGAGGCGAGATCAGCTCTCTATCCACTGGGGCTGATATCAGGGTGTCAGGCTACCTGTGTGGGCTTGCAGGAGTGTGATAAAGTCACTAGCAATCCATCCGCCTGCTGGTGCGACCCCTGAACCTCATAGTCGCCTCTGAGCTTGAATGCTCACGGTTCGCCTTAGCTTTGAAGCGAGGCACTCTTGCGGTGCGCTTCTGTCCTGATGTGTGACGGTGATGAAATCGACGGAGAAAGGGAAAGCTTCATGTAGACTCTGCTATCTGCATTCCATGGCGACTGCTGCCCAACGACAATGTGTGCTGATAGTTTGTATGGCATCCGAGCGCAAGCAGGTAACAGATACCCTTCTGTCACCTGTTCCTTACACCACCACTGACAACAAGGACCCCCATTCACAACCCACCCTCCTATTCTTCCCTTCAAGTATGAATAAGTAATCATTCCATCCAAGAGGCGAGCAGGGAACTTGGACCGGACCATTTCATGTGGCAGCCTCGGGTAAAGCGACCCCCCCATCATGGGCAACCGGAGCCGGAGAGGGCCTCTTCTTCAGCTGGTCTGTAACTTAAGCTGTGGCTCTCGCTCTCTCTGTTTACCTGCCGCATCAGGCCGGCCCTTTATTCCAGTGAGTGGCAGCTCAGAGGGGCTCACTTTCACCTCTGTACTATGGCACATTGTAATATTTAATGGCAAACAAGCTCGAGGGGGAGCGTGAGTAACTGGACCCTGTGTTTTCCATCAAGAAATGGAAGCTTAAAAGACAGTTGGATCTCTGTGCAACACACGCTGAAGCACAGCATTTGTTTTAAGTATATAACGGTTGTGGTTTGCCATGAAAATAAATGGGAAAGACTTACTTTTTGAAAATTTATTGTAATGGCCTATGAAGGGTGTTTTGTTGATACTGTAGAAATAAGGAATTATACCATGTAAGTATTCAGATTTTGGGTAACCATAATGAACATATGGGAAAACAGTTGGAACACTGTACCTCTACATACATACATACATTTTTGCATAATTCCAAAAAGATACCTATACAGTTTACAAATTATGATGGGGAAGTTCATCAATTAATACAGTTATTTTTGTATTGTTTCTTGCACAATACTTAATACGAGAACAACTAAATTATTTTTTTTACCATTATACATGTTTTATGAACTAATATATTTTGATGTTTGCATCTCATAATAATTTTCATATGCATAGCTTTTCTTAAGTTGTCCTGTGAAACATTAAAATGTGTAGAAGCATGCTAAAATGGTTGCTACATTAGCTTTTATTGCATGTTTGGTTAAAACTGACCTTGTTTTAATAGCACTCACTGGACATTTCAGCAAGCAACTCTTTATGCAGAAATGTTGCCACAGGCACATTTTAATGATCCTGTGTTAATATTTACTGAAATATATATAATATTGAATGAACATAGAGAAGGAGAAAAAGAATTTTTTACAATTTTACAAAAAGAAAACCCATTTCAAAACACCTCATTACATTATTCCATAATCTAAAAAAAAAAGCATCATTATCAACCCAAAACAGAAGTTTTCTACATTTCAAATCCTCAAAAACTTCCAACTTTTCATAGATAGATAAAAAGTAAAGTCATGCCTTATTCTTGCTTTTATGAATCCTTTAAAAACAATTATTCTTTTTCTTAAAACTGTTTTTAAAACAAAAAAAAAGAAAAAGAAAATGAGAGATAACGAGATGTACGTTTATGTTATTATTTATTACATTATAATTGTATATTTGGATATTTTTTGAAACTGTAATAATACTAATTATTGTTATTATAATTTGAACTGACCTCTTCATTACCTTCCCGTTTACTCAGTTTCTTTTATAGAGTGCAAAGCCGTCA
This sequence comes from Enteromius treurensis, assembly GCA_032275025.1. Taxonomy (NCBI): domain Eukaryota; kingdom Metazoa; phylum Chordata; class Actinopteri; order Cypriniformes; family Cyprinidae; genus Enteromius; species Enteromius treurensis. The sequence continues at coordinate 21,267,013 of JAUCMU010000097.1, read as the reverse complement.
TAAATGTATTTATATTTTTGTCTGTCAGATGCTACAGTGTTATAATGCATACAAAACTCCGAATCAGAATTAAAAACTAGGTTAACACTAGCTAAGAAATAATGTTTGTTAATGTTATTATCATAAATTCTCATTCACGCTTCCTCATAATCAAAAGAATAAAAGTAAGTAGATTTGGCGTTCTGTCTGAGGGGGCGAGCCAGGAGAACGGCGGACTCCGAACCCTAGAGGCTTGAACCCTAGCTAGGGCTAGAGCTCGGCGCCCGGCTCGGCCCCTGCATGCCCCGCGGAGGAAGGCGCGAGAGCAGCTAAATTGGCGGAGAAGGAGTGGAGGAGGGATGCGCAAAAGGTGAGATGCGGAAGGAAGAGAACGGGGCTATTTATAGTGAGTAGAAAGGGATTTGATTGGGCAGGTTCAGTATAATGAGGAGATTGATAAGGTGATGCGGTGCCAGCCATGATTAATCGACCACTGCTCCTCCCGAAACTAGTTTATTTGCAAAAACTTCACTTCACGAGTATGTCAGAAGAATCTCATAATCAGAAGAATAAAAGTTAGCAGATTTGCCATGCTGTCCAGGGGGCGAGCAGGGAGAACGGTGGACTCCGAACCCTAGAGGCTTAAACCCAGGCTAGGGCTAGAGCTCGGTGCCTGGCTCGGTCCCTGCATGCCCCCCAAAAAGGCTTATGGAGGACAGCAGCCAAATGCGTTACCCCCAAAGAAGCACGGAAGGAGGATGCTGGACGGGTCAGCTAAGGGGAATTTAGTTTACACGCTCCTTGGGGTTGGATTAGTTTCAAGGAAGCCTCAACTGGAAAGAGCTAGAAACAAAGTGGACTGAGGAGCTGATTCATCCGACGACCTGGTGGTAGAGACAGAGAAGTGGATTAGTGGATTGGATAAGAAAGCAAGCAAAACAACATAAACATATGGGGGATTAAATGGGATATGGTGAATTTTAATCGCATTTTTTTTTTACTTATTTCTCACTGGATGAGTTTTGGCGGATCGATTATACTGGAGCACCAACGTTTTAAGCAGGGCTTTCAAGTCTCACGCATTCACCGTGAGACACACGCATTTCAGCCAGTTCACACGCTCTCACGCCACTCCTTGTATTTCTCACGCTGAAAAGTAAGAGATAATTATAACTTGTACATACAATTAATAGACAAGGCGCAAGCATAAGATGTGCCAGCTTGCCAGCTCATTCGTTACTAGGCAACATGGGTGCGCGCACGCACACACAGAGTGGAATTTGAAAGAGCAATAATGACGAATGCGGTACGTAATCCAATCATTATTTATTTATGTGTATTACTTAATTTTATGATTCCTGGACAAAATCAGTTACCTGTGATCAAAGATAGTGTGAGCTGCTGCTGGGAAATGTTGCCAGATTCATACAAATTTTTTTCTAAAGTTTTAGATTCTGCAATCTTACTCTATGTGTACAGTATGCATGTACATTAAGTTGTTCGGTTGGCTCTTTTGGCACCAAATTTATCTGTTTATTTTTGATA
>JAUCMU010000097.1:21222742-21236883 GCA_032275025.1 Enteromius treurensis | reverse complement strand
AGACTGGGGAATGAACATTCATATGTATTTGTATGAAGCTAATTGCACATGATATGCTATGTTATGCTGCGCAATGCATTTTGAATAATAAACACCAGACACTGGGAAACACTTCCTTCCAGACAAATCAACCTGACAACAACTAGCAGCCAAAAACAAACAAACAAAAAAAAACAACAATATGATAAAATAAGTTGAACCAATGCATTGTAAAACGTTTAAGTTTTTTTATGTTAACATATAAATAAACATTAGAAAATGTACACTAAATTAAGAAAAGCTCGAATGTCGTTGCAATGCTTTTTTTTTTTTTTTACCTCTGGATCTGTTGAATTTAAGTGGACTTGTTGCTGATCCAATCGGTGAATGGACGGAATCCCTTCCAGTAGTTTGTTCGCAAGATGAGGCGTCCGAATCTCCTCCATCTCGATCGACTTTGCATTGATCATCATACATGCGCATTGACGGCAGGGCTAACTGTTTTCTAAAAGTATAAGTAAAATTAGATGGCATCTAAATGTTTGTGTTTTTGCATTTCTGATAGTTTAAAAATAACCGATCAGACACGGTACCTTTTTTCTCTTCTTCCATTCCCCGTGTCTCTGAACCCTTTCGCGAATGGGTTATGATCGATTTTCAGTTGTGTGATCTAGAAAAAAAAGTAAAAAGATTTATTTTATTTTTTAAATGCTTTCTTGGGAGCAGTCTATTTCAAAATAAATTGTTCTGGAACTGTAATGCGTGTTTTTTTATTCTTTTTATTTTAAATCTCCACAACGGCTGGTTAAATATTGTGTTAATTAAGATTTATTAATTCAAGTTTATAACGTATTAATTACTAGTTATTCAATTAAATAATCTTAATGCTTTTGTTTGTTTGGTCAAATACACTGTGACTTCATGATGTAGTTTCACACTGCACTAGATTTTTCCCCCTTTTCCACGGGGTCACATTTGATTGTTGAGCATATTGTATTACTAAGCATCTCAAGTTATACATTCAAGCAACTATTCGTTGCACGTATCAATTGTATATAGCAACCAGACTCAGTGTGCTGTCATCCCAATTATCAACAGACTGAATTCTATTCATGGCAAAGACAAAAAAAAAAAAACAAAAAAAAAAAAAACAACGAAGGACACATACACATAGTACATGCTAAACAGAATAAAATATAAGCTACATAAAATATGTCAGAAATAGTTTATTTGAGGTCAATAATAATAAAAATAATAACATGACAACGAACAAATGAAAAAAAAAAAAACGAAGAAAGAAAAAACATTTAAACTAAATTTAGGCGCTCTTGTAACTTACCTTGTCATTCTGATACGCAGTGACAGCTATAAAATCAGTCTCAGGAAATACATATGTCCTGAAGGTGCTATAAGGGAGCTTCAGAATATCGTTGGCTCTAACGATATGAAACCTGGGTTGGTATTTGTGCATCGAATTTAGAATGGTCTGAAAGATAAAAAAAGAATCCGGTCAATAACGCAACCCAAATGCAGTTGAAAATTTAAAATGAAATATTTACACAACAATAGCCTAATAATAATATGCTAATAATAATACTTAAATGCCATTTTCTATTGTAATAATATGATTTTAGGGTAGTTGAGATACGTATCATCGTTTAATTGAGTTTTTATTTGTGTATTATTTTTATTAACCTTGGAAGCTAATTATAATACAAAAATATTTTCGAAATGGACATGTAGGCCTAGCTTTTTTAGGTTAGGCTACATATCCAGGGATAAAATAATAATAATAGGCCTAATAACAGTATCATATATTTGACTCAGACCGTCAATCATGGGACTTTTTTGCCGTTTGCCCCATGACATTTCACGTTAAAGCAACTTCTCGTTCACGCTTAACTTAAGCGACAAAACAATGTCCAAACTCTGTGTTTGGCTTAATGTCGTAATCATCTTTGCTTCTTGATCACCTAGATAACTTTAACTATGCCTAAATTAAAATAACAACAAGAAGGCAGTTCAAGAGAAATGCATGCAAACTTACAAATCCATGTTTATCCGAAATATTGTTGGTCAGTTTGAGTTTGTGGAAAGCAACAGGCTTTGCCATCCACTGTTCACCCGTGGCCGGGCTATCCGGGTGAATGTACATTCGTTTGGGCATCTCCGGATCGGCCTTTCCTGCGACCATCCATCGAGAGTTGTGAAATTTGTACCGACAGTCATCTGCCGCAACAATATCCATCAAAAGTATATACTTTGCTTTTTTGTCCAGGCCGCTCACGCGCACTTTAAACGGAGGAAACATTCTCCTGTGGACGGAACAGACATAACCGTATCGATCATGGGGCCTAATTTATACAACAAAATATTTAGTTAACCTTGTAAAGACATTTTACAAGAAATGATATACAAAGAAGTAGTTAAGTTGTACAATTTCCATTTTAGCCAGAAATAAAAATCCTTAATATCTAGGTCGTGTGGCATAGGCTATCACAGTCACAATATAACAGGCTATCCAATAACAAAATCGTGCCAGACTATATATCCTCGCTAATATATATATATATATTATATTCATAAAATCAGGGGGATTCTTACTTCTTAATGCTTATATTTACATTTTTCAGGTAGTGCCTATAGGCCAAAAAAGAAGAAGAGGAGGAAAGAGACCCCACAGCCAATTACAGCTGGGGTATGCGTGTGTGTTTCCTAAAAAAGTAGCTCCCCTTTGTGTAGAGCAATATTGACATTGTTCAAAAGCATTCACTATACTTAGCTAGACTATATAACAGGTATGTTTGTTTACGATAGCCTTAACAGAACGAATGTGAATATTATTCTAATGCTGACATGAAATAGAAATGGAGCCTTTTGTGACTGTTTAGTGCTGTGGATGTAATTCGATCATCCAAAACATAATTTCGTATCGTGCAATGTTTAATTTCAAACTAAATTAACTACATTTTTTATTGAGAAACATTTTCGAGGGTAAGTTGCTTACTTAAACGTTATAATCAAGTCATCCAAGGAAAGAAAACACGGCCTTACCTTCCTGATTTAGTGATGACCATTTCGGTTCCAATTTTGTGGAATTGATCCCAAAGGTCTTTAGCTTCTAATGTAACTTTAGGATCGTCTTCAACATCCTCCTCTGGCTCAAGACTCTTGAAGGAGCGGAGATGAGCCGCCTGGTGGTGATGTCCAAGGGCCACGTGTAAGCCAGCCTCAGCCGCGCCGGAGAGCGCATGTTCGGCCAGCGGTTTACTGAGACCCGGTGGTAAAGTGAGTGCTGGAAAGAACGAGGGTTGAGCCGCCGCAAGGAAAGCTGACATGGGAAAGTCGGCCGGCCTGTGCGCGTGAAAAGGGTGATAAGCCATAGCGTTCGCTGTGAAAACTGGATCTCTCATCGGTGCATCCAAAAAGTCAGATGAAAATATAATATTCTAAAATAACCGCGCCTGTCACTCGCGTAAGTCCGACTGGCTGTCGCCCTCTTAAAAAGACGGTGTTGGTTTCACAGTTGTTGAAGAGGACTGGTAGGAAATGGCAGTACCGTCGGGGATGTCCAGTTGCAGCACAGTGATAATATCCTTCAGAAGAGCAGCATTGACACTTCTGTGTAGATTTACAGCTTTCCTTCTGTCCAAGCCACTACAGAAACTAAAGCATGTAACAAGGATGCGAAAGTCCTGCGCACTGATGTAGAATTGGTAGGTTCTTCCCTGACCACTGTGTAACTGTGTCTGTCTCACATGTCCCTTCTCACTGGTTCCCCGTACTAATGAACCAAACCGTCTTGATTGCAGATTTTACGCGTTCTGGACCAATTGTAGAGCTCCATAGGCGTGGTTTTGACAGCTCCAGCCAAGATCGTGAAGGGGGGGTTGGCTGGAAGGTGTCGGAAGCATTTGCAGTAAGAAAACATGTCAACAGAATAAAATATTAACCAATGACAGAGTGAGGATCTGGAAACCCCACCCCCGCATAACCTAACCGAGGAACGGTCATCTGGCTGCTAGGCAGCCGGGGAAGAGAGTGCTTTTCCCGGCGTGCGTTTCATCAGTTTAACGATCGCGTGCTTTCTTGATCTTTATGCTGCAACGTCGGACTTTTAGAAATGTAACATGTTGGACATTAAACTAAAGAAATGCGTGTCAATAACATACCAAAATAATTCTAATGTCGAATAAGCTGTCGCATTTTAACGGTTTTATAATATAGCAACCCGCACACTCATTCTAGTAGCAGCTATATTAAATAACAAGTGCACTTATTTATTATAACAGCTTAACTTAAGTTTGCACAGTTAACTGATATTAAATCGACCGAATGAAACATATAGCGGGACATGTTACTTCTCCAGGCGATATTCAGTAGCATTTTTTTTGCACTGAATGGGAGGCTCCTTTTCGTCTAAAATCAGAGTGCGTTTCAAGACGAAAAGGAAGGAAGGTTTCAGCGAGATTTCTGTCCATTTTACGGATTGCATACTGGAAGGAATAACGAGGTACTATCACACAGAGTTCTAGCAAAGCGCATTTTTTAATAGACCATAGACGCCTTGAACAAATTCAGTAAATTGAGACATGATCAACTATGCTTATGTATCCAATAAATTTCATCTGACCTTTCTCCTTATTTCTCAGAACTGTTTACGATTAGTTCACGTTAAATCGGCCGACAGGGTACAGCAGAGTAACAATCTGAGCTTTAAAGCTCCATAAGCAGTCGTGTACCTTTAAGAGGCTCGTCAACAGATCCTTGATTAAGTGGGACTCCGTTTGTTAAAGAGCGCTTGGCGCCAGTCGGCTGGAGTCCCACAATAAGAACCTACCCCTGTCAATTCATATTTACCCCCGAATTCTCAAACAGAGTGCACCATCCACTCAGTGTTCCACAAAGCTTACATGTTGTAAAAAAAAAAATCCCCCAATTTTGCCAGTTTGTTTACGCTTTCAACGATTAATTAGACCAAGTGAAAGTCCACGGGTGGAAGATGTATCTATTGTGCTTGAAACGATGTCTGAATCTGATCAGTCCTGTCTAGACTACTTTGGGAAAGAAATATATGTATGATTGACATTAATTCCACTCGTCATTTGTTCAGAGATTTGGAAAGCCGTGCGTGTCAACAGGAAATGCATTTTGTTTGTTTCTTTCAGCTGACTTCTTTCATTCTCCAATTTTGCTCACTGTAAACCTCAGATATGACTTCCTACTGAAGGACTCCAAACTGCCCTGAGAGGGAGACACAAGTTGCTTCTGACCTGATAGTACCGTCAGAGATCAAGCGGGTCTGCGGGCTTGAATTTAGGACAGATGCGAGGATCCTGGGTTACGGGTCCAGGATTTTCAGTCAAGGGTGCATGGAAGGATTCATTCATTTCAGAACAACAGAAGAAGGACATAAAGATATTGTTTTGGATCATCCTGTATCGACATGTTTCGTCTTTGGTAAGAGTTCTAGCATTTTATCAGAGGGCAAGCTTAAAAGTTAGGCTATATAAATGATGAATGCAGGTGGATTTCGAATTGTTAAATCGTTTTGAATTGTAATCGTCAACAAAAGATGACTGTATTTAATTGATTTATTTTTAACATATGAAAAAAGATATAATATATATTTCGAATTACTGTAGCCTATTTATCTATTGTGTCTTGTGTTGTGCTTTATTCTAGTGAACTGCAATTGATCTATTGTTTATATTTGTGTCATTGTATTGTAATATATTGGCCATTATTGTTCAAATCTATATATTAATTATAGAAATGTGAGTTTGCTTAGGCCTGATGAATAAAAATCATGAATTGCAATGCATTTACGTCTGCTTGTTTGAGGGTATGTCAAAAGTTTGAGGATAGATAGAAATAAATGTCACAACTGACAATGTTGAGCAATAACATCATTAACTTTAGTTTATATATTATAATACGTTGAAAAGAGGTTTGCACAGTTAACCCCACATGAAGCAAGCTTATGGTTTTACCATGTATATACCCATCAAGTTAATTATATAAACAAAGATCCATGTAGTAGTCCAACTCATTTATTTGTTTTAGTAAATTTCCGTCGAGGCCCCGCGTACAACAGTTGTCAATGCAGGTGTTAAGGGCGCGATTTCATTCAAACGCTTTCAAATCTTTCTCTCTTTTTTGGACATATTGCAAACCGACAAGAAAGTCTTGTGATCTTATTGACCACTTTTTGGTCTTAAACTGGTTTGAAGAAATGCAAAAAGAAAGACAAAAAGCCTATGATGTGTTTATCATCTTTCACCCCGTCTACAGGATATAGTCAGTTGTTTTCAAAAAGGTTTTTGCAAATCTAAGCAATCACCATTGAACAGGATCGCCCGCAAAATGCCCTAACGCTGTATTTATCGTGTGGATCAAGTTCTTGGCGCCAGACCGTTTAAGACCTGTCAAAGTTCTTCATATTTCTGTGTTCAAGAACGGCCCAGAAGAACCCCTCCTTCACGCTCACTCCTCCGCAGTCCTGTGGTGCTGCCGATGTTATAGGTGCATATTCTTCAATCACACGATATTAAAATTTAAAATATAAATAATAAATAATAATAATAATAGGCTAATAAAAACTAAAACAAGACGGATTGTTTCATCAACATATATACATTCCATTTTGGGTCAGTTTCCCCCCTCAATGAGTCATTACTCCGCAAATCTTATTTTTTTTTATTTAAGGAGTGAACATGACTGATCCTATAGTTTTCTTTTTTCTTTCTTTCTTTTGTAGTAACTGAGGTCTTTAATGTTTTTAGTTTATTCGCAAATCAGCAGATGAGCTTTTTAACAACAACACAAGGAGTGGCATCAGCATTATAAAAGTGAAATATAAAATCACGTCATAGTTTAATAAGAACCTGTTTTACACAGTCTAATATCGTCTTTATCCGTTTCAGACTTTGTTTTCTTTGGTGTAGAGCAAATGACTTATTAAGATTACAAATTGGACTTTGCCGCTTAATTTTAACGTTTCATTTTGAAATATTCAAGTGACTGGAAATGGTTATTAGTCCTATATGATTAATGCCACTCCTTGTCCTTGGTAAACTCAAACACGCTTTTCATCCTGAATCCAAACCAAATACCCAATGAACACAGAACAAGATTTAAATAGTCTATCTAGAGATAATGTTAATGTAATCCAAAAACATTTTGTTCCAGGTTATGTAAGATATACCTGATAAAATAGACACGAACGCTTTCTTCATTAATATGGTTTAAAATTAGTTTCTTTGCGAATTATTAATAACCAAATAGTTCACTAACGATATGTTCCGAGGTTTTGCTACATCATGCAGCACACATTAAAGAACCTTGCATGTAACAATCCACACATTTCAATGCCCATTCCGACAATATCATAGGCTAAACAATCAGGTCAGGTACGGTGCAAAAATGTACAAGCACGAACATATGCCTAAATCTTAAAGATATGGCTAATGATTAAATCTCTTCCCAACGGCTCATGTCCACCAACAGAGGAACAAGTGATCAATATGATTTTATAAGACAAGCGCTTAATGGCAATATTTTATACACACAAAGAAAAGAAGAATGCGGCATCATGGATCGTCATAAGGAAATTGTTTTATTAAATGTACAAGTTTATTAACTTTTATAGAACTCTGTGTGGCCCTTTATTCCAAATTCTACCACACAGTATTTAGGTCTATAACTAATCTGTTTTTAAAATGTTTTTAAAATACACGAATTTGAAATGAGCAACACCAATCCGCTAAAAAAAAAAAAAAAAAAGTTCTATAGACTGACACCTGTTGATCTGCAGATTGGGTCCACTGTGATGGACGTGTATTTGCTTGACTTTGATCGTCTGTGTCCGTTCTGTGTCACGAGTTTGCGCGCTGCAAAAAGTGAGAAAGCCTGTTATGGTTTTAACAATTAGGCTATGCATGTCAAGGCAGTGACTTAACTTATGGGTTTATTTTGATAACACCTAATGCAATGTTTTTGCCAATAAAAACCCCTGTTAAAATACTTTTGTAAATCATTGTATGCTTTGACCACATTCACCTTGGTAACCATTCTCCAACAATTTCCTTTTATTAAATGGTACAAAACTCACCACACAATAGGTATGACAGGTTTAGTAAATAAACAGTTGAGCTACGTTTGCGTGGTGTGTCGGAGCATTAGTGTGTCTCTATAGATAAATAGATTGATATTTAGAAATGTAAAAATATTTAGAGGGAAGCAGTCCTGTTATAAGAGACATTTTGCTGTGTTAATCAGTTGAGCAAGTTTGATTTAGGTTACAACAGTGTATGTATGTTGTTCCAAGATGATAATAGCCTTCGAATTCTTGTAAAATATTGCTGGCAATGGAAAAAAAATCCCTTTGCCTTTTTTTAATCTTTTATTCATCTGCTGGCAAGTGGCGAAAAAATATTTAGGATGCCTTAAATAGGTAGTTCTTTCAGTCAGCCCCTGGGATGAGCTTCACCAATCATCAAAGGCTGGTGGGAGTGTGGGGGAGAGTCAGCTCTCTTCTGGGTTGTATTGTAAGGTGAATGTATTAACTTCACAGGTCAGTCTCACCCTACTCCAGCATTACACCTCTCTGAGGAATGCTCTATAGATGTTTTTATTCTGGCTGGTTAATGAAAACACAGGTAACGTAGCTTGGGTTAGGTAGCAGGAAAAGAGAGGGTTAAGAAAATCTGATGGAAATATTGTTGTCAGAGTAGTTATGTGGTATTGAATTGTCAACAAACCCTGCTCTGTGGTAACTATCTACTTATATATATATATATATATATATATATATATATACATATATACATATGAATTATTATATTATTTATTTATTTATTGAGTTTAGCACGCACGCACGCACACTCTCTCTCTCTCTCTCTCTCTCTCTCTCTCTCTCGCTCATTCTGTCTCTCTGTTCTGAGACAATACACTTCTAGTGTAGGAAGTGATCTCAGAGGTCCCACACAAGAGGAATGGCTCCCTGGATGCTGAGGGTAATAATTCGTAATTAAAGCCATATGATGAGTTGAGTCAAGAGGTGGGGAGGACAGGTTATGGGACATTACTTGCTCTTCTCTTCTCTTCTCTTCTCTTCTCTTCTCTTCTCTTCTCTTCTCTTCTCTTCTCTTCTCTTCTCTTAAATAGTGACACAAACAGAGACAATGTTGACATACAATAGAAGTTAAGAAATATAAAATAAATATTTATAAATGGTATGGATAAATTTAGTAATGTGTGAAATTCTGGAGTTTATGTTAACCTCTTCAACTTCAACTTTTACCAATTAAGTGTATTGCAAATAAGATCACTGGAGTTTTTTCGAAAAACATTGGAAAAGCAGAAGAGAGCAAAATTAACTTTTTTCTGCAAATTCTCCATTTGATCTCCATTGAATCTCACTGCTGCCTGTAAACAACTGGTCTATTCAGTAAATATACTTAATTCAAAATAGAAAATTCTGTCATATTTACAGACTGTCATTCCGAAATCATATTAAATAAATCTGTTGAAATATTTTACATCTTCTGAATGTTTAAAAGATACTTTTAACATCCTTGAATCAAACATATATTCACAGACTACCTCAAATAACGAGATACATTAAACATCAACTAAACTTGGTTATTTGGTTATTGTGAATCACATGACCAATGTCATGATGTTTGAGGTTGAGCCATATGGATTAATTCCATGCTACCTTTATGCCTCCTTAGAGCTTCAAGGTTTTGGGTTCAATTGAATTTCATAATATATATAAATCTCATGAGAGAGAGTAAATAATGTCACAATTTACATTCTGGTATTAAATTTTCGCGTGCCAAATAGGATAAAGGCCTTCTTTTTACAGCAAAATATTTACATATAACTCTTTTCTCTTTCCCAAGACCTGACTGCCATCAATAAGTTGTGGGGGACAAACTGGGAGAAAAAAGAAAAAGACAGAAAATCAGAGAAAGAAAAAAAAAAAAAAAGAAAAAAAAAAAAGAAGTAATCTATCGAGAACTAACAACTGGCCTGCTACATCCAGCCGTTCTCCAACCTCTGAATGATCATCTCCATCTCTAGTAACATCAGAGACGAAAGCAGGCAGGAAGAGGGCCATCAATCTCGTTCGCTTTCACCTCTCCGGTCACAGTCCACACCTGGGACACATTTGACATTATGTTAGGTCACCCTGAGCTCAGATGGAGTCACTGCAAGGTCGAAACTGTAAAGTTGAAATCCCATTCAAAAGCTTAGACATCTCTGAGATTAACTTTATTTCTCTCAAAGAGGCAGATCAGATTGCACAATGGGCAGTGCAGATGTGATGAGAAGTAAACTTGCAGTAAAGTGATAGCGGGGTTAAATGTTACGCGGGCTGAAGAGGACTCAGTGATTGCCCAGAGATGGGAACATGAGAGATTATATACAGTTCACGACACTGAGTATTTCTGTCAAGGCATGACAATGTTTCAACGTAAAAACACAGTCAAGACAGAACCGCAATTTAGAAGTTTATTTATATTTAAGGGTTAGTTTTCTATCATCATTTAAACACCCCTGTGTCCTTCTAAACCCATAAGACTTCCTTTCCTCTGTAGATAAGAAGAAGATATAAAAGAAAAAAGGTAGCACAATAGATTAGGGAAATATTCATCAATAACTAGTTGCTTGTTAGCATCCATATTACTAGCATACTGACTGTTTATTAATGCTTAAAAAGCACATTTATAAAATTACAAATGTAAAAAACAAAGACTTGTTTTGTATGATTAGGGTTAGTTCACCCAAAAATGAAAATTGTCCAGTTTTTTTACTCACTTTTGAAGGACCTTAGGCTCATATCGAAATCCTCCGTCATTTCTCTTCACAAATCCCCAGTTTGGTTCTTATTGACTGGCGTTTTCTTTTGTGCTCATCACTAATCACATAACACCAACCTATTACATCATCAGCCGGGACTATTTCTGGTTTTCACAGTCAGCAGAAGTGAGGAAAAAGGGATTACTATGTTTGAAATATGTACATGCATCATACGAAGATGCATGGATTTGTTACAATGGTCCTTTATTCACACCCAGGAGCCGTGTGAGGGATGTTTTATTATGAATACGCACACATTATTTCACGTCTTCCTAAGTGTAACACTACCACCGGTTTAAACCCATTCAAAGGCTTGGAGGGGTCTGGACAATATTTAGTAGATCTCAGTCACATACAGATGCTTCAAAGGTGAACTAACCCTTTAACTACCTCATATCTAAACCTAACCCTCTGGTATTTTTAGGGGATTTGATGATGCTAAATTATATTTATGGAATAGTTATGATCCATTTATGTTTACCTGTTAACGATTTTTTTGAGCATAGACCTAAAAAGGAAATTTCCAACTAATATACAATTTTTTGCAGATTATTGCTGAATTAAAAAGAGTAAAAAAAACAAAAACCAAAAAAAACACATAAAGTTTTCCTCCAAAACTACAAGAAAATCACAGTCATAAATCTAAACAAGTTATTTTCCAAATTTGAGGTTGATATGATCTTTCAGTAAGATTTTATTTGGGCACAGTAAAATAATAATAAAACCTTGCTACATCCATGTATTATTCTCTTCATCACAACTTGCATGGACTCACACGTGACCAATACCCACGCATATGGGCCACGTACTCATCTCTATCGGCCGTAATCTGCAATGATATCATTTTCTCGGCCAAAGATCAAGCCCAGGCCCTCTCTGAGCCCCAGCTCCCTCTGGAATGTGAGTGTGGCTCATTACTCTAAAGGACTTAAGCTGATGAACACCACTAAAGACCTAAAAGCCTTTCTTGTGTGGCCTAATGCACCCACATTGTGAGACTTTTCAGACACTGGACTATTTCTTTTTTTCTTCCGCCAAATTCCCATTGGTCTGCTAGCTTTGTGCGCGAAAAGCAAATGTAGCATTTTTTACATTTCAAGCAAAACCCACCTAGTTTATTTGTTTATGGTGTAATTGCCTACAAACATAACAGTTCTGAGTCCAAACATCTTCAGCAGTTCAGCATCATCAGCTTTTTGCTAATTTCATCCTGGTGCTGTTCACTGACGAAACGTGGTTGAGTGAGAAACCCGGGAAAATAGATCAACATCAAGAACAAGCACACTAGAACGCACAGATAAGGTCCGGATTTGGAGTGCTCCGGTGAATAGCTATAACCTTCTTACATTTTCTGTTCTCACTTTCAGCCCCATACAGGCTGATATAAATCCATCAGCTTTCACGTGATATCAAAATGGCTTTGTTTTTAGTAAAACTGAGACCTCACCAACATACACATGTCTGATCAAGGGAAAGCATACACTTCTTTGGCTCTAAAGCTAATCGCTTTAAGACACCCGAGCAAATCTGGTCTCCGATCAGATCTCCAGCATCCACAAGTGTTCCCCCCTCTCTGTCTGATTCAGAACACATTGCCCCAAATGAAAGCGCCGCTGTGACAGAGATACATGGAGGGCGGCATTAGACTCAAAAACTGAGCCTGAGATCAAAGGGAAACACAGGAGGCTCTTAATCAGTGAGTTGTGCCAGTGTCAAACCTGAGCGAGAGCGACTCAGGGCCAACTCGTGACTTACCCCAGCCCGTCTTGGCCATCCTCAGCGGCAACCCACATCCACAAGCCCCTGTGCTTCCTCACCTCCCCCTCCTTTCTCTGATTTGTCATGTTGTTTAAAGTATAATCCCACCATGGTGCCCCAGCTGTCTCTGGTTAGCGCTTGCACGTCAAAATGCCCCTCTGTGGATCAGGCCGCAGGAAGATGAATCGAGCACAAGCGCTCCATCTCCATATTTTCCAATCAAGCTCCATTAGACAGGGCAAATCCAGGAGACGTCCTCACCTCCAGTGCCCTACAGCCAGATCACTGACATTCAGGATGGGGTTGTGTTACATGCTCATTATATACAGTACAACATTCCCATCTGTCACATTAGAATTGTCCATGTGGCCAGCACAATAAAGCTGGTTTGTTACCCTCACCTTCATATTTTACCAGACCAGTGGCCTTTCTAAAATGTTTAAAAGAGTGTAACATTGTAAAGTGTGTAATTTCTTGTGTCAATTTTGTCACCGACTGCGAATGGAAAAATAAGGACTGCTTTTAGGTTTCTCCTAATTCTCCCTCATATGCACTTATTTTGGACAAACGGATATTAAATTCATAATTCACACTATTTGTTGAGCTGCTGTTGCTATATCAACCACACAAGTAAAAGGCTGTATTTTCTTTTAACTTTGAATAAATTAATGTACACCATTGTTATTTTGGTATCACTGATATACTAACATATTATTTTACATTTTTCAGTTTTCACTTAACTTTAGACAAAGTTTATATAGTAATCGTGTTTTGTCAGTTGTATTGTTTGTTTATTTTGTTAAGTCTATATAGGTTTTATTATTTTTATTTATTATTTTACTTTTAGTTAATGTAGTACTTTAAGTTAAACTAAATAAACATGAAAAATTGCCTAAGCGATTATTGGAATTAAAATGAAAGTTTTTTCAGTTAATGATGGATTATTTTATATTGTTATTGTTTAATATCACACATTATTCATTCATAAATCATCTTAAAGGTTTTGAGTAATAACACACAGCAGTTTACAGTATTTTGCAGTCTCTTTTGGCAGATAATTTTATTTATTTATTTTTTGCCTAAAAAAATGTAACACCATGTTACTTAGTAAGGGTGTCAAGAATTCACATTAGGAATTAATTTTATGGTAACACTTTATTTTAAGGGTCCAGAATATTAATTAGTTAAGCATTAATTATTAATATTATTAATATTGGTTAATTGGTTCACAATTAAGCATTAATTGAGCAAAACACACTAGAAATGAATGATTAACCTAACATTATTAACAACTTATTAAGACACACACACACACACACAAAATCTTTCTGCATGCAGGTCCTTATTTTGTGACAAACACTACAAACACATCATCAGTTATACTGTTCCTGCTTAACCGATGCGTAATTGTGAACAAGTTAATCATATTTATGCTCAACTAATGCATAATTCGGGCTCTTAAAATGTTAGGTTAATCATTAATTACTAGTGTGTTTTTGCTCAACTAATGCTTAATTGTGAACAAATTAACCATT
>JAUCMU010000097.1:21187931-21215622 GCA_032275025.1 Enteromius treurensis | reverse complement strand
TTATTTAGAAATGCCATTGCTTCAGAAGACTTGGAATGTGACACAACTTGTTTGTAATGTATTTATACCGCTTGTTTATGATTAGTTTGTGCAATAAATACCTGTAACTGCATTTTCCTCTGTGTGTTTATATTGTTCAGAGGTGGGTAGGTTTGAGGTAGGGGTGGGGTTTGGTGCTCCAATAAAATAAAAAAATGATATAATAAATGTATATATGCATGCAAACCATTACATTAAGCAAAATAACTAAAAGCAATGGAGTACCTTTCACGTCAAAAAGTGACTACAAAGGGGTACCTTGAGCTTCAGAAAACTAGACAAAATGTGACGAGTTGGAGTGAGATTGTGTTGGTGAACTTCCACACAACATTTTTATTACCTATTTCCTTTTTTCAAATTGTGAAATGTGTTCTTTAGATCATTTAAATATATTTATATTAATAATATTAATACTATAAAGCTTTTTACCTAAATGTTTTTCTTTGGCACTGCTGTAAAATCTTTATTTTAAAAATCAGTAATGTGTGCTGCAATGCTAAATTTCCAAAAATCATAATAAAAATAACATGGCATGAATATAAATAATCATTATAAATAAACAAAAATATAGACAAGAATTTAGTAATATTGATTTCGTGTTCATAGTGAATCTAAATAAAACAAATAAATAAATAAAAACTGGAACATGGAATTTAACAAAGTAAGAATTTGCCAGATTTCATTAGACAACCAAATAGCACATGCTATAAATGCACTGTATATATACTATGCTGTATATGACATGAGAAGGAAAATTCAAATATGCACATAACTTGATATTCATCATTTTTGTGCACACCCCATGACCAGACTTAAGTTAAGGAATAAGCAGTGCTTGCAACAGTTATTTTAAGGCCTTAACTGTCTGAGAGTGAGTCATTGAATGCATTTTCCCACAACTTTCACACCCAGCTTTTAAAATGGTGCAATAAAATAATAATGTGTCTCATGAGAGAGGGGAAGAAACAAAAAAGTGGGAGTTCAACCAATAGGAGATAAAAGCACAGTTGTAGCGATTGGCCTAACAGTTGGGGTACATGCTCTGATGTTGATGTCAAGAGTCTGACATTTCCCGATCCTGTTCTCTTTTCTCAAAATCTTGTCCTATCTCTAATTGTAGCAGCAATTCCTCTGGCATCTGTCCATCTCCCCACCTCCTCTTCTATTTCTGTTATTATTATGTAGTATCATGACAGAGGGGTTAAAGGCGAGCCTCAAGTCCAAGCCTCTATCTAGGACAGCAAGCCAAGTTTGTTCGCTATTTACCATCAGGACTGGATGGGCAGGAGCACTTATGAAAGTGGTAAAAAGCAGAAATGTCATTTTCTTCACTGTAAACAACAAAGAAACAGCAAACAGCTGTTGGCAACAAAGTAAAGGTTTATCTTAGGCAAGTGAAATTTCCACATCGATTTGGAAAGAATGTTAGCATGAAGAGGCAAGCAACAAACTGTCTTTTTCCACTCTATTGCTTCAGCAGTACAGTTTTCCCAACAACAACTGTATTTTATGGATGCCCAAATGAACAAACTAAGATAAAATGCCTTCCACTTCAGCTACTTCAAAAGCACTCCTGCTGAATTTTTATCAGGTTTTTACACTTTGAGAACCCCAGGAGTTAAAGAAGAGAAATAACATTAATTTGAAACAGTGTAAAGTCAACACCTCCTTGCAGTCCCACTGTATAAATCACACACCAAAAGGGAGTGTTCTGCCATTTTGAAATAACATTTATCAACTTACAATAACAGGCATAAAATGTAAAGCTCAATGTCTGTGTTATTGGGTTCGACAAAGCTCCATTAGAGATGCCGTGTGCTTATTCTCACGTGGGAGGTGGGAATAGATCATATAGATCTAGTCAAGCCTTGATCTAGATCTGGATGAGACAGCAGCCTCAAGTTCTCATAAATTTCTTTGCCTTTTTAGACCCCCACCACCACCGCCAAAAAAACCCATCATCTACATCCGCATCATTCTGTTTTACTGGACCTCTACTCTTCACTTTCTGCCAGACCTTCAATCAAACCCTTCTTTTCTCCAGTTTCGCAAAAAAATCCTGGCAGCCATCCCCACTGATAGCGTTTGGTGTGATGTGGGGGTGTTAATGTGGATGTGAGCTCTCTGGATTAGCAGAATGATGGGCGGCTCACAACAAGATCTCTGATCTTCAGGGCTTTCAGAGAGCTAGCTGTTAAATCATTTACACACACACACACACTCTCTCTCTCTCTCCTTTCCCAAATCTATCTCTTTTTCTCTCACTTCTGTCCTTAGGCTGAGAGAGTGTGAGTAATCCCATCAACAGACATCTGTGAAAAGACTTTTTACTTACGCTCCCATTCACACAATGCATCTGCCTTTCAGCTTGCTGCTTTCATGAACACACATACACATATCTACACAGCAAAGTCATCTTAAAAGCAATATTTCTGGTATATATTGAGGGGCAAGGAGGTGAGCTTGAACTCAACCCATTAATGGTGAGGAGTGCACCAACAGCAAAGTGTGTGTATATTTGTTTATGTGCACATATGCGTGTGTGTGTTTGTGAGGATGTCTTCTCTAAGTTTTAATAGCGCTTCTCCGTGCCGAAGGGAATCACAGTGTGCTTTTAAAGATACAGAAGTTACATATGCATGTATGGCACCTCATGAAAGACTGTGAGAACAAAAAGCCATCCTTAGCACATTAGACTGCAGCTCTCTGTTCCTTGGTTCCTGAGTTCTTTTACACAAAATGAATTTTGCATACACCGAGCCAGACCTTGCAGAGACACTGGGGACACTCGGTTAACACAAAACAAGCATTCACAAAGATAAGGTTGTTCTGTCATCACTTTGTCCTCAGTCATGGTCAGTACTTGAAGAACTGGCAGCTATTATACAAAGATAAGGGTTTTCTAACAAAATTAGAACAATTTTACTTACAAGTTAAGATATTTTAGAGTTTCACCTAGAAAATTCTATTATTTTCAAGGGGCGTGTTCAATGACTAGTCATCAGCTCAAACCTCAGGACAGACTAATTGTGTTCTTTTACTCAACTAAGGGTGTGTGTATAGGTAAATTCCACATTCAACTGTTCCAGGACACATCAATGTGTCTGCCATCTTGGAATGGTCAATGTGTCAAAAAAAGTTTCAAGATGGCAAATTTTTAATTTTGTAAAAGGATAGAATATGTGCGTTTGTGCTTTAACTCAATATTATGTATTATGTTTTGACTGTGTCAAGAAGTCAACTTGCTCTGGAGTGTTCACAGACCTGCTTTGACCATTCCAATATGGCAGACAACTTAAAATTCACATTTTATTTGTCACATTCACATACATACAGTACATAGTACAACGTGAGGTGAAATGTATTGCACGACTGCCCCAACAAATTGACACAGTTAAGTAAAACAGCAAAATAGAAATAGAATATAAAAATAAGTACAGTAAATAAATGTAATATAAAAAATAAACTAGCAATAAAATAGAATAAAAAGAGAATAGAAGTAGAATAGAATATGGCTATATAAATATATGAAGAGTATGTACACACAATAGTGTTGATGGTGCGTTCTGCTGAACGTCACATTCTCTGGAGGGCTCGTCTGTCCTGCATGGTGCAATTACCGAACCAGGAAGTGATGCTGCCCGTCAGGACACTCTCGATGGTGCTGGTGTAAAAAGTCTTGAGAGGGAGAGTTGGTATGGCAGGACCAAGTCAGATCCTGCGTGATGTGAAAACCCAGATAGCGGAAGCTGTCCACTCTCTCCACTAGGGTCCCGCTGATATTGGTCGGCTGGTATGTCCGCTCCTGCTTATGTATGTTCACTCTCCTGAATGCCCTCCTCACGTCATGCTCCTTGATGGTGAACGGGTTATCCTCACCAGCTCTTTCAGCATGCATGCCATTAGCATTGCTGGCGCTAGCACCGCTAGCGTGACTGGCTGCAGCCTCGAAGCGAGCATAAAAAGTGTTTAGCTCGTCAGCCAGAGAAGCGTCCACATTCCCCGATCTGGAGGGTGGTGTTTTATAGTCCGTGATTGTGAAGTCCTTGTCACAGGCTCCTAGTGTTGCCATGTTGGAATTGCAACTCTAGTTTCCTCCTGTAGTGCCGTTTTGCCTCCTTCACCGCTCTGCACGCGCCATAAAGATGTCGCCTTATAGTCATCCATGTTCCCGGTGGCGAGCCCCGTGTTGTAGGTAGCGGAGCGGGATCTCAGGGCGTCATGGATGGTTTTATCCACCCACGGCTTCTGGTTTTCTGCACCGTATCATCCATTAGTTTCCCTATAAATCCCACAAACGCTTCCGTAAACATGCTGACGTCATCAGAGCTGCAGCAGAACATGTCCCAGTCTGCTTCATCTAGTGCGTCCTGCAGACCGGCCATCGATTGGTCCGTCCAGCGTGCGACCTCCCTCTGCACCGGGGCTTCCTGTTTCAGCCTTTGTTTGTGAACAGGCATGAGGAAGAAGGCGGCATGTTCCAATTTCCCAAACGATGGTAGTGACTGTGCCTTGTAGCTGTTATTGTATGGAGTGTAACAGTGGTCTAATGTTCTTTTGCCCCTGGTGGGGCAGCCGATGTTCTGATGGAAGTTTGGCAGTGCACACTTGAGGTTGGCACTGTTGAAATCTCCCAAAACAATGACCTCACCAGCCCCATCTTGGACAAGTAGTATGTATAGCAGCTCATAGAAATAGCCACTAGGGCATCTTCATATTTATGAATTGAAGGGTAGGGAGAAGAGCTTAGCTCCAACATTAAAAGTGTGTTCACATTTATTGTTTTTCTGCAGGGATTTTTTTCTTTTTTTAGGAATAGGAATCCACACAATTAAGAAATTCATGTAAGTGTAAAAGATTTGGCCATGCAGATATGAGTAACACAAACAAACAGAAAGCTGCATGGTTTGAAACTTACTTTTTTTTTTTAGCTGGCTTCATACATCAATGCCCTACTGATAACAGACAATGGACATTTTTTGCACAAAATTAATGCAACTGCACCTTAAGTAAACCCACCTGATTTTTTGGGGATCATGAGAAACCCCGGATGTGTTCTAGACTGAAGTTGAACTCTGCAGGAAGGGAGCACTCCAGGAGCAGGTTTGGATTCTACTGTCCTAGATGGATGACTTACCTCCACCGATTAAATTACAGAACTTACATTATGCCCAACAAGCAGCTTAGCTGATCATCAGCATCTGTTTTGGAAGCAAATGATAAGCATCATGTCCCAGCTTCCATACATCAGTTGCTCATATCAGGCTTCTTATCTAACCTAACGAATAAGATTAACATGCAAGTAAAATGACAACAAATAAACTGATCAAACAAACAAACATATTGTCCTTTAACCTACTGGCAATTTACTCCAAGGAGATAACCCACTCCAACACATGCACACAATAAGGCATGCTTGTTGTGAGGTACCACTGCAACAGTAGCCTCTGAGCCTCCATGCCAGCTTCATAAAAAACCTCAATAACAGACCAAACATACTGTATAGCCTGAATCCTTCATTCCTTCATCAACTTCTGAAGGAGGTTCATTTCAAACACTGTGTAGAAAATACAAAAGAAATTAGCGGAAACACGTTAAGACTTTGTAAAATTATACCTGTCCAAAAGTAATAAATACCAATTTTTTATACCAAAAAAGTATAACATTTTTTTTTTTTACCAGCTACTAAGTAATTTAAACAAAACTCAGATTAGCTTTCAAAGACGTGATTTCATTAACTTGGCAATTTTTTGTAAATTCTAGTAATCTGCAACCTTGGAAGCAGTCATTTTTTTTACTGTGACTTCCGGAAGTTACATAAATACTTCAGATGGTTAGACAGTGGCAGTCTGAGAGCAAGTTGTCTCTGTTACAACCATACAGCCCAGCTCAGTGATCACAGTCAACCGGCTCTCATGAACTTTCTCCATTGCCATCTAAGTCAGCGAGTCCAATTCAGGATGAGGCGACCACCAAACTTGTGCCTGAGAATTTATTTTTCCCTCCCGTCTCCAGTGTTATGAATGAATGGGGAGGTTGGGGTGTACTAAAATTACGAAGTACCATCAATAATAAATAGTTAGCATGCTCTTGTTAGTCCTCACCCGCCCAGGCAGTAATGGCTCTTGGTGAAAGTGGTGTACACAGAAAGCTGATGGAGTAACTGCATGTTTACGTTGAACCGGTAATGTACTCCGCAGCCACTTCAGTGGATGGCAATACTAGCACTTCACTCATCTGGACCCACTAACGGAGATTTATTGAGAACAGCTCCATCACACTCAGTCCACCAACAAATAAAAATGATTTATTAAATGGCATTATAAACAATAGCATTATTGTTCGAAGTTCAGGAGGGGAAAGGGAAAGAACACTACCAAAACCATATGGCTTTTGTGTGTGTCTCTGTAATGTGTGTGTGACGAAGAGAGCTTATGCTTGTGTACATTTTTCTACATCTAAACACATCAATTACAGAATGTGTAGAGAAATGTAAATGGTGCTAGAAGAAAAGTAAGTGACACTCATTTCATTCTAGCCATCACTATTTGTTACATTAATTACTCTGGCACCTCAGCTGCGATCCTCTTTCACGATTAATGACCACTTTAGTTTATCTCAGCTTCACCAGCCCTGGCGTTGGATGTTTATATTCCGTCAACACAACAAAATGTAACAAACCATTTATTTTAGTCCCAAAGCTGCAGGCTCGCAGACTCCTGACACTGCTTGCTTGCATCAATATGGTCTTCCTCTCAGCACGAAAGCCTTCAGCTTTTTGTGTGTGTTTATGGAGAATAATCTCTGAAGTTTTGGGGCTTGGTTTCACACTTCACTCTCAGTGTGTGTGGGTACACGTGACAGATCACTTTTACTCAGACCTAGCAACAACACACTTTCAAATGAGAGGCATTGGGAGGAACATCTGAATAAATGCGTGTGAATAAAAATACTTGCAGTTTGAGCGCAAAGAGGATAAGAGAGTTATGATATTGGCTCTGTTCCAAGCCTCAGTGAGTTGCCTACCTAGACAGTTTGCACATTTGAGCTTCTGTTTACCACATTTGATTTGGTCTGTGTATGTGGGTTAAACAACGTTTGAATAGAAGATTAAATGAAATCTGTTCATCGTATAAGGAAATTGTGTCAGCTTATTCAGAATATGTGTGCTACCTAAATAGTGACTTAAAGAAAAGCCCTATTCGGATGGGACTAGTTTTACAGGGGATTGTAAGAGAATGCTTTGTTTCACAGACGTACTTGGTGATTTTAATCCTATCCGAATCCTCCATGTCTGTGTTTTTCTCTTACAACCTCTGTGATAATTCTAGAGTCTTAATCCGGTGTCTGTGATATTATTTTTTACAACGTGTTTCCTTGTGTGTTTTAGCCAACGCGATATGCTGTAGATCCACTTACCACATGCATGTTTAATATGTTTTGATATATAAAATAAATAAATAAATACAAATAAAGAGCCAAAAAGACTTTCTTCCCGGAGGTGCACGAAGAGCTTTCCAAAGCTTTTCCCTACTGGTCATGCCTGCGCCCAGGCTCTTCGCCCTTCGCCACACTTGATGGCGGTGCAGCCAGGGGGTACAAGGCGTTCCCCCAGGTGGAGCACGCCATGGCGGTACATCTGTGCCTTGCAGTGCCTCATCCTGGCGTGGTCAGCCTCGGCTCCCGTCCAAGGCATGTAAGCTGTCGTCCGGCGGGCAAGGCTTACTATGCCACTGGACAGGCTGCTACCGCCTTGCATGCGATGGCGACGCTGCAGGTCTACCAGGCCAAGGCATTAAAAGAGCTGCACAAGCGTGGCCCTTACCAGTTACCAGAACTCCACGCTGCGACTGACTTCGCTATCCGGACGACGAAAGTCACACCGCGTGCCCTTGGTCAGGTGATGTCCACTGCAGTGGCCCAGGAGCGACATCTATGGCTGAACCTGGTGCAGGTGCTGGACGCCGAGAAAGCATGCTTTCTCGACTCCCCCCGTCTCCCAGGCCGGCCTATTCACTACTCAACCATGCAGCGATCAGCTCTCAAGGCAGTCCACCGGGGAATGGCGGCTCCACCCCCAGGTAGTCCAGCTGATATGGAGCCACTCTGGCAAGGCCAAGACAGACCTCTTCGCCTTCCCCGAGTCTGTCCATTGCCTGTTGTTTTATTCCCTCCACGAGTCCAAAAAATCTGGCCTCCGGGGCTTAAGTACGGCTTTGCCCCAGTGAGCCTCCTTGCACAAAACAAATCCTGCTGGTAGCGGCACGTTCCTCGCGGCAGCCTCTCCCTGAATATCCCCTGGAGGAAGCTTCTTCTCCGGGGATTGCACCCGCGCTCCGTGGGACGTGGCAGACTTCTCCGGCCTTTCAAGTGCTGTCATTTCCCAAGTGAAAAGCTCCCTCTGCGAGACAGGCTCACGCTCTGAGATAGGGTCTGTTCGTTGACTGGTGCTCCTCTTACGGAGAGGACCCACAGAGATGCACGATCGCAGTTGTGCTTTCTTTCCTGCAAGAGCAGTTAGAGCGCAGGCTGTCACCTTCTACTCTTAAACTGTATGTCGCTGCCCTAGCCGCATGTCACGATGCAGGGGAGGACGCACCCCTCGGTAAGCACCAACTCATCGTTCGGTTCTTTAGAGGTGCGCGTCC
The DNA here is from genome assembly GCA_032275025.1 of Enteromius treurensis. NCBI lineage: Eukaryota > Metazoa > Chordata > Actinopteri > Cypriniformes > Cyprinidae > Enteromius > Enteromius treurensis. Next base: position 21,206,935 of record JAUCMU010000097.1, on the reverse strand, counting down.
GGTGAATTCCCCAAGACCACATCTCGTACCCTCTTGGGACCTTGCCGTCACCCTACATGGCCTGCGGCAAGCTTCCTTCGAGCCCCTTCAGTCTGAAACAGGTCTAAAAGTATTTGGTTCTGAAGGACAGTGTTAAGAGCGTAGGGGACCTACAAGCCTTCACTGTCAATGAAGAGTGCATAAAGCTGAAACCCCGGCCAGCTTGTGCCCAAGGTTCCTACTACGTCTTTCAGCTATCAGGTAGTGAACCATGCAAGCTCTGCCCCGGGAGGAGGCAGACCCAGTCTTATAGTCGCTGTGTCCTGTACGCGTTCTGAAAGCGCAGCTACACTGATCGCACTCGGAGCCTTAGACGCTCTCAGCAGCTCTTATTTTGCTATTGCAGACAGCAGAAAGGGAATGCTGTCTCCAAACAGAGGTTGGCTCATTGGGTGGTTAAAGCCATCTCCCTTTATACCAGGGAAAGCCTTGCCCTTAGGACTGAGAGCTCACTCGATGAGGGTGTTGTTTCATCCTATGCAACGGGCTCACGGCGCCTCTTAACAGATATTTGTAGGACTGCGGGCTGGGCGACACCCAACACCTTCGCCAGGTTTTACAACCTCCGCGTAGAGGCCGTGTCTTCTCGCATCTTCACCAAGGACAGCAGGTTAGCGAGAGTGCCGACGGGTGCCGGCTTGCTGCGCCACTCCTATGGGATCCGTGCACTATTTTTCTCAGTGGACCCTTAACTGTGCGTAACTTGAGTCCTCCCTGCCCCGCAGTTTTAACCTAGATTTCCTCTGGGTCTCCTTCGCCCTATATTCCATAGTCATCCAGAAGGCTATTTTTCCCTTCAATTATATCCATAATCTTATCGATATATTGCATTTCCTTTATTTCCACATGCGAAAACTGTGTGTTTAAACTTGCATGTGCACTCCGCTCGTGCCCTATTATACTCACGCAGTGATGAGGTGCACTTGAGCGCAATCAAGTGCACGCCAATATTCATTGACCTTTTGTATAAAGTTTAAAGGCAATTGGTCTCTCTGGCGAGTTCCCATATGTAACGTCTCCGTTCCCTCCTTCAGGGAACATGGGTTACGTTTGTAACCTAGACGTTTTGCTATACCAGTCATTTAGCTTTACCATGACATTTGTGATTATACTAGTTGTAATCAATCTGAATGACTACAGCAATGCACGCATACAGAGCGTGTGATCTCTGTGACACCCAGATGTACAAAACAGACCCTCTCACCTCTGTAATAAACACAGAGGTGTTAGTCCCGTCCGAAATGGTACATGAAAATAACGGACGTCAGGTGATAAGAACTGTTACAGTTGTTTAAAAAACTAGTCCCGTCTGAATAGGACTACAGTGCAATTCGGCTAGGTATACATCAGCGCTAAAATATCAAGGTGAAAGTCATCATAGCTTGAGTAGTATAGACCCAGCTCCAACACAACTTTGTGAATTGATTAATTTATTTATAATAAATAAATAAATAATAAAAATGTCCATACCATTTCCAAGAAGGGTTTCAATTTAAAGACATGGCATCATTTAAAAGCATCATGTGGTGGAACCAAGATCACAAAAGAATATATTTTTGCTGAGAATTTATTTGAAGGTGTCCTTGCAATTATACATTTAAGTACTGAGTAATGTTAATTAACCACATGTATATGGTTAGTATTAGAGTTTGGGTTAATGGCATATAACTATGAATAATTTATTGTTATTATAACCGCTAATTAGACTAAATTTTTCGCCCCTAATAATTATCTGCAGAGATCTTTTTCAACATAAAAATGTAAACATTCAGTACATTTGTTAACACTTACTCTAATTACATATTTATATAATCAGAGTAATAATAATTACTCTTAAACAATTAGCTAGTATATTTCTTGCATACTGGTGTTTTTTTAGTACTTATAAAGCATATATTAATTCCTTATTCTGCATGATAATTTCGCTTAGTCCCACATCACCTTACTGACTATTAACAAGCAGCAAATTAGAGGTTTAATGAGGCAGAGGCATAGTTATTTGTTAATTAGTAGTGAGAATAAATTCCCAAATTAAAGTGTGATCATCCATTTATTTGTAGCTGTACAGAATGTTTCAGTTCAGTCTCCTTAGAGGTTCCATTTCAGTTAAAATGTTGCCTACAAAATGTTACATCACACTGGGTTTAAAACAGAGAATTCTACTACATCCTTCAACACTTTCTACATGTATATACACACACATACACACACTGAGCCTATCAGAGTGCATTAGCTATCCCCATGCTGATGGCTGTCATAGCATGTGCTGTGCAGCAGAAAGTGATATAATTAATATGGGCTTATGCTTATGTAAGGCTGCCTGATATTGGACATCAGCAAGTCTGCTGAAAGACCCCGTATAAAGCCCCCTGTCCTGCATACAGTAAAAACCTCTACTTAGTCATAAACACACCTAGATCTTTTTCACAGTTCTAGGTTTCTCCACAGCTGAAGTTGCAATAGTCTAGAAAGCAGTGAATGGAACAGTACCACAAATTATTTTTATTTTATTATTATCGTTGAAAAGTATAATCACAGTCTTGTGAAAAGGGTTTACATTTTCTGACTCTATAAAGTGAGTGGAGTATGCTTAGGATAAAGAAAAATTATGAGCGTGCATGTGCACTTTTGGGACACACACTCACAGTGACAGAAGAGGTGTCATATGCCTCCCAGGTGTCAGTGTGCGCTCTGTTTAGCTGGGCAATCTGCCTTCTCACCTTAATCCAAACAGAAAATAAGACACACTGCAGACATCCCAAATAACCCGTTTATGACACATCTTTATGACAGACGGAGATTATTTAGTTTGTTTGTGTGTATGAAAGAATGAATGAGAAAACAGCTTAATTCCTTATTTTACAACAGCAAATATACCACTAATCTTACTAATCTTATCTATGGAAAACAAAAAGCATGATACTGTATAGTTTTTATGAAGCAGAAGCTGCTTTAAAACATAAAATACCTACCAAAGTAACATCGCATGGCTCCTTTCCCAAGCTTGCTGCTTATATTTCATACAGATAAAGGTATACTTAATTTATTAAAAAGTATATATTGTTTTATATTGACATGTTTACTTCAGACACTGAGTCAATTCTGAATATAATTGTGAGTTCAGCTGCTGCCCATGAAGAATGTCATCTGAGGTTAGGATGCTGTTTATATACTGTAAGCAGTACACAGCAAGACACCTCACCATGTTTTAGCAAAGATGTTACTGTAACTCATTTAAAAAATATAAATAATACTGTATAAATAATAGCCAATATAGTAATTATTGTAATGAAGGGGACGGACTCAGAGGTAAAAGGTAACAATAATGTTTATTCAACAGGATATAAAAGCAACCAAGGTAAGCAAACTGAAATTCACCCAATACTGGGTATATAAACTGAACTGAAAGTCTTTTCTTTATCCACAGGTAATACGGAGAGGAGCAGCAGACAGACGATCACAGACTATCACAGATGATCACAGCCACACACCACAAACTTGATCCAGGAGACGATGGAGAGTATACACAGGAGCCGGAGACAACCTGGAGATTCATGGAGTCTACTGTTAGGAAACAGGTAAGGAGCAGGTATGTATAGCGACATGGGAAAAGGTCCACTTTCGTGTAATGAGCTCGGACAGGGAATGAATGGTGGTGTGTGGTTTTATAGTGTGCTGATTAGTGCTGATGATCCGTGACAGGTGAGGAATCCAGGTGTGTGTAATCAGTATTCCGGGGACTGTGATCGTTGAGTGCCTGTGAGGGTGGAGCCTGGTGTGGATGTTACATTACCCCCCCTCCAGGCCCCCCTCCTGAGGTGGGGCCTCTCCGATGCCGTGGTGGTCTACCCCGGCCTCTGGGTGCTGGACGATCCGGATGTGAAGCATGGAATTCTCGGAATAGTCCCTCATCGAGCACATCATCCCTGGATACCCAAGATCTCTCCTCAGGGCCATATCCTTCCCAGTCAATAAGATATTGTAGTTGACCACCACAACGTCGGGAATCCAGGATTTCGTTGATGCTGTAGATGGTTCCCTCATCGATGACCTTAGGAGGAGGGGGTTCTTCAACACCAGGCTCTGTGGGGACAACAAGGGGATCGTGACAGGGTTTGAGGAGTGACACATGGAAGGTAGGGTGAATCCGGTAGTGTGCTGGTAACTGAAGATGGTAAGTGACAGGGTTGATCTGCTCCAAGATAGTAAAGGGACCAACATACCTGGGACTTAATTTACGACAGGGCAGGCGTAGACGTAGATCTTGGGTGGATAGCCATACCTTATCTCCTACTTGGTAGGCTGGAGCATTGGATCTGCGAGTATCTGCGTTGGTCTGATGCCCTCTGGAGGTGATGGTGAGCCTCGTCCCAGACCCTCTCGCTCTCCCGGAACCAGTAATCGACTGCAAGAACATCCAAGGGCTCTCCTGACCATGGGAAGAGAGGGGGCTGGTAACCGAGTATGCATTGAAACGGGGTAAGTTCAGTGGAGGCCTGACGCAGGGAGTTTTGAGCATACTCAGCCCAGCCCAGATACTGGTTCCAGGTGTCCTGGTGGTCGTGACAGAAGGTACGGAGGAACCATCCCACTTCCTGGATCTTCCTTTCAGTCTGTCCATTAGTCTGGGGGTGGTAACTTGAGGACAGACTGACGGTCACACCTTGGAGCCTGAAGAATGCCCTCCATACCCGGGAAATGAACTGTGGGCCTCTGTCAGAAACAATGTCCTCTGGTAATCCGTAATTTCTGAACAATTGATTGTAAAGGGCTTAAGCAGTTTCCCAGGCTGTGGGCAGACCTTTCAAAGGAATGAGACGGCAGAACTTAGAAAACCGATCAACTATGACAAGGACACAGGTGTTACCTTCTGAGGCGGGCAAGTCAGTGATGAAATCAACTCCTAGCTGTGACCAGGGCCGGTTAGGTGTCGGGAGAGGCATTAACCCTTATCAGGCGAGGTTCATGCCGGCGTGATTTGGGTCTTTTTTTTTCTTGTCAGTGTGAAAGACACTAAAAATACTCTGTTGACTTTGGTCACACAAGTAAGTGTTATACACCATTCGAATCTGTTAGGTGTCTACTTTTTTAGTTCACCCAAAAATAGAAATTCTGTCATTAATTACTCACCCTTATGTCGTTTCCCAACCTTAAGACCTTTGTTCATCTTCAGAACACACATTAAGATATTTTTGATGATATCAGAGAGCCAGAAATTATCCCAGATCCAGAAACATAGCAAAAACACGGGTCCATGTGACATCAGTGTTGCAACCATAGCCAAACCAAACATCAATCACGCAACCATTTCAGAGAACAATGCTGTGTAAGCGTACACTTTCTTCTAGGCACAAACATCCGCAGATAAAGCACATGCGCGTGCTTTCACCCGGATGTAAACAAGGCTGATTACGCCAATTACGTTAAATTTGCCCAAAGAAGTATTGAGGGTGAGCCACTGATGTCAGATGGACTGTTTTACCGATGTTTTTGCTACGTTTCTGGATCTGGGATCGTTTCAGTTGTATTGCTGTCTATGAGGGTCAAATGGCTTTCTGATATCATCAAAAATATCTTAATTGGTGTTCTAAAGCTGAACAAAGGTTTTATGGGTTTAAAACAACAAAAGGGTGAGTAATTAAGGACAACAATTTAATTTTTGGGTGAACTAATGCTTTAATATTTTAAACTGTGATACAGTATTGTAAATAGATGAGATTTTCTATTAACACTTTATTTTTAGGTGTTCCTAACCATATAGTAAATAAATGTAGTTAATTCATATTGCTCAGTACTTAAATGTATAATAACAAGGACACCTTAAAATGAAGTATAACTAATTTTTCTTTTGGGTGATCTTTTAAGTGAAGTTTGTCATTACTTTCTAGGCCTTACATTGTCTTAAATGGGAAATACTGCAATTGAATATAGTGCATGAGCTGTAAAACCCTTTTTATGATATTTCCATGGTCCTTTTTGTACTTTCTGCAGCTTGACAGCATCCATGTTCACATACATTAAACAGAAAATAACAATGCAAATTTCCTAACTTATGGATTGCAGGAAGAAAGGAAGTCTCAAGTTTGGGATAACATAAAGATGAGTAATGGTGACACAAGCTATTTTTCATCTTCTTTTTAAGCACTGTGCACAAATCTAAAAAGCTCATCTTGTATCAGCAGGTCCTTTGGACACGGTCTCCTTTTTGCAGCCATGTGTATAAAAGATGGTATTTCCACTTTCTCCTCCTGTCTACTCAGCATCCAGTTCATTCTTTTCTGTCTCTGTGAATCTGTCTGTCTCTTCTCATCTAATCTTTTCACTCAAATTATTGCTTTGTAGTGAGAGCTCATAAAAGCAGCCATCTGATTATTAATTAGCATGGTAAGGGATTTGTTAAGCACGTTAAAGCCACCATTACTGTACATATCACCTTAGTCGTCCTTCTCTCTTCTTCCACTTTCTATCTGTGTGTTTTCTCCTATTTCTGACATACAGACCGAGGGTGGCAGGCATCAAAGGGCAGGAAGAGAAGAGAACCCACACCCACTGAGCTAACATTTAAACTCCATCCAGTCCCACCAGGAACCAAAGGCACCGCACTGAACGTCAGATTAAACCCAGAAATATGTATGAAAAAATCTGCTTTCTCTTGCTTTCAAAGAGGTTCAAAGGGACAATGAAACTTCATCAAAGCGCCACGTCCTTCTTTTGCCCTTACATTTACCAGCTTGGCAGAACATGAATGCAGCGTCCTTCAGATTTCAGTTTTATAGCATCAGATGACAGGTGCATATCTATCTACAGTGTGTCTATCTGTACTCAGCTCATGCATAAGTGCTTTGCTGACAGCTTTTGTACATAAACATATTGTATAAGGTTCAAATTTAACTGCATTTGAATATAAAATATAAAATAAAGTTGAAACTGAAAACAAACCTTGTTTCAGTTTATAGAATGTTCGCACGAAATTAGATTTTTGGAATCTTTTAGTTTATGGAAAAATTGCTTAAAGTTGCTTAAAGTGTCCAAATTCATTCTGAGGTCGTTCTCATTCTTCAGACACAGTAACTTCCTTGAGCTCTTCATTCAGTTCCCAGATAGCATCCCACCCATACACACCCATTTTAAGCTATTTCCCATTTTAAACGCATTTTGTTTTCACTGTCCCAGATCAGGATAAATGTGAAGTTCTTCACCCCGTGTTCACCACCAAGACAAGCATGAGCAATGATGGTCCTAATTGATTCTCATTTTCAAAGGATCTGATGGGTGCGTGAGTCAGGCTACTCCTTTAAAGGGCTAATGAGCTTAATCGACGACACTTGATGATCCATTTAAACCCCCACCCCCTCGTCCCAAGAATGAAACCATTAAAAGAAAAGCTTGAACTTCTTAATCTCTGCAAATCGGACTAATCCAGCATTGCAGAAATGTAGGCTTTGGAGAGAATGGCTTCTTAAACCTGTGCATAGGTGTTGCTTAGCGCTTCTGTGGGGGAGTGTGCTCCATGGATCCATTCAGATGATTTTGAGGTAAAGGTTAAACTCACAGTTTAGGGTGAGAGAATGAGAAGTTCTTTATGTCAGTGACTATGCCTAATGTAGTTTCGGGCGTGTCCTCTTGGGTGCGGGCGTTACCTGTCTCCCAACGACGGCCATGGAGGTTGTCTTCACTGTCTGGGTCTCCGGCATGCTGAAGATGCCTTCGTGTAGGGAGGAATGTCCTCAGTGTGATGCCATGCCCCTGGCAGCCTTGCGATCCACTTTGCCGTCCTTCGGGATGAGCAGGCACCATATGCTGCCACCCGGCCCAGCCTCGCTGCCACTGGCAGAGGACCACCGGCTGACGGATCTGACGGTGACTGTAAGTGCCACTCCACTGGTGCCGGCCCCACGGACCCCTCCCGCAGTAGCTGTCCTGTCAGTCTTTCAGGTGATTCGGCGGGGCCGATCCTTATGTTTCGTTTGGAGCGCAGAGGGAAGGTCAGATGTTGCTCGTTGCATCGGGGGATGGGCTATTGTCAACCGAGGGGGAAGATGAGCTGCTGCTGCTACCGTGGAATCTGATCTGGAGCTTATGGCCATGATTGTCCGGGCCACCCCACCATGAGCATCAAGCTGGAGGTGTCCTTCGCGGCTGGACAATTGGTTCCTGAGTGCTGACTGTGATAGCAGATCACAGCCCACCCCGGTTCTTTTCTTGCCGGTGCATGAGGAGTTGACAAAGTCATGGACAGCTCCTTTCACAGCTAGAAGCCGTTCGTCACCCTCCTCAATCCATACCACCCTCAATGGTGGTGCGGCCAGGGGCTATGTGGACATTCCCCAGGTGGAGAGGGAGCGGTTGCGGTGCACTTGTGCCTGCAAAATGCCGCTACCTGGCCCAATCATCCCAGGCTCCCGTACAAGGCCTGTAGGACCACAGCAGCTCTTGCTGAAAAGGCCTACAGTGCTGCAGGCCAGGCTGCCTCTGCCCTGCGCACCATGGCTATCCTGCAGGTACATCAGGCCAAGGCACTAGAAAAGCTGCACGAGGGTTACTCCGACCCTGGGTTGAAGCAGGAGCTGCGCACAGCGACTGACTTCGCTCTCCAGACAGAGGGCCCGGAGAGGCGAGAAAACACTTCACCTTCCGGAGGAGGGCCGTTTGGAGGAAGGATGGTTACAGCCTGTGCATAACATTTGTCGGACACGCGCTGCTTGTCAACATTTGTAAAGCTACAAGGTTGTAATGGTTCAGGTTGGGGCGTTTCTCCATTGGACCCCAGTCTGTTGTCATGACATAACTCGTAGTGACTTACAGACAGGGAACGTCTCAGTAACCCTTGTTTACTGATCGAAGTAACAGAGACGTTATGTCCCCTTGCAACAACCTTGAACCAATGCTGAGAGCTGGGACTTGTTCTCGGCTCCTCAGCAAATCTGATGAGTGGTTTCACCTGTCGCCTCCTTATGCCCGGATAAAGGGGAGTGGCTCAGGATTGTTTAACCACTTGCCAATTTTCATTGCCGTTTTCTCTTAAGCAGAGCAAATCAGGGCTCTAGGAAAGACCCCAATCTGTCGTCATGACATAACGTCTCCGTTCCCTCCATCAGGGAACGAGGTTTACATTCGTAACCGAGACGTTTGCTTCCTTCTGTCTCTCTCACTCTCTCTCTCCATTTCAATGTCTTCTGCCTCCTCTATGCCCTCCGGGAGCATAGTGTTTATTGGCTGCCTGAAATACACCCATCTTTCTACCAGCCCCCGGCTAGCATTGTCTCAACAAAGCCTGTTATTTGATGGTTCAATAGGGGCTTTTTGGGTGTGATTTCCCTGCTCTCTCTCTCTCTCTCTTGGTCTCGGTAGCTGCCGTCTCGGCTCAGGAGCATGGCGAATGGGATCAGAAGCAAACAGCCCCACTGATAACGATGAAGGGCAAATATTGAAGGCTTATTGTTGTTGTTTTTTCAGCTCCCCTGCTTCTGTCTGCAACTTCTTTCACATTCTGATTTATATTCACCTAAACTCTGAAATTAACTCTCCACTTAGGGTTATATTCAAATGCCAGACGACCGTATTCTGATTAATGCAGAATTCTTTAAAGTAATGATACTTTACATCTAGTTGACTTGTACTTGCACTGGTCAACATTAACCATGTTGAAGTGATTTCTGCTTTTGTTTTTCTGCTGTGGTCCATTTACAGTCCAAGTTATTTAGTTTTTTTTCTAGGCCGGTTCACACTAATGACATTGTATGTACAATAACTACATTAGCATCCACACCAAAGGACAGTAACGTTCTGCTTATTGTAAACATGCACTGCAGTAATGTCATCTGCCACTTTAAATTTTCAAGAATTTTAAAGAATGATTCTAACAACCTGAAAGTGATTCCAACAATATATTTCATTTGAGTCATTAAAATAGCTATGGAATGGATTTCTTATAGAATTAGTACAATTATTAAAATATTTATGTTAGTTATTAATATAGCCATCATCCTTGAACTGGTCCTATGGATTCTGTTTCCAGATTAGCTTCCAGTGTTGAAATAGATACAGTATTATTTGGGGGAAAAGCTTCTTTAATCATTTAAAATGTACTGGTATTAGACTCTGTATGTTTGACGTGTTTTATAATGGAGATTTTTGGAAGGTCTTAAAAATGTGAAATGGACTCTCCCTGTTTACTTCCTTTGACGTCATGGTTCATGTTGGACAGTCTTGAATGAAGTGTTCAGGACTCTTTTCCAGAGTAATTAGTTAGAAAAAGTAGTATCTACCCTGTATAATTGCTATTACCTCAAGCAGAACCTGATTTTGCGGAGTGCGACATGTTCCTGAATCAACATCTTTGTTGACCCTGGAACAACACTGTGATTTAACCAGATAATACTTTTTGTGAAGTTTAGGCTTACAGTCAGAGTATAGTGTTTGTACATCAGCATCATTAATCTATCATTTAATTACTATTATATTATTAGCATGAAAATGTTCAAATGTATTAGTTTACAAATCATGCATCATGGTAAAAGTATTGTGAGATGATAATTTAGTATTGTGAAAGGAGACGTGCAAAAATAAGTCCTTATTAATCACTATCATGCTCCTGTAATTATAACTTGTGTGAGGAGGAGTAAAAATATTTTACTGCATCTAGTGTTCATTTCAGCTGAAAAAATGCAATGAATTGTGTGTATATATAGGTAGTTTTTTCTTTTTTCTTTTTGGAGTTTAGGTAGAGACACATTTTTCCAGTTAGCCTGTGCTGGATTCTTTATATGGGAGTCATAACCCTTTTTAGATTTATTCAGTGATTGAGCTCATTGAGGTTGGACCTAGTTACCTTTTTGGGCTTTTTCGCTTGGCTGTAAGTGTCTGTCCCGGTCAAGGGGCTTCTGTCTCCACAGTGAGATGCTCACTGGTCTAAAGAGATCACCCTCGGGCACTGGCTGGAGGTCTGACAGATGGTGTCAATACACTGCATATATAGAGAGAAAGAGAGAGAATGAAATAGGATGAAAGAAACAAAATGAGACAACAAGAGAGTGAGGAACACTTGGTTTGGTGAGTCACAAGTGATGGATACCGAGAACGTCTGTCCTTGGTGTGTGATGTGACCGCTGATTGGTCCTGACAGGCCTTTTAGAGTGGTCGTCAATCTCAGAACTGGAACTCTATTGGACTGTGCTGGATCAGAGGGGTGTGGCCTCAAGCTTTTGTATCCTGTCATAACTTTAAAGCAGTAGTTAATTTACCAATAATTAATTTAATGTTTACATGTTTTGAATATTTTATGTTTTAATGTTTCAAGCAATATGACTTCATGTGGAAAACAAAAGGAGATAAGGATGTCTTGACATTTTGTTTCATCAAATGGAAAAGTGCAGCATAAATTCTAAATAGTTAACTGTTTAATAAAACATGTTCATTTAAATAAATTTGAAATAAAACAAAATACAATGTAAAACTAAATGAAAGTTTGAATACTAACTGGAATAAGTAATGAAACTAAAACAGATGAAAATAAAAATAAAAGCAAATTCAAAATATAATAATTCAATTATATTATTATTCAAAAAATAATATAGGCTAATAAATAATACAAAAATGACTCAGCTTTATTCCAGTTTGGGAACTGCATGAGGTTAAGTAAATGATGACAGAATTTTCCTTTTTGGTTGAACTATTTCTTTCAAATTCTTTCTTCCTGCTTGTCCACAACATCAAAAGCAATCTAGATATGAAGCGTCAAACGTATGCAGTAGTCTCGGTACAGCGTGTTTGTCAGTAGGCCCGCCTGAGGAAACGATCCCATTTTCTGCGACCCGTAGTCTCAATCACTGAGAGAAAGCTGCAGCGCAGCCTCGTGACCTGCTGACTACACAGTTTGGATCACACACATTTAGAAACATGTCGGCCATTAATCAAAATGATTGACAGCTCACTTCACCCTGTTTAGACATATTTATTGCCACTTCTGTGATGTATGCGTGATGTCTGCGAGATCCACGGCCGACATGAAAAGAATCTGGATATGAAAGAAACAGATACTTCATCAAATTACTCGCCGTTAGATCTAAAATGCATGAATAATGTTTTTTAAAATGCATGAATAATGTTCCCCAGGAGAGCTGGGAGATTTTTGTCATGGTGTGAGTAGAAGTGTGCCTTTTTGAAACGCTATCGTTTGGAAACTCTGGAGATTCGCAGACTAATTAGGCTTATTTGCATGCAGTGGAAGCGAGCAGCTGACAGCGTCCACTGTCGGCCAAGAGAAAGATGCTTTTAATGAGAGCTCACTGCTGTTTTAAAGGAGTCCCCTGCCTCCTCAGGCCCACACACATTCATACACTCACACAAAGTTACATGTAACCCTCCTCCGAGGCTCCGCCCCCACATCCATGTTGCCCTGGCTACGTAGTTGTCACCTTTCCAATTCAAAACCATGGTGCTAATTATTGCGTTATCATTAACAGCTCAATTTCAGGTTGAACATGCTAAGCTGAAAGATGTTTAAGATTAGCAAGGGAAGTTATAAACAGAGTTTTAGTAAAGTATTCTAATGATGTAATGTTGTGGTTAGACAAAAACACTCAAAAATTGCTTTTAAAGGAACAGTTTAGCCCAAAATAAAGATTTGCTGTTAACTTTCCTCTCAGGCAATCTGAGATGGTGACTGACTTTCTTCAGTAGGAAGTTAAAGATGATTTTAGCTAAATCTATGGTCCTTGCTAATTCACAAAATGCAAGTCGTTGGGTTCCAAGAGTCAAAAAAAGCTGGAACAGGACACACAAAATTAGTTAGTTTTTTTTTTGTTTTTTTTTTGGTTGAACCTTTCCAATAAAGGGACCTCAAAGGAAATTCTGTTAATATACATATATATATAATGTGTGTGTGTGACCCTGAACCACAGGGTAAATTGCTGGGTATCTTTAGCTATAGCCAAAAATACATTCTAAGGGTCAAATTTTGTTTTCTGCCAAAGAGTATTAGGATTTTAAGTACAGATCATGTTCCATAAATATTTTTTTCTCTCTCTCTCTTTTTTTTTTTTTTTTTTTACATTTCCTACCATAGATATATTTAAAAAAAAATTATTAGTAATATGGATTGCTAAAAGAAAGGCTAGCATTCCTAAGAACTTCATTTGGACAACTTCTTTAAAGGTATTTTCTCAATATTTAGATTTTGTTGCACCCTCAGATTTCAAACAGCTGTATCTCGGCGAAATATTGTTCTATAACAAACTATACATCAATGGAAAGCTTGTTTATTCTGCTTGCATTTATTTTTTAAAGAATATGTGTGTGTGTGTGTGTACAGTATACACACACACACATTTTCTTTAATTATGTGTTGTAGATGTAACCCAATTTTTTTCTAAGAAAAAAGTAAATTTTTCTTCTAGTAGGCAACATTTTTTCTGCAAATACAGCTTGTATTGAACCTAGCATGAGGCTATATGGAAATATAAGTGGAAAAACATGGCTCTGTCACTTTTTTTTTAGATTTTAGCCTCAGCTTTTTGTTTTAAGGGAAAAAGTTACCAGCAAAACAGATTTCCCACTTAGTGGGGGATTTATGCATATTTGCATTATTTGCATTAGGAGATCAAGTGCATGGTGTTTATATTATGTTCCAGACATAATCTCACCCAAACACCACACAGAGAGCCACAACATCGCTTGAGATTAACCCTGAGCTCTACAGTCACCTTGAGCGGAGAGGCTCATGGGAGGTAATTGTGCTCTGACAGAGCCTGTGGCGCTACAGGCAAGGATCCCCCTCCACACACTCCCATACGTGCACAAATATACAGACCACTCGCCTGTCATTAAAGCCTGAAGCAAGAGCCCCCTCAGGGACAGAGATGGATGAGGTGTCAGTCTTGAACCTGTCCACAGAGACACAGGGACCTGTCAACCTGACCAAACCGCTCCATGGCCAACCATTAGAGCTTCACGCATGCACCACAGCCGCCCGTCATCTTCTCCGGCTGGGCTTCAGAAAGCTTGCGGCTCGCCGGAGCCTCTCATTCAGGAAGAGCGAAGCGGCTGATAGGCCCGGACAAAAGAATTGGTTCCACAAAAGTGAGCCATCAGGGAGGACAATAGGAAGCCAATTCATCAATTTCAAGAGCAGCTTCACCTTTAGTGCAGTTTAAGGTACTGTAAACTTACGAGAAACGGAGGAGTTCTGGGAGACATAGTCTAAGAGACACTTAAAGGCTTGGAGAGATTTATGGTGCTCGCTGGCACAATGCTTTCACCGATACCTCTTTGTCTGGCTGTACTGCTATATTTGTAACCCCATTACAAAAATGTGTAACTAGGTTTTTGCATTCTGGAAAATCGTTAAAACAAACCGAAAGTGAGTATGTAGTCATTTAGAACAGGGGTTTCTGGATGGTGGGATGCTATGAAGCCCTTGAGGGGACATAATAAAACAAAACATGAGATGCAAGGAAAGATTACATTGCAATACTCAAATATTGCAATACTTAAACCCTGAATACTTTTATCCAAAGATCACATCTACAGTCCTTTGGCACATCAGTAGCATCTAATATCACATTTAATTACATCTAGAGTCTTGATGACAATGTTTGATGTTTTGTGTCTTTCTCAGAAATGATCTCAGATTCAGTTTTATTTGCTGTTGGACATCAGCCCTTGTGTTGGTCCATCTGGAGTGCCATTAAAGAAATCTCCAGCATTTCACTCAAAAAGTTCCACACAAATGAGGTTTATCTCTCGGTTTACTCAAATAATGTTTGTAAAGCATTGGCGTGGCAGCTTGTAGCTAAAGTAAATCTTTGTTAGCTTTGTCAATAAGACCACAAACTGCTATTGCTTCTGTGCATGCAATGCAATTGAGATATAATATGTACAGCACCATGTCTTTGCAGAGACTGATGTGTGGGAGCGACCACTTGTGAAATGGTTCCTAAAGGTAATTGGGTTAAGTTTTATATTTTCAAAAGAATACTTTGCCCTAAAACGAACATTTGTACTCACCCTCAGGCCATCTAAGATCTGGATGAGTCAGATTTTTTTCTTCTTCATGGAAATAGATTTAGAGAAATTTAGCATTACATGACTTGCTCACAATTGGATGCTCTGTAGTAAAAGTGTCTCGTCACACTGAGAGTCCAGTCATCACAAAAATGCACAGGTAATCCACCCCAGTCTATAAACGAATGTTTTGGGAAAGCATGCATTTTAACTTTAAATCATCACTTCTGCCCAAAATATGAGTCCATAATAACACTTAATTCTTCCATACATTGAAAAAGTATGTCCCCTGTTGTTCTCTCATATCAAAATCCAAGTCCAAATTCTCTTCTTAATTCAAACAAAGACAGGAGAAAGAAATATTTTAGATAGAGGACCAGTATTTGGGCCAAAAGTGGCGGCAAACATGCATTTTACTTCACAAGATGTTAATTAATAGCCTGAGGAAGAGTGAATCTTCATCTATTTAAAATTTTTAGGTGAACTACACCTTTAAGCACATTTTGGGAATTTCTTTTGCATGTTTTTGTTTCCATCCAGCATTTAATTTTTTTTATTTAAACAAGATCCCAAAAAGTTTTTGGAAAGAAACCACACTTTATTCGCACAGTTCTAAAGATGTTTTATCATGTCGAAAGCTGAACCACGAGAAGTAACTTTTCTCAGTACTTTTTCCTCACAATCCTGAGCTGTCTAACATTGCCTTACATTGACTCTTTTCATGATTGGAGAACTTTCCAATTAAAATCTTTCTGTCTGACCCATTAAATTAACTGTATTTTTATAAAGTCAAGTTGACTCATGTTGGGTATGTGTGGATATATTCCTGCCACGGTCTTTCTTCTCAATCGAGCTCCTATCACTTTTTTTTTTTCGTTGTTGTTTTTTTTTATTCCTTTGTGATAAGCAAGAAAATACAAATCAATGCTGTACTTTCTGCTGAAGTGGTTTTCAAAAAATAGCATTCTACTTTTAATTAGCATAGTCCAGAAATAAATAGTTCGGGGACGCAAAAACTCCTAACAATGACGTCTGGACTCAGCTGGAACCGCTCGTGTTATAGAGCTATTGATTTGCTAATTATGCTCCGTCTCAGTTCTTTGTTCCTGTGGGTTGTGTTTAACCTACACAACTCTCTGAATTTCTTAGGACCGCAGCTTGTTAAAAAGAAACTCCTACACTTAAAATCTGAAAATGCATTGATTCGCTGTGCCCCCTGGAAAAGTGTTTCTATCTAGCTTTGTAAAAAACTTGCTTTTCTTCTTTTATCTCTGTCCAAAAAATTTGACATTCTTGGCAACAATACAGTGACTGGCGGCCCTCTTGATATTTCATTTAGATGACTTTGATAGCTGAGAGTGCAGAGGATCTTCAGGGACTCAGGCGGGCTGAGACATACGAATAGCTCGTTGTCTCATTTTTGGATCTGTAGGGTGCTGCAGTGGTCTAGGAGGTCGCTTTGACGTGTCTCTTATTCTCTCAACACCTGAGATTATGCAGTGTCTCTTTGAGTCTTAAAGGATTTGGGCAAATCAGAAAGGGCAAGTCCAGCAAGACTGAACTGAAGCCCAGCTATGGATTCAGATAAGCCGACTTCGTGGATGGCACTACTGTTCTCTGTGCAGTGAAACAGCTGCGTCTCTGAGCTCCGGCTTCATGTTGGCTACTTTCGTGCTGATCTCAGCACAGCTCCTGTCTGATGGTTCCCTGGTGTGGGCGCTATGAATAGCTCTCTACCCCTGTTCATTTCCCTTCTGTGTCGTGGCAGCACTGATCCGCTGGCTGCCGGGTGCTGCAACACTGAAGCTGACAAAGCAAGGAGCGCAGAACTATCCGGAAAACCAGATGTGAATGTAGGTCCGTGCATATTTGTGTCCAACTAAGAATGAATGAGAGAGTGAAAGACAGGAAGCAAAATATGTAGATTTAAAAACATAATTAATATTGTATTTCGGGAAAATGCTCTGGTTAAGCTGGGAATCCATAACAGGATGGAAAGGAAGAGCAAAAGTTTTCAATTGCTCAGATAAGAGAGTTACAGCTTATATGAGGGTGTTGAATTCAAGTTGATAACTTCTTTAAACAGACATAAATATGGATAATATTCAGAAATTGGTACAATATTGACCAACAATGTTTACTTTACAGAGTATGATGTCATTATGAGACACAGATCTATAAAAAGAAGAGATTTATTCAGTGATAAGGCACACACACACACTTATTCATATATTTATATATATATTCTCATATATATATAAACATTGTCATACACAATAATAATGGGTATGGCACTCACTGTATGTAATAAGTGCATGGTATTAATCATAATACACTGACCAAAGGATCTACTGCCTCCTCCATAATGCCATAGTATTATACCTTTGACTATACCTTTGAGTAGCATATAAACACCCTGATAAAGGTGCTTCACAACCTTTTTGTCTGAAGGGTTCCAGAATGAACATTTGACATCTGAAGAACCTTATTTTTGGAACCTAAATGTATGTGTATGGCACTCACTGTATATAATCAAAGTGCAAGTTATAAGTATATGATAGTATCACGGTTCCATGGTATTGCCTCACTTCAGTTTTGCAAGAGAAAGCAGTAAACACATGGCAAACTAATGCTGAAATCCCCCATATACCTAGCTTTTAAAGTTATTCACACACAGTGAGGGCGAAGTTCTGAAAGCCCTATTGCCTCTTGCCGCTATCATTCAAATTTGGGTCAGTTTGTTATCTGTCTGAGATGAAAAACAAAAATGAAATGATGAATAAAAAGACCTTTATCCCCAGACTAAAAACAATTCCAGCCAATCGGATTAAAATGCCCGTCGTCTTTGCGCCGACAATAGCGTTGCTTCACAAGCACATTGAGGAGCAGGTGGAGGCAGCGTCCAAGCCAATTCATATGCACAATGCAGAGTCTCACTTGCCTTGATGAGCCATTGTCTTGGTTACAAGGGAATATAAAAAAACAGGACGTAACTGGCAGAAATGGTCACCGTGATTCTTTAGCGCCTAAATCCCCAGCTGGTCCACGACTCGCCAGTTGGGTGTGTTAAAAGGAGCAGATATCAGAGCGTGGGTCGCTGCCAGTCTTCTGGCCTTGAGTAATTAGCCCGTTCTTCACACCCTCGCTGAGCTCACCAGAGAAAGCAGCAGTGGGTCTGGAAGAATGCGTCAGACACACACATACCCACACTGCTCTACCTCACCGTTTACCATTTTTGATCGTTTAAGAGCTGAATGCAACACTATGCAGATAATTATTTAGGCAATTATCCAAAAGTTATAACTGAGTGTGAATAGCGCTCCTAAAAGCTTTACCAGCTAACTGTTTATAGTTATGCTGCCTATCAAGATTTGAATGCATCTTTTATGAAGGTGTCAATCACACAATGCATTGCAGAGAGGTCAGTAAAAAAAAAGAAGATTAATAAAGAAGATGAATAAATGAAATAAGAAGAATGATTTCTGAAAGAAAAAAGTGACCTGCTCAGCAAGGCTATTTTTATTTTATTTTATAAAAAATACAGTAAAAATAGTAATATTGACAATCTCTATTTTAATATATATTAAAATGTACTTCATTCCTGTGATGGAAATGCCGAAGTTTTAGAAGCCATTACTATACATCGCTATTGTGCTTCTAAATATTTTGTTATTTTTTAATTTATATTGTTTTTCCTGGATTATTTGATGAACAGTTCAGAAGAACAGTATTTATTTAAATATATTGTTAAAAAAAGTAGACTATTTGCTGTTACTTTTGATCAGTTTCATGCATCTAAATGCAAACAAAATAAAATAAAATATAATAAAGTAGTATAATTCGTTATAAGTAGCAGTAATAAAACAGTACTATTTTTAAAGGTGACATAGAATGAAAAACTGAGTTTACTTTGGCATGGTTGAATAATAACAGTTCAGTACATGGACATAACATACTGTGAG
>JAUCMU010000097.1:21119368-21154297 GCA_032275025.1 Enteromius treurensis | reverse complement strand
GGCAGAATTAAAAATGATAGTAGTCCATATGTAAACAGTTGCCTACTTATTTTTATTAATTGAAAAGTTTTATAAATATAAAAAAGAAACAAATGTGCATTGTTTTGTATTGGTGGTGTATTGGTGAGGTTAACAGTTTTTAGAATAAAACCCAAAAGAAACTGATGTTTCTGCAGTTCGTCTCTTATTTTTTTTCCAGAGCTGTAGGCCTATATGTGGTGGTGGGCCGACTGGACCATAAAATGCCAGGGCAGATTTTTCCTCCCAGTCCAGTCCTGATAGGGTGAGACGAAAACGTAGATCCAAGGGAAGAAGAGATCAGCAACGATAAATCCAAACAGAGACACTCGGAATGAGAACACGATTGAAACAACACAGGAATGACGGTAACATACATAAACAATGATCCGTGACAAGACAGACAAACCGGTATTCAGCCATTCAGGATCGGGATCACAGACAGCGTCTGGTGGACCTGGCCACTCTGGTTCTGGATCACAGACAGCGTCTGGCGCATCCGGCCACTCTGGTTCTGGATCACAGACAGCGTCTGACGGATCCGGCCATACAACACCCAAATCGCAGACCAACTTTTTGGAATACGGCTCCTCGTACCGTAAATAGGGAGTGGGACCCATTACTGGCTGGCTTGACACCATGAGGACCTTCTGCAGCTTCCCAGGCTGTGTAACCAGGACAGACGGGAAATAACACGACCCCTCATATTGTGCTACAGGAATAGGACCCGTTACTAAATGGATAGGAATCGTGAGGGCCTTCGACAGCTCGTTAGGCTGTGTAACTGAGACTGGCTGAGCTTCATATAGCACTCCTCGCTGTATAACTGGGACTGACAGAGCTTGAAACAGCCTCAATGGCTGTAAACCGGGAACCAGCAGTGCTTTATATGGCTTGCCACACTGTGAAACGGGGCTAGGAAACCGTTATTCGTGGGTTAGAGACAGGGTTTGCTGAAAGCAGCTCTCCAGGCTGCACAACTGAAACCGACTGAATATCATTCTGCAACCCTGATTTCAATGTTTTAGGCTCAAATGGCTTGCCATATTCTTCGCGAGGGCAGAGAGAAGGTGAAACTGTGGGGGTTTAATACGGTGCTGGCGCCCTCACTGCCGGAATGGCATTTGCTGCTTTGGCCGCCATTTTGTGTGTGAACGGCGTTCGCCGAATAACGCAGTGAGTACCGACCCACAGATTACTCTCCGTGTTCATGGCACAGCGCTGACTCCTGGCACAGCTGCATGCTCACACATCCTCCTCCACCTCTCCCACGGTGAAAGATGAACCGCAAAACACAAGCACAGAGTCTATCAGCTCACACAACGACCAGTTCGGATCCTCGTCGGGCAGCTCGTACAATAGGTCAAAGTCCAAACCCATTAAAAAGCATGCCTTCACCTGTTCGTCATCCACACGAGCAAGGTGACTGTAACAAGTGAATTCCGCCACATAATCCTTTATACTACGTCCTGATTGAAAAATCAGTGTGATCCGGGGCACCGTTTTATAATCCCGCCTGCGGGGCAATGAAATGTCTCTGATCAAGCCGTCATAAACATTGCCGCTGAACCCTGTATGACGGATCATTCTGTCACAAATATGGCATGAAACGTGCCGGTTCATGTGCAACAGTGTTTAATAAAACTCAGGGTCAGGCAGACAAAGTCGAGCACCGGCAAACAGAAGTAGAGTAGGCAATAACAATAGCATAAACGAAGAACAAGGCCCCATTCTGGGGAATGGAGTCCTAGAAAGCTGGAGTGCCAAACACAGTCTTTAGCTGACAGCTCCAGCTGGGCGTGACAGTATGTTGCTTGTACATCAGTGTCATTCATATATATTCAGGGATTGCTTATGGTTAAGCTTAGGTTAAATTTTTGGGTTAAAATGTTGTTCCTGGGTCAACAAAATACATTGTAACTCGGCAAAATCAGGAAGTAAATTAGCATTCATAAGTGTTTTTTTTTTTCTGTTGTTTTTTTTCTGTTTTTGTTTTGCTGAAATGTACATAGAGGCACATATTTCCAATGAGCCTGGGTAGAATATTTAGATGCATTAAAATCCTTTTTATTCCTTTTCTAATCACATTATGATTAGAGGCAAATTATCAATCAATAATGAGTTCTGTTCAGATGGTTCCTTGCACAACACAATGCTATATGACCTCAGAACATTTAAAGTATAAAGTATTAGATTTTGATGTTTATATCACATAACCAGCACCGTATTTTTGGCTTTTCTAATGTAGAAAACTTGCTCAGTAGCTCACCTGGCACAGCATTGCGCTTGCGCTTGCAATGCAGAGCACTCATACGCAAGTCCTGTATAACCCACTCCGCATAAAAACTTGAAAAGGTTGATTCAGCAAATTTGTTTTTTTTCTCACATTTACTTTTAACTCTATTGATTATTTTTAGCGTAAGAGGTTTGTTATTTTCAAATTATAATTATCACCATTAACCTTATTCTGCCACTCTCTGGATATTTCCCATTTCTAATAGGGTGTTGAGCATTAAATTCTCACCCCTTTTTAAAAAAGTGATTCTATTTGTACCAGCTCAGTGCTGAATTTTGTAGTTTAATTCAGTACATTCAATTTTGTTGTTTAATTCAGTACATACTTGACGGTGCTTGACATGTTTATATGCACCAGTCCAAAATTTCTCCATGCAATATCTCTTTTCATTTAAGGGACTGTCAATGCCTTCTGCAACACAAAAATAGACTTAAAGGTCTATGCCTCTGAACTTGAACCTCTTGACCTCTCCTACACTCTGGAGGGCTTGAAGGCGCCAGGCCTTGCTCAACATATGTCAGTAAGCGATCACACAGTATCTCAAGGCTCTTGCGTTATAAATGGAACACTTACAACAATGTGTGCTATTTCTGGCTGTTAATAGCTTAAATCAGTGCTACTTACATTTGATGTCATGGAGACACCCCCTTTCATGGGCTTTTATTACGCTGATATAGGTATGTATTGCGGTGGTTCAGAATTTAAATATCACTGGATTTGAAGTATCTTAAATATGTCTTTGTTCTTCATGAGCAACCAAACAAACAAAGCTATAACATAATATTCTTTAATTTGTGCAAGAATTATGCTTTATTAATCAAAACTTTGTTTAAAAAAGAATCTGAGTTTTATTGCCTTTAGTGTTAATTTCTTTTGGAAACTGCATTGATATGTACTTGTTGGTGTGTATTTCCTGTCTCGCTAAAAAGTGCACCAAGGTATGTTTATGCCATGAAACCAGGTAGTGTTTATCACTTCTACCTCAAAAGACTACTTTTTAAATAATCTTCCTGATTTAACTCCTCAGCATATCTAATAGCTTAGAAAACTTGTAACAGAAACTATTGACTCTTTTTCCCAGCACACTCATACCATATAGAGACTAGCCTGACGAAAAAAAAAAAAAAAACTAGAGTATTTTGTATTGCATAAAGGGAAAGTCCTTCTGCCTACAGAAAAGTCTTGATCGATGCTAGATCTGCTTACTTTTCATCTTTTTTATTCTTTTTTAGAATAAAACAAACAGACACAGACATTTCCCAACAGCACAGCAGTAATGACTTTATGAATTTCCTTACTTCCAAGATTAATATAAGAAAGAAAATGACAACCATACAGCCATCAGCTATATTATAGCATCAACTATAGATGCCCTGAGCAACAATTCTATTCATTTTCTGTCTTTTCCATAGGACAGGAAGAAATGTATAAATCAGTGGTTCTCAACTGACCCTGTCACAATCAGTTGGATGTGCCAGCACAGATCTGGATGGCACTCCAGCTCTCCATGAACTGAATGTGGCTCGTCCCATCCTTGTAAGCGTTTCTCCTGTTTTCCCATTGTCTGTTTGTACATTTGACTTCCCATTGCCGATCTGCTTGCCTTCCAATTACAAATCTGTTTTGCCCACGTTGCTCTGTTTGCCATCGCTCTTCGCAAACGAAACTGAACATGAAAGCGCCCTCTTGAGCCGAACAGATTGACATTGCGCCTTTCCTGAACAGCTTGACAAAGAGTGCGCCCTTCATAGTTGGACCCAGCTACCTCCACGGTTTGAGCAGCTACAAATTGGGGCTCTGGAGAATCTACGGCTGATTCTGACTTCTCCAGAGAGGGTGCAACCATAAGTGGACCCATTGGAGTAACCGAGCCACCCACATGCTCCGGAGGTTCTGGCCCTGGGACTTCACAATCTATGTGGAGCTCGGTGGTCGGTGTACTGTACAATCGTTGGCTCTGGCGCCACTGACAATGCCCAATCTGGCCCACCAACCGGCTCGGGCGGATCCGGCCAACATGGGTCCGTATCACAGAGAGGGTCCGGCCACTCTTAACCCAAATCACAGACCAACATGACTGGACACGGTTCCTCGTACCGAGAAACGGAAGTGGAACCCGCCACTTGCGGGCCAGGAACCGCGAGGACCTTCAGCAGCTTGTCAGGCTGCGTGATCGGGATTGACTGGACAATACACTGCTCCTCGTACCGTGCCACTGGGTTGAGACCCGTTACATGCGGGTTAGGAACCCCGAGGACCTTCTGCAGCACGACTTGCTGCTTGACTGGAACAGACTGGCTAGGAATCGTGAGGGCCTTCGACAGCTCGTTAGGCTGTAAGACTGAGACCAGCTGGGAAATACACGGCTCCTCATACCGTGCTACGGGATTGGGACCCGTTATGTGCGGGTTAGGAACTGCGAGGGCCAATATTTGCTCTTTAGATAGGGCGACCGAAACTGACTGAATGTCACACGGCACCTCAGGCCATGACACGGGGTTAGGACCCATTAATTGCTGCTTTGGTACCGCGAGAACCGGCAACAGGTCTCCTGGCAGAGTAACTGGGGCAGACAGGATGCTACACGGTTCCTCACACCGTGCTACAGAGCTAGGACCCGCTCCTGTCTGTATAACCGGGACAATCTGGACCTTGCACGGCTCCTCTACACTTGATACGGGGCTGGGACCCATGATTTGCGGGTTGGTGACCGCAGGGACTGATGACAGCTCTCCCGGCTGCACATCTGGAACCGACTGGCTTTTGAACAGCACTCCTGGCTGTGTAACCGAACCAGACCTCACTTGCGTTTCGGGGATCGCTAGGACGGGTGACAGCTCATTGAGCTGTAAAACTTGAACCGACTGAGCTGGAAACAGCACTCCTGGCTGTATAACCATAACCATACGCGGCATAACGGGAGCCGCACAGGCCGGTGTAGAAGCTCCAGCCGCCATTTTGTGCCGATGTCCCTCCGTGCCCGTCATTTTGGATCGAAACTCTGCCATATCCGCTATATCGCGGGCAAGTTGGAAAATGGCGTTAATCTCGCTAACAGCGCCGGGATGTTTGGGTGTAAATAGCTGCTGTTGGACGTAATCTTCATCAAAGCTCTCACCACAACTGTCAGCGGCGATCCAAGGATGAGTAGCACAGCATAGATGAGTTCACAGAGAATCCACTCCCAGTTGCTCTATCGCGTTCTCATTGGGATATCATACGCAGATGCCACATGATATCCTCATTGTGATCGGAGTCCTCGTAGGAATACCCGCTGGATTCTATTGGGCTGATCATTCTGTCATGAATCAGGAGCGAGACGGCTAACAGAGCAACGTGTAGTCAGAAGGCAAGCAGATCGGCAGACAATGGGAAAACAGGAGAAACGCTTACAAGGATGGGACGAGCCACATACAGTTCATGGAGAGCTGGAGTGCCATCTAGAGCTGTGCTGGCACATCTAGCTGATTGTGACAGACACACTCATGTAACAATCAAAAAAATGATTCATTGGATGAACTCAATTTAATAGAGGGCAGGATTTCCATCCAATAAATATTTGTAGCCCCAACTAATAAGAACCAAATGAATGCAATAAAATTTAATTGAGTTGGGTCAACATTTTTAATGAAATTGATACATTTTATACTTGTCGAACCCAAACTAAAACATTTCACCGGAAAATAAATTAATAGGAAGACATCCTTTTATATGAAAAAAAAAAAAAAAAGGATATGTTTGATTTACTTAACTTTAGGCATTAGCCAACTTGTTATGCATAACATAAGATGGTTTTGATACTTCCATGGCAAGACCAGAGTATTTCTATTATTATTATTAAATAGCTTTGATTCATGTTACCAGGTCCCCAAGCACATACTCTACACTCTACACCCCCAAAACACCAACACACTGTACCAGAAGGTCTTTAAAATACAAACATAAAAGAGCATTTAACATTAACAAGGTTCCCATTGTTATCATCTTAATATAAATGCCTAAAATAAAGTTTTATTTCAAGATTTTCTATCCTTATCCAGCCCTGTGCAAAGCATGATGGAATGGGGAAGCAAAACAGAACTGTTTCAAGTCGGCTAACACAATGCAGTTGATTAAAAAGGGAACCAAACATACTGGTGATTTTAAATAGTTTATTTTTTAAATAAACTGAACAGTGTTGGAGAAGCATTTTTTTTTTTTTTTGAGTGTAAGGATATTTCTACCAAAGAGTTGAAGATCCTAAACAAGTGCATTAAATTAGGGCAACATACAAAATTCATCCTGCTAAATTCTGACAAAAACAGAGGTTTCAGATCAAAAACCTCCACATGTACTAGGACACTAACACACTCTCAGTGTGTTACAGTATTTGATAGCAATCTTTCCTTTGAAAGCTATGTTTCTAGCATTTGTAAAACTAAATTTTTCCATCTTAAACCACCCCATGATGGCTTAGCTGGGGACACTTAGTTTTTGCCAATACTACTGACTTAACAGCACATTCACTATTGGACTCCTTTCTAAACAGAGATATTAGATGCATGAAATATTGAGCAACTCACGGATGCAAATTACATGGTACCATTTGGAGATTAATTTACTTATTAATACGATTTTGTAGAGAGTGGTGCAAGTAAAAGATTATATCCAGAAACACATTTTAGTTACTGAAGAAGTACCTAAAATAACCATTCACAACTAATGTATAATGCCAGCAGGAGAAAAGAGATAGAAAGTTAAGTCCAATTTGGATCTGTTACAACCTACTCCATTACCATGGTGGGATGAAATTTATGACCTTTAGAGTGGAAAAAATAACTCAGAATTGCTAAAATTCTTGTTTTAAATACATAGAAGGTACACACACAAAATATTTTCACAGTGACCCAAGTGATACTAAAATAATGTAATAAACATAATGTAACATAAAACCTGCATATAAATGCATTATAAGAAAAGAAACAGTTTCAATAATAAACCAAATGTGAGTGTTCAGAATTCTGTTCATGTCAATATATATTTTTTTCACATACAAACAAACAAACAAAAAAGGTTTTTAAGTTTTAACCCTTAAAGGAATAGTTCGCCAAAAAATGAAAATGTCGTTATCATTTACTCACCCTCAAGTTGTTTCAATTTGTTTGTTCTGCTGTCACGGTTGTGTAGAAGGAAGGCATGGAGAGGTTCAGAATCTACTTCAAACATCTTTAAAATCCAAAAGTATAACAAAACAAGAGCTGGTTCAATACACGTTTAACATAGACGATGACAGACCAAGACTGGTACACAGGGTTCAACTTAAGTAGGGAAGACAATCAACTTAAATGAGGGAGACACACCTGAACGGAATACGTAATTAACGAAAACTAGGTCACAGGGAAAGCACATGGGGAAAAAACAGGCAACAAGAAACATAAACAAACATGGGGATGTTACATCTGCTGAACACAAAGAAAGATATTTTGAAAAAGATTTGTAACCAGGATGTTTTGGGTCACCACTGACTTCAATAGTATTTTTTTTTCCTACTATGGAAATCAATGGTGACCCAAAACCGTCTGGTTACAAGCCTTTTTTTAAATATCTTCCTTTGTGTATTTTTTGTAAAGTATTTTATTGAAATATTACATGAAACTACCAACTGTGCCATACATGTGCAAGCAGTATTCCTTTTTACTGCTTCTTCTTCCTTCTCTAATCAGTATGTTGGGTTTATTTTCAGAGGGAGAAGAAGATGAGGGAAAAAAAGGAAAGGAGATGAGAGGAGAGGAGAAGAAGGGCAGCCGCTTTTTCCAGCCAGCTGGCTGATGTGAGGTGACGGGGCATTTCCAGCGAGAGCACAACATCACATGTCAGGCAGGTCAGCATGGGCCAGGCAGAGAGGAACTGAAATTTTCAACGCATTGCTCACATACGTATCATGCATCTAACGCCTCTGAAACAAGCCTGGAAGGGAGAAGAATTAAATGAAGAGGAACTGCAAACCTAATGTTTAAAACCACTCATTAATATCTCTCAGTTAAACATCCTGAATAACCAAAAGAGATAGTTCACTAAAAATCAAAAACTTTGTCATTATTCTATTGAATATTACTTTTTTCTAGTTTCAAATTGTTCCAAATCTGTTGCTCTTGTCATGTACATGGATGATGATGCACTGTGTTATCAAGTAAATCACATCTTCTGTATGCCAGGTCAAGTGCATTTACATTACAATCGTTACCATTTGATACCATTTTTCCTTCAAAATGGACAATTATTCCTCTCTCATTTAATTTCAAATTACAGTAGCCAATTTGTTTTACTAAGCGGCAACAGTTAAGGGAAAGAAATAAACAAACATATTTTAGCTTTAGCAATGTGGCCTTCCACTGGGAACTTCACTTTAAAGCCCCTAGAACTAAGCACTCTCCCTTTCACATGCACAGAGAGGGAAACTGTATACTGGCTGCTGAACACCTGCTGGGACTGTGGAGATCAACACACACTCTTCCACGGCCATGCAAATACAAGCAGCCCTCTAAAATAAAACCGATCCATATTTACTTATTTAGGTGAAGTACCACACAGAAAGCTGACGATTACTGATGCTTTACTTTAGGCTATATTAAATCAGTTACAGTGTTTTCTGTGTTTAAAGAGTGCTAAATACAGTACAAAAGATGAATATATTTACAGTTTGTAAGCAATTATCACACACAGAAGACCACCTACAGTTTTACATGGCTTTTAGTTCACAGTGAGACTTAAAATGGGCTGTTGAGAACAGCTGGCATGGCTGGCTGAGTGAGTCACTTTTTGTTTCGGTCTTTCTGGTCTTTTTTTCTGAGTGTAAAGCATTAGAAAAATGTGAACAGCATATCAAATTGGCTGAGGGAGAGAGTATTAAAGACGCTAAAGCACTGCAATTTTACTTTATTTTTCATTCATATACAATCTATTTCATTAATATACATTATTAAGACAAGATCCTTGAAAGGAACAGCATTGAGAGATAAAATAACACATTACCACATATCTGACCTTATATTCTGCTGGATGCTATAGCACTAAACCCGCTTTGTAACAAATGCTTATTAGCTGTCTGTTATTGTTTTTCAATCGTAATTTGATTTGTGAATCAGAAAAGTCCGGTATATATTCAAAGTTAAAGACAACTGGCTGAGACACATCCTAGACATTGGTTTTAACCTCAGAAATGAAGCTTCCTGGAAAGGAAAAAAAAAACTATATAGAAACCAGTAGAAAGACAAAATAAAGACCAAATTTGTGAGTTAAAATTTCATAAAATCCATTGACCAGCATGACTCAAAATCCACAGGGAGTGGGAAGAATGAATATATCTAGAAATAGAAAGATTGGAAAAGCAAAATTTGCAGAAAATGTCATCTAAAGCAAAGGTTTATAAGAGCAGTATCTGAGAGTTTATAAGATACTGGACTTAAGTGTTTTGCATAATAGAACACAAAACAGATGAAGTCTCATAGATTTACAATGAAGGAGGGCTGCAGGAGACTGAAATTTTATAGAGGCTTTGCAGGTTTTAACCTGGACCAGAAGGCAACCTTACAGCAACACCTCAGCAAGCACCAAGATCACCCTAGTAACCACATAGCAGTGCAGGGCACACCCATTTTTAGATTGTCAAGTATTAATTATCAAGACTACTTTAAAAGGGCATTTTCTTATTCTTTTTTGATTTTGCCTTTTTCTAAAGTGTAATAGTGCATATGTGCTTTAGTCAAGTCAAGTCACTTTTATTTATATAGCGCTTTTAACAAAACTGATTGTAGCAAAGCACTGAACATTATCAAAGGACTTATAGTGTGTGTTTGTGTGCATCTGGTTCCGACGATCTGTCCATGGAGCTCATCTAGGTGTTTTTGTCTCCGATAAAGATCACCTCTTTGTGCTGGTACACCATCTGAACTGGATACGGACTGAAAAACAGAACAAGAGAGAGACAGACTAATATTAACATAGATGTCAATCTTTTTACGATGTAATGAGTACATCGTGTGTTAAGGGAAGTGTTTCTGGTTCCGGCTGATCTAATAAATGCAGCATAACAATCCTTTAATGGATTTGATTAATAAGTGTGTATTGGTGTGTTAAGTCTAAGCCAGAGTAAAGAGATGTGTCTTTAATCTAGATTTAAACTGGCAGAGTGTGCCTGCCTCCCGAACAGTATTAGGTAAATTGTTCCAGAGTTTGGGTGCTAAATAGGAAAAAGATCTGTAGTCTATTTATCAAGCGTGCAGAACAACCACCCAATAAAGCATTACAATAATCTAACCTTGAAGTCATAAACGTGTGAATTAACATTTCTGCTTTTCTGCATTACTTTCAATTTAGATATGTTCTTGAGATAGAAAAACACAGTTTTACAGATACTAGAAACATGGCTTTCAAATGAAAGATTGCTATTATTACAGTATTGTTGTATTACCTATTCATCTCCACATTTCATCACACCCAACGTTACACTAACTTTCTAAGAGTCACTCTCTTGGAGCTCACTAAAATATTTGGAATAGCACAGCACTAGTACAGTATCATAAACCTATTAGGAATATCCAGAAAAACTCCTGAGCACGTGCGTGAAGTGCTATCTCTACACTGTCCACATCAGTCCTATTCATGCCTGAGCAAGATGAGCGAAACGAGTTAGATCCTTTTAAAGTGCTTTCCTGGCAGACCTCAAAGCTCTCCACAATGCACTTAGGAGTCAAATATTTGGATTAAGAGCACCCATCACTCTCTATCAGTATAATATATCCAGTGTGGCGTTTATACTCTTAAGAGCTGTCTGCCTTTATTTGTGGAGATCTTGGTGCTGTGGCCGACTCCTTTAGCTCCAGTGGTACTGCTCAGGTTGACTCTGCACAAATAAACAGCAGTGTGTTGATTTAGGAAAGAGAGAGAGGAAATAAAAAAAACTGAAAGTGGGAATCCGGTTCCGGAGAGGCTGTAAACATACTGAGGGTTGGCTCCAGGGCAGACTCATGCTCCTCAGCACAGCAGTCAAAATCGAAGAGCAGTAACCTCTCAGCCCTGCTGTCTGGAGCCTGGAGCTCATTCACATGGCATTTAGAAGAGCACTTACAGTACCATCAGTCCTGCCACTAATTACCAAGAATAAGCATTTGGGAACCATAGTATGAGAATAATGATTAGTTTGCTCATATTTAGGGTTGGAGATTTGAACAGACCGATGAACCTACTTAATAGAAACTTTGTTGCATGATTTTTTTATTTGACATGTTTTTTCCACCTGGTGGACAATGAAACACTTTTATGTTTTCTGTGTTTTCAACAGTCTCACAACCATTTCTTATGTATTTTGCGAGGCGGCTAATTTGTACAAAATTAGAAAATTAAATTTGTACGATTTGTCTAAACCCCAATAATGGGTAGGTTTAGGGGCGGGGTTAGGTGAAGGTCATATGTACAAATTAATGTAAATTAGCAGCTAGTAAAATACGTACGATTTAGCAAAAACCATATGAATTTGTACGAGTGAAGTTGTACGAATTAGCCACCTTGTTGAATATGTATGAATTGCTGTGAGATTGGGCTATTTTTATCCAACTGTTTTCATGCTAATTTTAAAATCTCAACTTGATTTAAAAAAATACACCCTCAACAAATTAATTGAAGAGATTTGTAATTTTAAAAAAGAAAGTCAAATTCATGTCTAAAGAATGAAAAGGAAAAATTGAGTAATGAAATATTTAGTGGTGATGATTTTACAGGCAGCAGGATTCCAGTCTGTTGACATTTTTGCTGTTAGTCATTAATTAAAATACGTGTTGATGGACGTGCAGAAAGATGAGATAAAGTCATTTGAGTGGGTGAGTGCAGTGAGGTCAAACTTGGATTCTAGACTTTTACTGCTTCTTTTAGAAAAGGTTAAATTGGCTATTATTCTACCTTCCTCATTTAAATAACCACGCATGGTCTGAGGAAACTTTGCATACACATTAAACAGGGAATATTTTAATTAATTTGAGCTATTTAGTGTAAATATAAAAGCAATCATGCTCGTGGTCTGAATATCAGCATTATATATATATATATATATATATATAAAACTACAGCCAAATCTCAACAGCACTCTTGTTCTGAATTATGTTGCACTGGATTAAGAGCTGAATGTTTTTCAGACTGTCAGTTCACGTTTTCACCTGACATTTCACCAGTGGTACTGTGGGGTCCAGCGGGGGATGGCTGGCTCCTCCAGCATGAGGTCATGACCCTGGGCTACAAAGGTGAGGGTGAGGCCTAGGGGGCTGCTGGTGGAGGTAGTGTTGGATTACCTCATTTGTTCCTTTCCTGCCGTGATTAAGCCAATTACATTACATGGCAGTCAACAACAGACACAATGAACGCTCTAAAAATCACCATCAGGAGGAATTGACTGTCAAAGACCTTCACTCAGAGCTCCCCATACAGCAGCCTGTGGCCGTATACCTCATAATTATGTAGATGTGGATTGTTTCCAAGGCTCACTGAGTTCCACAATGATGCATTATACAGGAAACCCTCCACTTTTATCAGATTTACCTCACTGCCACTGACTTAGCTTGTGTTTACATACTATATATGTTTCACATATTAAACACAATCAAACAATACACAAGCTTAACTGTGCCTGGCATGAGCAAACATACAGTCATCTTAAACTGAGCACAGTTTAATGGGGTGTCTTTCAAATTTGATTTGCCTACATTTCAGGGTGGAAACTCAAATTCCCTGTATAACCAAATCCAAGCCAATATGTGTCATAAAATGAAGCCAGACTTTTTTGTTAAACTGACACTGCGTTCGAAAATGTAGAGTTTAGAGGGTAACTCTTTCTAACCACTGGGGTAAAGTATAAAAAAACGTAGTAACATGAGTACGGAAAGGCAGTGTGTTTTAGAGAGCACTAATATATATATATCTATTAGCCCATAGACACAGTCTTAGTAGGCCCCAAGCCATAAGGGGTACATTAGGGGTACCTTTCAATGATACGTCTATGCTCACAAAATCTAGGTTTAGGTAATAGGAACTCTGTATTAACGGATCCATCAACATATGGTGGAACTATTTCACTGAAAGAGAGGGATTCAGTCTTTTAATTTCTTCTTTGAGTATTATTACCTTGTTCCCATTAAGTTATTATCTTTAAATTGAATTATTTACTAATATGTCTCCTGAATAATATCATAAAGTATATATTTTTAATCATTAAAATGGTTAATTCTGTTATAATTAATGCACTGTCATGCAATTCCTGCTATGGATGTTCTTTAGAGGAAAACAAAAAGAGGTATTTATAGACTATTTTCTTTACATTGACAAACAGTGGCTTGTTTACAGTTAAGATGGGGCGGGAGGACTTTTAGCACTTCATGGTGGTCATATAATCACAATTTATCATAACAAAAGGATGAATAAATATTGAAAGAATTTTGTTTCGTCGCAAATTATTCCTTTAACCTGACTAAATAGATAAAAATGCGCAAAAAAAACTATAAACTTAGAGCATGTTGAATCTGATAATGTATTTCTCTTTAATGAGTAAATATGCAAAAATAATAGTTTTTAACGTTATTAGCATGTTATTACTACATTATTACAACTTGAAGTTCATAAATAGAAATTTTAAAATATACTTGAATTTTAACAAAACCACTCTGATTCAGTTTAAAACTATATTTTCATCATTTAAAAGAAATTAGTTTGAATTTGTCATTAAGCCTGTTTAAAATAAATTATATTTTAAAAAATACTATTTCAGATTTTCTGCTTTAATTATTCACATTAATTAATTTAATTTAATTTATTTGGCTTTTACTAGGACTTTCTAATTGACTATAATTTTTTCAGCATAAATGAAATTTGTAAAGAAATTGAGTCTGAGAATTACCAATGATAAGTCAAGAATAGTTTAGTTACTTTTCCTTCATATTTCCTCGCTTATTTAATAACCGGAACAGTTACCATCTCCCATTCATCCTGACTGGCTAATAGGAGACGGAAGCGTGAGTAGTGTTGTTAGCACTGATCCTAAACATCTCCACCTGGTCAGCCTGAGGGCCAGTGCCCATCCCCAGCCACCTGCAGCATCGATGGACTATGCTGAAATAGCTGTATTGTTTTTGGAAATGGAGGTTGGGGTGTTTAGTAGCAGTGTAGGGGTGGGGTAAATGGTCCTCTAACAGCTGCTGACCCCCAAACCCTTCCTTACCGGCTAAACACACACGCTTGTATACACAGAGGTCTGGTTTCCATTTCAACTTTCTGGTGGAAAGGGTGGAAAGAGGTTGACCCTGCCCTGCGTTATGCCATTCTCCCTGACAGCTCTACGTGTTAAAGCTGTGATATGGCACACGCACAGCCTCCCAATTTAGCCCAAATGGGTCTTGACTGCTACCAGACCTTCCCGGTATCTCTGAGCAAACCCTCCTGTAGCCTGCTGCCACTCTGAACATCATCAATCTCCATAAGGGCTTCCTCTGTGAAGCTTTGCTCATTATTATTGTTGTGTTATGTTTCAGAAACTAAGAACGTAAGCAAGGCTGCCGATGAGTTAAATGTTACAGTCCTTATGCTGTATATAATGGACCTAGTATTATTTTGAAGTCATTTTACAGTCTTTTGAATAAATTATAGGAGTTTAAACACACATGAAATCACTACTGAACCACTTTGAGTCAATGTCAATTAGCTTTAAAACCATCTACATGCTCAAAAGTATGTAAGGACACCTGGACAACACTCCTATGTGCTTGTTGAGGATTTCATTTCAAAATCATGAACCATTTCGTATATTAAGGAATTAGTTGACCCAAAAGTGTATTTTAAAAAGTAGTTTAGTAAAAAAAAAAAAAAAAAATTTGTGTAAACTTCATATTCAATATATCAGCACAGTTTCATGACATTCATAAATATTTTACTAGGTGTCTAATTTGTACGTTTTTTCTAAACCTCAGTCATGGGTTTAGGAACAAGATTAGGTTTAGGTAATTATATATCTTTTTATTTTTTCACAGTATAAATAAAATTTAAACTTGTGCAGTATGGGTCCCTCACAAGGGATTTTCAAGGGTCTTTGGCATCAAAAGGTTTGAAAAATGTAGTCAAATATAGAAATTAAAACATACAAACCAAAAAACACTGATGATTCATTTTCACAAATGCATATACAAATCTT
This sequence comes from Enteromius treurensis, assembly GCA_032275025.1. Taxonomy (NCBI): domain Eukaryota; kingdom Metazoa; phylum Chordata; class Actinopteri; order Cypriniformes; family Cyprinidae; genus Enteromius; species Enteromius treurensis. Next base: position 21,138,779 of record JAUCMU010000097.1, on the reverse strand, counting down.
TGTCTGATCAGTCGCATAAAATGTCTCTTCAGCTAAAAGCATTAAATGTCAACTTCTAAAAGCAAGGAGGAAATCATAACTGGCGACTTAAAATACATAAGGCACGTCTTCCTTGATATGTCTCAATTAAATACATAGTAAATTTTGCAATGAAGAACATCATCATCACAGCAAAGAAAACTGTGCTCATAAAGTAATTTAATTGGTTTTTTAAAGATGTGTACAGTAGGCGTAGATGCTGCCTCTAAATACAAAACAATTTCTATAAAATAAAAATAAAATAAAAATTTCAAAAGAAGATTCTGAGACAAGCTCACAATGCAGCTGACATGTTGGCTACCAAATTATTTATGGACACAAAACTACTTTTACTACAACATGGCCAAGCAGTGACCCCTGAGCCACTCGCCACAAAACATCTCACTGACTGTTAATACTCCAAACCAATGAAAAATGAATCTGGTGTTCACCACATTCCTGTGTAAGGGGTTGGAAATGCAGTGAAATGTATGCATAGATTTGAGTTACTGAAATATTTACTATAAGCATATCTATTATTCAGCATGTCGGGTGAGAGAGTTTCAGTGGCCAGACAAACCGGCATGTACCATTGATAATTTCTGAAATCACAGTGGTGAGGGACTACAGTGGCAAGCTATCTTCCCACTTTAGCATCTGGGCCAGACAGTGTCACAAAACACAAGGCTTGGTTTACCATGTTGTTTCCCAACAACTCACATGCCAGTCCAAAAAGCATGCTTACTGTTAGTGTTTCATGCCCCCAAAAATGCATAGTAACGCAGTTACATGCTTGAGCTAAAACCTAGAAATTGATATTGTAAATAGAGCTGCACAGAATACTTCACAGACAAAAAATTCCTGGAAGACTCTTTTTTTCCCCTCTCTCTCAAAGGCATTTGCTATTGTTTTTGGTGAGCCAGGGAATTCAAAAATACATACGCATGAATTTTCGTATGAAAGAACGCCTCAGGAGTTGATTACATATTTCAGATCCTAAAATAGTTTTGTCTATTCCTAACACGCCCATTAAAGCTGCGGCTTCGTGAACACTTGTCTGTGTGTGTGTGTGTGTGTGTGTGTGAGAGTGTGTGTGCGTTTGTTTTCAATTGCCAGAATGCCCAGAGGTTCTGATGTCAGATCACCTCTAGACAAAACTTCACCAGTTTTCCAGAACAAAATAGTGTGTGGCTTGTGTGTTTTATTTCAAAAGTATTTGTGTGCAGTTATTAAAAGTCACATTTATTTTGTGTTACAGTATATTTCATTGCTATGATGTGTTTTCTCAGAAAAACATACATATTTCTCAAAATCTAGTTTTGGATGCCCCCAAAAGATGACTATCCCGTTTTGTAATTAAATGAACAATATGCAAACTTATGGCTTAGACAATTAAAATGAATTATGAATTTACATAGCGCTTTATCATGTATGGCCATACACTCAAAGCGCTTTACAATCAAGTGGGGGAGTTTTTAAAAACCTTAAGATGGGTTGAGACGTTTTTACTAGTGTAACTTTGTAGGTTTATCTACCAAGATTAACTATTTTATAAAAACGAATCCAACAAAACATAACAGAATTCAATAAATGCACTGCTGCTCAATAAATTGATATAGTGCAGCTCCTGGGAAAAATGAACATCCGTTCAAACCAAAGTAATGAAATGATTTAAAATGCACCCCATATTAACTTGTGACACTGTGATAAACATAAACACGCTGTTGTTTCCAGTCTGTGTGCTATATGTCAGTTAAGTGCACCTGCTTGTGTGTTATTTGTATAGGTTTTCATTGATTATGCCTCAACAGCAGTTTGCTCGTTTATATGTCAGTTTTATGTCCGAATAGAGAATATGTGATCTTAAGAGCTGCTTCCCAGTCAATACAGTTAAACCGTAGTTAAAATAGACAGAAGAGATTAAACTTAGAAATCAACATTACGTCCACAATTTATGCAAAGCATTTTTCTTAGAGTACAAAACAAACTAGGAATCTGACGTTTAAGATTTATCCAATTGTAAAAAAAAATAAATCAATAAATCAATAAATCATATGTTGTGCATGTGTATAATCCTATACTGTATGTGAAGTGCAATATTCTTCTAGAAATCCCATCCTCTAACACTGAGTGTTGTGTATGTTTTTATCTTCTAAACAAAAACAAAAAAAGATTCTGAAACTTTGAGCTTCAAAGAAACTTGCAAGTCTGAAGTCAATGCAGGTATGTTTTAAGTTAGACTGTGTGTGAAATGAGTGACATTAATGGTAACACACACAAAAACTGCCTGCCCATCTCTGAGTCTCTGACCACAGATCATTTCCTGGTAAAGAGTGGGCAACTAAAAAGACAGCTTGTTTGTGCTGTTGACGGATCAGAGAAGACTGTTTATATATGGTTACAAATAGAAATATGGAGGAGGAAGTTAGATCAACAGTGAGCATAGACAACCACACGGTCCCTCATTTCTCTTAGATAATGAAGAAACAAATGTATTCATTGGATCAAATTTACCATCATTTCTTTGTGGATGGAGTTCTTTCCCATTTCTCTTTTGCAGTGTATACAACTACTTTTTGTTAGTTAAAAGGAATAGTTTGCCAAAAATGAAAATTCTGTCATCATTTCTTCACCCTTAAGTAGTTCCAAATCTGTATAAATTTCTTCATGTGCTCTGCCGAACACAAAGGGAGATATTTTGAAATCAGTTTTAAAATCAACTTTGTAATCAGTATTAGGTCACCTCTGACTTCCATATTATTTTTTTTTTTTCTACTATGGAAGTCAATGGTGACCAAGACAGACTGATCACAAACTGTCTTCAAAATATCTTCCTTTGTGTTCGGCAGAACAAAGAAATTCATACAGGTTTAAAACTACTTGAGGGTGAGTAAATAATGATAGAACTTTGGGTGAACTATTCCTATACACTTTACTGTATGTACCCTTTGAAACTGTGCCATTCAGGTACTAATATGTAAGCTTTGTGTATATCTACATTAGGGTACTACTATACATTTTCAGAAGTAAATAATGCACAAAAGTGTACCAACTGCAGTAATCTTCTTCATCTGATTAGCAATTATTACTTGTGGGTGGTTGTGTTTCATTACATTATATTAAAGGGAAAGTTCACCCAAAAAGGAAAATTCTATCATTAATATACTCACCCTCAAAGAGGTTTCAAACCCATAAGATCTTCTTTCATCTTTGGAAGCATAGTTGAATAAAGTTTATTATTGTTGAATCAAATATGTCCTGGGAACATTTCACTCACACATTTTATAAAAAATATCCTAATTTATGTTTTGAAGATGAACAAAAATCTGGTTTGGAACAAAACGAGGGTGAGTAATTAATGACAGAATTTTCATTTTTGGGTGAATTATCCCTTTAATTATATATTTTTGACATCAGACAGATGAAAAAGTTTGGAAAGAGATGTTTTTGCTGCCTTGTGTCATTTTGGTCGTTCTGGACTGGGAAAGAAGTTCTGAACGTTTTCATAGAACATTTCAATTGTTTAATTTTAAAAATCAAAATATGCCTTTAGACAGAACTTTGGGCAGATGCTCTGACCCTTATTGTGGTCAGAGCTTTAGAAACATAGGGATGTGTGTAATTTTTCCTCCAAAGAACAAAGAGAATTTAAAAAGGGAGGAAAAGAAATACTAACTGGCTATGACAAGAGTTGAGTGGAGAGAGACACCAGCTTCTTTTAGTGCAACATCCTGGCTTGAACAACTGGCTGAGGCAAGGTCAAAATCCCAGCTCAATAGGTCAGTGGTGGAATGTCCCTTTGCATCAGAGGATGAAGAATTCTTGGCAAATATTTTTAATATCCTCATGACAGTAATCTGTGGGCGGAGTGCTATGAATCGGGCCACGGTATAGCTTAAGGGGTGAAATAAGCTCTCAAATAATGTGTCCGACACACAGTCCTCCTCATCCCTGTCACAATTTCTTCTATTGAGTGATTTCCTTGAAGATTTACCTGGGCACTAGTAAAGACGTGAAATTGTAGAACATGATGAAGACCAACTAAAGCTGTGAAACAGCAAATTAATAACACACGTATGTGCATAACACACATACTTAAGCTAGATTGGAAACTGCAATGACAATTCGGCTAGAGGGGTAATCTGCTCAGTTATCTTTAAAACATGCATTATTATTACTATTATTTTTTTACATATCATTATTTATGGAAAATTTTCACAAGACTGTGACGATGCGTTTCAGCAGGCATCAGTATCATAAATTAAAAGAAAAAAATAAATAAATAAATAAAGTTTGGACATTTATAACCCTACTTTGTATTATATCCCCTGTGTATCAAATTGCAAAACCACTAGTTAAAGTAATCAAAGGGTGACTCTATTGCAGCGGCTATGGGAGTGATGATTACATTTACATTGTTCTCTCTTCTCACTGCCATTGGGAAAAAGGTCCATTATTTTGGTGTGAAATGTTTTTGAAATGGCATCATATGTTTAAATGTCTACAGTGGTTGGATGAATGGATGCATGGATGGGTGGATTCCCTGTCCTTCTTTCAATTGCCCCCCAGTGTCACCCTTTAAAGATATGCTAAATTAATCCACAATGCTGTGCTGAAGTAAAGCTATGGTCCATAGGGCCATGCTGGGACATCTTCCATCTATTGCCCAAATACATTCTAGTATGGCAGACGCCTCAGTAAGGGGTGACAGCTGGGGCTAGAGATGTGTTTATCACTAATTTACTCTGACAGCTTTCAAGGAATCATAATGAGGATGCAGCCTCATTTGCATAATAATCACCAAAAAAATCACAGTCCCTGTTTTTGACAAATTTAAATGACACAACATTGTCAAACAAATGATAACTGTCTTTTGTCATATATTTATGTACATAAAGTTTCACATTGTTATTTGAGGCTTGATACTTATATACTTGATACTCACATCCAAATGATTTAATAAGCTGTTGATGTTTAAATGCTGATGAGTACATGAGGATAGTAGACTGTGTTTAAAGGTCGTTGGTGTTTAGAATTATGTCATAAAGGGACTGGTTGTGATATTTAGCAGCAGACAGGGTTGAGTCAAGAGTACATTCCCAAATAGGGTGAGGTAAAAAGAGAGAACAAAATAAAGTCTGATCCTCCCATGATGAATTTCAGCACACTGTGCTTAATTCTGTTAATTTTGCTCTGTACAATAACATATTTATGAAAGTCAGTCCATGTTCAAAAAGAGCCTCACAACAATAACGTCTGATTTCACAGGAAACTACAATTATTCCAATACGGTTTAATATTAGCATGTTGCTAAGCTAAAAACAACTCTATAGCACACACAACTATGGGGTTAGAATTTTCACTAGATTCAATTATTTGATATTTTTTACTAATAGGAATCGGCATAGCGAAACTATTTATTAAAGTACTTCATTTTTTTTAATTAGCTCATCCAGCACTTTCTTTTGTATTGAGTATGAGTATGGTTGATATTTCTTTAATCTTTTCACTGAGCTTGTCATAGTGCATTCTAGGATTGGCATATCCATTAAATATACATGTACAGTAATATTGCCTTAGAAACAGACATATAATGGTCTTCCCTTTCCTTGTAAAGCAATCTTTCCATCTGGACATTGTCTATAGGCTAAAGATTGTCGGATGAACGTGTTATCAATCTCCATCTATTGGCATTGGTTGATGCTTGTTTTCACTGATAGAACATGTTCAAGTAGCATTTGTCGATTGTGGAATGTCTGATAAGTGACACACTGTAATGTAGTGATTGGTGACATCTGTTAGTGCAGTTAGACATATGATGTCTTAAAATGCTGCCTAGGTAGGCATCTCACTAGAACTTGGAATAGCGCTAATCACTCAATGAATCAGTTTGCAATAAACAGCAGTAACTCAATACAGGCAGTTTAAAAAGTAAGGTCTTTAAATGCTACTGTATAATTCAAGTCAAAACTGTAGATGTACTCCATCATAAAAAGGAAAAAAAAGAAAAAAAACTTTAAGTGTAGCATGCACACACATTAACCATTGATCTGGTTTTTATGAACTCTTTCCCAGTCTCTCTTTCGCTCACATACTCCCTCCAGGACTCTTTGTTAAAGGATCGGCAGACTTTCACAGGCTAGCATTATTGAAAACACATATAAAATGTTTGAAGAGACTGGGAACACAAAGCCAGAGCCACGCTGTACATGCAATGCAGGCACAGAATCGGGCAGCCCTGGCTTGATTACACAGACAAGCACCAGGCTCCTTCTGTAATGAGCTACAAGGACCATGCGTCACAGTTTGCCACTGCCAAAACGGAAAAGTAGACACAAGATGTTTGCCGCTGGCCCTTAAACTTGTATTTTACCCCCTGTTCGGTTTCTCTGTATGCACTGAGCATCAAATGAAAAACACAGCCTGCTACTATGCAGGCCGTTAGCCTGGGGCCGAGAGCACACTGAGTGAAATGTCAAGAAGGAACAACTTAATGTGCATTAGAACTGGAAGCTGATCTACACAGCGGGCGCCGCAGCAGGGGATGTTTAGCGGTCATAAAAAGCATACACACAGGCACACATCCACAATCAGAGATATTGTAGTACAGCTAAGCATTGCACCGGAGCAACCAGTTTCTAATCCCAAACACATGCACATGTACCCATGAAAATGTTCAACACCCTTCAGAGGACCCGCTCTCTCGCTCTTGTCTCAGATCCTGGGTCCATTATGGCAGTAGCAGTCTAAATTAAAGATGATTCCCTGTTGGTGCAAATGCTGTTAAGTCATGTGTGAGAGGATCCCTGACCCAGTAATTATAATTGCAAACTTTCCCTGAATATTTAATGCTATACTACAGCTGTTAAACAAAAACAACAATAGAGATTAGGGACTCTTAAGAATGGCGACAGCCAAGATAAACAGCCTTATGGTTCTCATAGGATTACATCGCCCATGGCGCAGCACTACTACATGTTTTAAGAGAGAGTTTACACTTCATTATCAACATGAAGGCAAAAATAAAGCTTTTGATATAGTGAATAAAGTTGTTAAATTTAATTTTAAAAAGAACCAATGGTCAGAAATAATCGACTCACACAGATCTCTTTATTTATGTGTGATTTTACAGTTTCCAAGCACAAACACTGATCTTTCTCATGAGTTAACTTTGAATGTCTAAGAGAACTGGGCATGAATTGTTTGCTTAGTGTGTGTGTGTGTGTGTGTGTGTGTGTGTGTGTGTAACTTGACAAAGTGAGGGCAGGCCCTTTCCAGCCGAAATTAATGAACTGAGAATGACCTTGATCAATGATTCAAAGCAAGAGCAGCAAAGCTTTCCCTCCTCTGCCACTCTCGGTCCAGTCATTCATCAAGTGCTCTCTTTTGATCTGTGGACTGGATCGCGTGTGTCTGACCAATCACAGCACAGCTTGTGCCCATAAAGATATTAACCACACTAATTGAATGCAATGTTGGTCACCTAAGGTCACTTTCTGAGTATTTATATTGTAAATATGCTGAGGATACTTGCCATTACAATTACAGAACAAGCTAAATATCTTGATTCATTTCCAAAATAAAAGTCTTATTTCTGTCAGTCTTTTGTTACATTCTTTTACCTCTTACATATTAAAAGTTCTTCTAAATGTATTGCTCAGTCTTCCCTTCTTTCTCTTTTCTATTTTTCCTTCCTTAAATGTACTTGTTTCTTTTACCTAACGTTTCACATCCTGTAAAGTTACCATGCAAACCATAAATATATTCCCAGTGCTCCACTGCTCTGGATTGTGGACTGTACCGTCTAAAGCTAGCCATGGGAAAAGAGGTCATTAGTTGCAGTTACGTTTTAAAAGTGATTTTCCCTCTTCCTCTCCAGGCTACAGATTACTGGATTATATTCCAATACATCTGCTTCGATATTAAGGGACACAGCATCAAGATTTTTCTCTGTAAATCTCTCGGACTAGGGATGTGAGATCTAAGAGATGTTTCACATTTGGGCTTGAAGGCCGATTAGCTGGCACTTTTTTTTTTTTTTACTTTTTGCCCCCGCAAACCTCACTAACAAAGATATGTTTGACCCAACTGTATATTATTTTAGCCTGTCATATGACACACTGGCCAGCCTACATTTATAGCTGGTTTTCAAAAGCAAATGTGTGAAAAGATTTCTATAGATAAATACTTTTACAACACTCAGAGGAGATTCATATGTCAGAGGAATGTATATATATATATATATATATATATAAAGGTTTAGGAAAATCAATTATGTTCTTGTGGTTTTCTTGAGAGTGTTCCTTTGTTGTGGGTGTGTGAGCGTTATTTTTCACAGTCCATAAAGTATTCTCAGTCCAACCCACAACCATTATGGGTTTCTCCAGCACAAGAACAGAGAGAGAAAAGTTGTTCATCAAAGTCTGTGGAAACGCAAGCCATTAATTATGGCGACAGAAGCGGTGTGGCATTTTGGGGTCCACAAGAGGGTCACAATCACTTTCAAATGACCCTCAACACACAGCTGGCTGTTCATCTAAGCAGAGGTCATCTTAATGTCAGTTTAAGGTCTTCATCAAAGCGTTTCAGGCTCACCGACATTAGGAACACATTGGGTCAGGCCTATAACGAATGACTGTACTCCAAATGGAGTATATCCCCCTCTAGACATCAATCGCAGGCCTACTGTAGTTGTTCCTCCTACACTCATGTATATTTAACGTTTAATTTAATTATCTTTATTATTATTATTGTTATTATTAATTGAAAAAAAATTATCTGTATTGTTTATTGAAGAAAATAAAAAGTATGAATCGTAAAAAAGAAAATATGCTGATCACTGTGCATGCTGTTACATAGACATTTTTAAAGTCTCCTAAATTGTTTCTTATTAGCAGGCATATTACTAGAATATTAACCATTTCTTAGTAGTAAATAAGCAAATATTAATGTCTTATTCTACATCCCTAATCCTACCCAATACCTAAACGTACTGTAACAACTTCTGTAACTGTAACTAAATCTTTTTAACTATTAATAAGCAGCAAATTTATTGAGGAAAAAAGTCTTAGGTAATAGTGAGTAAGTGTTTCATATTCTAAAGTGTTTTTTATTAAACTTGGTGTCTGTTGTACTGATCTTTAAAAAAATTGTTATCTATCCAGGTGTGATGTCACATCCAAAATATCATATTCTATTTTTGTAAAACTGTAAAATATATATATATATTTTTTTTTTTTTTTTTTTTTTTTTTTACAGTTTGAAAAAAAAATCTGTATTCCTGTTAAATATGAGTAGGTTGTATTTCCAGGAAAATGTAAACATTGTGTTGCTATCAAAACTTTGATTTACTTTGAAACAATTTTCAAAATGGAAAGGAAGTGGCAAGTAACACAATGAATTCAACATACTTTTTTGTAACTCCATCTAATAATCTTGAATTTACAACTTTGAAAACTTTGCTTATTTGTTTGTGTTTGACTCTGTTTGTTTGTTCAAGCAACAGCAGATGGAAAGAGTGCTCAAGAAAGCTTTTGGATAACAGTGATTATTTTGATAACATCTGATGCCACCAGAGCAGTGTCCTGCTGCAAAAAGCTGATTGTTTTCAAAAGTTTTTTGTTAATATGTGTTAATAAATGTGTTTAAAGTAGTATGTTCTTTAAAAATAAGATACTGTAGTCGTTAAAGGAACAAGGGAAAAAAACTGTCTTCTACCTTGATGTTATCTTTTTCTTATATTTATATATTTATCTTTTTTTCTTTATTGTCATGCTGAAGCTCTTTAAGAAGTTTGCTGAGGCCCCCTTGTGGACCCCGGTCCCACCACTGGCCTACTGTACACAGTACCCCTTTAAAAAGTCTGCCAGCAATGTTTACACTTAGACACACCTATCAACCACAAATGTTTTGTGAGCTATATAGAAAGGGTGGTGAGTCAATAGTTCCTCAGCATTTTTTCACTCTTTCAACATGTAAAACCTTCTAAGTTACAAATTTGCCAAAAGAAGGTTTCCATAACTGCTTTAACCTTCCTCCTTTCATCCTTCTTATGAGGCCACAGGGCAAAAAAGAAAACAGAGATGGTGGAGATAGTCTGCCTTCCTCCCCCAAAGGCTGGAGGACTGGGACCTGAGTCATGGGTCTTGCTAATGGCCTTCAGTGTTTAAATATCATTATTCTGGCTTTAGGGTTGTGAAGGCGGACCCTCATACTGCCAAAGGGGGGCATCTTGAACCATGGCAAGTCTCCTGTTAAGTCATGACAAAATACAGGTCTGGACAACCAGCCAGGCACAAAACAAATAAAGATTTATGGACAAAAAGTTCCCCATAAGAGTGGGGTGAAAACAGTGCTCGGGGCAAAAAGATAGACGGAGGAGGGAGAGAGGTTTGAAAAGTTGAAAGAGAAAATAAATTAAGACAAAATACTCTCTTCACACTCTCTGCTTCATAACCTTTTGGTAACTGCATGAATCAAAGGTCAGTAAAAAGGTACTAATACAGATTACTGTTATACAGTTCTTTACTATTCAGAAGTTTAGATTAAGAGTTTTTGGTAACATGCCGTTTTAAGTCTCACCTCAATACTGAAGGTGGAGAGAGCACTGGTTACTCCACCACCTACAATCCCTGCCGAAACTGGGACTCAAACCCACAACCTTTGGGTTACAAGTCCAACTCCCTATCCATTGGACCACGACTCTTAATAGTGAATATATTTTAACTAAAGTTTTTTTTTTTTTATTATATATGTTGTAGTATATATAAGGTGCAGTATGTAAGATTGACAGCTAGCGGTTGAAATAGGTACTGCAAAAAAAAAAAAAAAGGCATTCCGCCACAGAACACACATTTCAGAGTAGACCGTGTGACTGGCTATTGCATTATTTTTCATAAAAACAACTATTTAAACATAACATCTTTCTTAAATATCTACAAACATATTTTTTCGTAAACTTACATACAGCACCTTTAACTTTAGACTGGTAGTGTGTACATTACAGTTAATGACATTACTTTCCAGCATATTACTGTGTTTAAAAATCAGTTTATACAAAATGGTGATGAAAGGTTGGTTTGGTTGCATAACTTTATCTCACAAGACTACAAAATATCACATCACGAGTAGGCTGCGTAATAATCCAGCAAGGGCTTTAATTTCAGATGCACAATTTTTTCATCCAGTCATGCTTTCTTTATCACTGTTTTGATGGAACATCATGCGCAGTTAAACTCCATTCCACTCAGCTGTCTACACAGATGGCAACAGTGATCTAATCATTCAAAGCCCTTAAGTCTTACTGCTGCAAGTGTGGCATAACACAACATTAAAATCCAGAACTGTGCAGGATGATGATTATCCAGTCAATGCAAAACAAGAGCATATACTGCTGCTCAATGAACTATACCAAATTTTTTTCATTACACCTTTTTTCTTTCATTTTAAAGTTATGACTGTATTTAAACATCAAATATCTGATTATCTGTAATTATATCTAAAGGATGTGTGACTATATGGTGCCATGGAAGCCTGTATGAAACCTGTTTCTTCAAGAATTACCTTTATTTAGCCTATACTGCCACGTTCAAAATGGAATATTAATGCACTGCCCACTGTGCAGTATGTACTGTATACTAAAAAAGTACTTTATGTGAAGCAGCAGGATGCAATAGTATGTAGTAATATGATTCAAGTGCTACTGTATGTTGTCGCCGCATGACCTCACTACATAGAACATTGTATTTGGTAAACAACATCCAGTTGTTCAAACCAAAAAAAGAGCAGCACTATGTAAGTGCTGTGACAAGTCCCATTTACTATTATTATCCATCTGTACAGCGCAGGTAAACAGGGGCGATGCATTAGAGGAATGAGGAAGAGAGAGTGGCAGCTGAGGCTACACTGAACCCGAGGGGGGTTACTAACAGAGAAGATGAATGAAAGAGAAGCACACTCTGGGAAGCGTCCGGGGAACTGTTTGAGGGGAAACAGTGTCCGTTTGTGGCCTATGATAATACTTTCCATTCAGCAGGGCTCACAGTGAGCTGATTCCTCTGATTGCAGCCTGGCGCCCTGCTGGCGAGGCTCAGCACCGAAATTAAATCCACTCTGTACAGTTATAAATTATAATGCTCTATAAACAACACCCCCACTGGAAAGAGAGAGAAAGAGCGGGAGAGCGAATGCTTGGATAACTGTCTTCTTAAGGTGTGAATAGTTTTGCTTTGATATTCCTAAAATATATACACACATTTGAAGTCATAGAATCATAAATATAAGAGCATATATTGTTTATTGCTTGTCTAATTGTAGAGTTCTCTCAATAGACAAACATTTGTGCATTACAGTATTTATGAAGTGAAACAGGCTGGTGACCACTTTATGTTGCAACATGGTGATATATCCTCCTCCACTTCAACTGGATTCCAAAGTTTAAGATTGTTTAACTGAGCCACTGAACCAAAACACTGCAGCTGTGCGTGACCAAGCCGCCTCTTTTACCAATGTTTGAAAACACCAAAAGGAAAAGACGTCTGTCCTCTTGAAAGTTTACTTTATTTGTTTTAATTGCACAGTTCCGTAAATACAATATTAAAATATATGTATTTAAATGAACGCTGTAAACTGTTGCCCGAGGAAGTACCATTCTTTTCAAGTTCTTAAACCGAATCTCAAAAAGTCTTTCATTTCTATTGAAAGCTCTGGTTTTCTGGTCTTGGATGATAGTGCCTCTACTGAGGCATGTTAAAACTACATGAAAGTACCATAGTAATGGGAGGTTTAACCCTCATGTCAACTCTCTGTAGTAGTCAGTGGAACAGCTGGCATCCTGACAGCAACCAAGCAGAGTAAAACTCAACCTGCGCCTTTAGACAAAGCACCAGATGACAACATCACAACAGTTAAGAGTCAATGTTTAGCCAGACAGACATGTAAGAAAACAGGAGCTGACAAGCTGCAGACCAGGGTTTCAGAGAGCTAAACTGGACTGAGCAAGTCCATGAAATGTTGAGACATTCAGATCAATGTCTTACTGAGATGCAGGACCATTTGCTCGATTCACCTGCTTAATTGACAAGTATAGCTCACAATTTATATTTAGGTTTAATTCTTACTATTAACAAACCATTAACTAAGACTTTTGCTTCAATAAATGTGCTGCTTATTAATACTTAGAAAGTACACTGTAGATGTCAGGGTTAGGTATTGGGTATGATTGGGCCAAACTGTTAAGGCATGATAATAAGCAACTGATTAATATGCATTTGCTTTATTCTGGGTGGTTGCCAGAAAGTTCTCCATGCTGGAAAAAAAGTTGTAATTTAATTTTTTTTTCAGTAGGGCAAGAGGTTTAAGCAAACGTCTAGTTAGATGGGTCTTCTGAAAGGTTGAAAGAGTGTTTTTATGTTTTTTCAGCATGTTATAAAAGGTTTTAGCAAGATGTTATGCAGTTGCTAGAGTTATAAGGTTATTTTATATGTTGGTTACTGTGTTGCTACGTATGTGGTTTCTAGAGTGAGTATGAGTATTTTTTTTACCATTTTTTAACCATTTTGTTTTTAGCAACTTGTTATGTGTTCTAGGTTATTAGCTAGCATTGCCAGGCAGTTCCTGTGGTTTCAAGCTGTTTTTTGGGTTTTTTACATATGCATGTGCTGTGTTTTTTGGAAGTTGCCAGGGCATGTTATGTTGTTGTTAAAAGGCTAGTTCACCCAAAAACGGAAATTCTGCATTTACTCATTTTAACAGTTGCCGGTAACCATTGACCCACAGGGCTAGGGAATACTATGGAAAACAGTTTGAATACCAATATTCTCTAAAATTTTGTGTTCAACAGAAGAAGAAAACACCATGAGAATGAGTAAATGATGACAGAATTTTCATTTTTTTTGAGATGCTTAGATTTTTCTTTTGTTGTAATGCAGGGCATTTTTTGTTTTATTTTTTATGTTATTTTGCAATATGATTATTAAGGTTTTTTTTTTTTATAAAACTAATATTTACCTATAGCCATTGCCATAAAAAATCATTGCATTAGTACAGTTCATCACAACATCAACACTTACTATTTCAGTATTTTAAACTGTCAGTTATTTCTATAACCTAACTCAACCCGGCTAAAACACAGGTCAGGCGGGTCTAATTCAGCAACAGTGCACTGCTGAGCCCTCGGTTTCGAAACCAAAGTGCTGTGTAGTTTGTGCCTGCAGCAATTAACAGGAAATAGAGCAAATGCTTTTTGGTTTAAGGTGTATGAAGAGAGGAGAGCAGGCGAGAGGGTAAAAGATCACGCTAGAGAGAGACAGAGAAGGTTGAAAGCATATGTAATATCTAATGGTTTAGGAGGTCTGTTCTCTCACCCTGCCTGAGGATGGGAGCTGTCAGTTCACATAGCCTGTGACGCGCTGCAGAAGTGAGGGCAAACAGAAAGAGGGGGAGAGAAGCAAACGGCTGTGTAGGTGGTAGAATAAAAAGAACATAAGCAGGAATTCTTGGCCAATACTAAAGAAACAAATAAATGTCCATATATTGTATTCATTAGAGATGAATATTCCCAGATGCACGACTGGAATGGCATAATGTCTTGTGTGCTTTATGTGGGATGCTAACAATAAGCGTCAGGGACAATGGCTGTGAGAACAGTGAAGCTTTTATCCATGTCACTTCTCCGGCCGTGTCTTTCACCTGGATGTGCAGATATGATGTGGAACCCCAGGTCCACACAGAGAGCCTTTGTGAGGAACAATGGACCAGCAGGTAATAGTTTGACAACAACGTGTGTCCTGCATGTCATCTGCAGATATAAATGCTCAAGCTCTTTAAAGCAGGATGGATTATCATTAGCTGTCATGACATAACTCATAGTGACTGAGCAATAGAGAACTTTACATTGTCAAATAGGAATTTTGGAATCCTTTCATAAATGGATCCGTCCCACAGTCAACTATACCATCACATTCATTAGCCTTGCTCTAATATGATCACTCAGATCGTCATCCTTTCCTATCAAAATGACTGCTACGTATGTAATTCAGAACATCAAACCTGATCCAATTTTTTTTTATTTTTTTTATGATGGAGAAAGCTTTTGGATGCAGTGTGTAAAAACAATTGACACCACGTTTAAGTTTTTTGAATGTGTGAATATTTCAGATGAGAATTTTCTACTTCACACCAACTTTCCACACCTCTTGGAACATGGGTCAAAGAGAAGAGGCAACCTTGCGGAGCTCTTACTCCAGACAAAGAGGTATGTTAGAAGTATTGGAGTTGAATCTGCAACACACTCTGTGCTCCCCGTAGAATTACACGGTATTTCAGTAGTGGCTTCTCTGACTGTGTCTGGTTGGTGTGGTGATAAATGGCGAGTGTTCCTGTTTTCACGCTGCTCCTCGTGCGCAAACAATAAGTCTCTGTTACAAACGCTGACCCTCTGAACTCTTGGATGGGAAACAGTCCATGACCATGAACATAGACCAATCCCCCACAATCCCCTACATTCTCATCTCCAACTCACTCTCTCTTATTCATTCGTTTTTATCACTGCAAAATCCTTCAGTCTGCTTTCATCTTTCAGACGTTGCTGTCTGTGTAAATGAAACATTCCTTTAGTCTACACCACAGAAATAAAAAGCAGATCTGATTAAATTGCATGAAATTAAAAGACTAAGTTGCTTATGTCTGGCAACCATATCAACATCATGGGTATTATCAGAGAGTCACAGGACATGGAAGGTTTCCATGCTGGGATAAAAAAAAAACACAATTTTCCTTGCTGGTGCAGCACTGCCATATTTTCCTCAAATAAAAGTTTTATATCTATACTGTATTTAATTTCTCCTAGGTTATATTTATTTTGGTCACACTTTATTTTAAAGCCAATTCCCCACCATTATAAAATCATTAACTATGACTTTTGCCTCAGTAAACTCCTAGTTTGCTGGTTATTAATAGTTAGTAAGGTAGTTGTTAAGTTTAGATATTGGGTAACTCTCATTAAAACCATTAGAAAAAATCTGGTTTTGACAAACATTAATACTCGTTTTAAGGAAAGTTCAAATGTAGCTCTAAAAATGATCTGCTGTACAACAATGAAATAAAAAGAAACAGCTTTTTAATTGTTACTTTATATAATTCTAAATAAATAATAATTGGCAAAAGTATTTTATATAAAAATATAAATTTATATTTAAATCAGTCTATATATAATAAGTCTATGTAATTCAGTTTTTTTTCATTACATGTTTATGAGAGTTTTCTCTTGCAGGATAGGAGTAATTGTTGGAGGACAGAAAATTTATAGAAAATAAAAAACAATTTTCTTGAAAATTAAAAAGCAATGTTACTTTACTAGTTTCTTAAATAATGTAATCTGTTTACTTGAACACTGATATCTAGATTAAGCTGTAATTGTTTCAGACTAGTAGATCACTGGAGGCTTCATGTGGTCAAACTGTGGACCATCAAATAATTGTAGACCATCTTAAAACTCTCTTTAATGTTCCAAAATATAGCTAGCTGGCATAATAAGAAAAGAAGAAAAAACATTCTTCACAATGTTATTGTAACGCAGTGGGTTTCTTGTGTGTTTGTTTACCTCGTGTTTTTTTCATGCCGTTTCCCTCATGTGTTCTGATCATTTGTAATCCCGCCCTGCTCATTAGTGTTTGATCCTCTGCCAGCCGAGTCTACCAGGTGTCTTATGTCTTTGATTAGTCTTTGTATTTATATCATGCTCTGTCTAGTGTTCAGTGTTCATCTGTGAAGTTACATGTTCTTTTGTGGTTTGTGTCGTTTGCTTTTGTTTCAGTTATTCCTTTTGTTTAATAAATGTACCTTGTTCAGAGAACCCTTGCCTTCCGTGTTTCCGTGCCGCTGAAAGAGGCTCCCGACTCGCTTCACCACAACAGCTACATTCGTGACAGTTATGGACTATTCAAAAAAGTAAGGGGACATTATAGAAGCGTGTTTTTTTGCAGACAGCACATGTCAACCAGACCACCCATTTCAGTCTTGAAGATGTCGTTTTTAGCTTGCTTAAGTCTGAGGATCACACACTATTAGACTTTAAAGTTGTTCCAGTCACAACAAACTCACACAGAAATGTGTGCCTTGTTGCTAGAAAACACATGACAATTACAATGTGTTCTAAAATTAGTTCAAAATTTCAAACATGTTTGATATTCCCTGACTGGATGGAATTGTAGTCTGAAGCTAAAAAACTCAGAGTCTGTGATCATCATATGTAATTTTCTATTAAATCTGTCAACTCACGATTGGCAAAAATTGTGTAGTACTCCAGCCTTCATTTGCAATACATTTCTGTCTTATGTTAAAACGACATTCAACAGATGTTTTTGCAACATTTGTGATTTACGTTGTGCGTGAATCTGTTCTTTCAAGATGTTTATCTGATATGGACACAGCAAATGAAACACAATGCTTTCCAGATATTTTGTTAGCTTACTGGTTTGATTATTCCCTTGACTGTATATGCAATACAATGTAGTGTTTGATACACAAAATAATATTTTAGTATTGGACAATCTTTTAAAAGTGATTCAGATACTGTAATGTTGGTAGCGTTACCACTTATAACACTGCTAAAAGCTAAAGCTAAAACTGCTCTCAAGTATAAATGCATATCATGCTTTGGTACCAGCTTATAGCTAAAGTTAATGAACTTATTGTTCTCGGATTTTCTTTAAGACTTGAGTGCAAACATTACAAACATGTTCTCAGACACAGGATATGTGAAGTTTCCCAGCATAAGCAGCCTATAAACAGTAATAATATCTGCATTAGCTGTATTAACTGTTCAATTATTACAAAGAGGAGGAGGACAAGACCTGCGATTACACCTGGTGAAGCCCCTACCAAAAATTACTTCACCTTTCTGTCTTGGTCACTGCACATCAGAAGATCCCATAAAACGCTACAAAGGCATGTAATTTTGGGAGCGTTTCAAAGGGAGGTCAGGCTGGTATGTAGGAAAGTGCTTTGCCTAGTCTAAAACAACAGTCTAGCAAGAGCCGCCATGGCAACATCTGTATCCAATTACACACTACATCCTACCAGAGATCCGCAGTAACGAGAACAGCGCGGAAGAGGCTGTGGGTCTAGGAGAGATGTCAAATTTAGGTTAACGCTCGGTGTAAGAGTTGAGATGCTTCATTAAGTGAGATGAGAATGTGATCAGATACCAGACATGAGGATAGAAAGTTATTTTTGTCTGCTGTAAAGTGACATGACTGTCCCATACATGGCCTCTGCGTCTGAGAGCTGTGCTTGATTAAGGTGATTCGCTCAGCTTGATGTTTTCTTTTCATCTTTTACGTGCGTTATTTGGATCGGCTGGTATTCTTGCAAAGATTATGCTCTCAGTTTAACATGCATACAGTGGTTTTATGACACTCTTGGATGCTACAACCACATAATAAGAAATGCAAGGACAAACACACATGGATTTGTGCAAGTTCATGACACTAATGAAACAGAAGAAATTAATGAGCTATAATACAATCCCTCATTTTGATGATCCTATTTAGACATTCTGAAGAAAATTGGCAGCTACGGGTCAACTAACTCTCAGAGTATTAGTAGAGTTTTAGCAGACTGTAATAGGTTAGAAATAGTAGAATAATTTGACATACTTGCAAAGTTACTTTTAGCAAAAAGCACTGTTGTAGAAATACATTACAATACTTCATTAGTGGTGTAGTCTCAAAAACAAATTGTGTTAATTTTATACAAAAACTCATTTTAGCAAATGTAATTGTTTTTATTAACGTGTTATTTAGTTTTAGATGATATTGGATTATTTTATTTTATTTTAATAGGATTATTTCTTTTTAAAATCATGCAACAGATGCAGGAGCATTTGGATGGTTGCCTGAATGGTGTGATCTGGCTCATATGTGCTTATTTGCATACTGTATGTGGATTATATGTGCTTCCCGAATCATAGAAGAAGTGACACAGTCCAATAATTTAGGAGCATGAATACCAGTAATCCTATCAGCAAAATAAGGTATCTTTAAGTTTGATCTTGTTATCGGCAGTGAGCATATGAAAGAAACAAATATATAAAAATTGTCTCAATGATACCCTAATACAGGAATGGAAAAAGTAAACGAGGCAAAACGGACAACTGCTTACGTTTATGGAAAACTGTAAGTCTCTGTTGACAGCTGTGTAGATGTCATGATCAGCTGGAGATGCCAGCGCTGGCCACTGGACGGGCACTCCAGCGAACTTTGTGTTTTATGTCTGCCTTCATTCAGAAACTCTTCTCAGTGTTCACTCATGTCTCAGCCCACTCGTCAGTTGTCTTGGTGTTTGATTGTTTGCTCCACCCCCTGACCTAGTTACCTCTGTATAAAACCCCTCA
>JAUCMU010000097.1:21062621-21092047 GCA_032275025.1 Enteromius treurensis | reverse complement strand
GGGCTGCAACTGCGCTTTTTAAATGAGAATATCCAGGCTGTACGACTGCTGTCAGTGATATGAGTACTTGAAATTAATATGTTTTCTTAATGCCTGTTGAACATAACAGAGACATTTTATGATTATTACAATAAATTTCATACATACGGCTCCTTTAAAACCCAATATCTATCTTGTGCTGCAGTTTCCTATTGCATTCAAGTACAAGAATCAGCCTGCATGCAGCATCGTCCCGCAACAGAACCCAAACGCCTGAGTCTCACCCTTCATCAGTGAAATCCCACACAAGACTCCATCAGCGATACGTCTAATCTGTGCGCTGGTGTCCTGATTCACAGCAGCTGATGAAAACACCCCCAAGGCCTCCTTGAGCTAAAGACTCAGTGTCTGAACCCTTCAGTTGCTGTGTTTCCCTGCACAGTTCCGTGCTTCACTGGGGCAGGTTGGGGAACTAGGCCACTTCAAGAGGAAAAAAAGAAAGGCAGACACAAAGAAAGAGAGATCAACCTGAAATCCGAGCTCCTCTAGCTTTGCTCCGTTTCCCCTTGATGTTTTCCTGTGAGCAAGCAGCATTTCTGTGTTTTATGAGCGCAGGTATGCCTTAGCTACTGTGTCGCATGATTTTAAAAGGCTCATTGAGGTATTGTCCAGTGTTGGGGAAGCTGCTTTGAAATTAGCTTTAAAAAAAAAACGCAAGCTTGTCGTTAGGTGAGCCAACCCTGTTAACAAATATGATTTTATGTGAATTTGGCTGCATTCACATTACTTGGTTGAAGTGACCCAATTTCAATTTGTCCTTGAACTTGTACAGTACTTCCTTTTGCCATGTGGAAAAGGTCAGATATGGCCCATGAACATATAAGCAGAAAAATCCTAATTTTCATCAAGCCTCCTTCATACTGTACGTGGTACTAAATCTGATATGAATCTGATAATGCGTCTACTATGTAAGCGGACAGATCAGATATTCCCATCAGTTTTGATAGCGATTTTGTCAACTCTAGTGGATGCTTCCCCCAGCAATGTTGCCAAGTTTTCCCATGGAATTGGGCAACTTTTATACCAAAGCAGTCTCATTGGAAATATCCAATATTGGCATCTACCGGCTGTTTTAATGTGTGTTTTGGGTAACTTATAGTGATGGCGAGATGAGCTGCGTGTCATCTGAAAGTTTTATTGGATCTCGTCAGTTTTCCGCTGGAGCCGCTCTCGTCAGTTTTGTGTTCTGTCGCGCGATTCAAATGCTCCGCTCTCCGTCCTGACAGCTGCTGTCGGTTAATGAGGGTTTGATGAAAGAACTCGCGCCTCGATTGGACTACTGTTATGTCAGAAAGTGGTAATACTTAGTTTCGTGGACGTGCCCATGGTTGATATAAATTGGGTCACTGTTGCTAACTTTTTTTCTTTAGTTTTCTTCGTCTTCTGTGGTTTGCTAGTTTTTGCGCATGTACAAGGAATCCACAGAAACCAAATATTACTGTTTTTAACGGGTCACAGGCGCTTATCTTTTCTAATTGAATTCAATTCTCATTTAAAGTAATGTTGTTAGTAAACCGGTTAATAATCGGTTAACGAGCGTCGGTTGTCGGTTACGAGAAATAACCGTAATGAGCATCCCTACATTTTACACAGGATTCAAACTGGTGCTTTTCTCTGACTTAAGTGCAACGCCATATTACATGAGCTACTGAGTAAACCTACTGAACTAGAAAACTCATTTATATGAAGCTGTATATGTGACAACAACATTCAAAAGTAGCAGTTTTGAAATCGTGCAGGATTTTAAAAAAAGGTTTTAAAGTGATAACATAACATTCTGCAACTAACTGTGTGAAAATGTGCTTTTATTAATCAAAGATGTAACAGTAAATCATACTTCTGTGCGAAAAGGAATAAAAGTTGTGGGAGTGTTACTGCCTCTAGTGTTCATTTAAACTGGAAAATGCAGCGTTTCGTATGTATAGGTACGTTTTTTTATTTATTTATTTTTTAGTTTTGCAGAAATGTATGAAGAGGCACGCATTTTCAATGAGCCTAGGCTGTTTTATACTGCTTCTGTTTAGTTTGCGGGTTAAATCGATCTCCTCTTTCCCCTGGAAAATGATTTTTTTTTTTTTTTTTTTTGATCGGTGATTGGGGTGATTTTGTTCTGAAGACTTGGCAGCCCTGTTTCTGGCTCAGTACATCTACATGGGGTGTGCAGTCCTTTACACTTTATTTTGATAGTCCACTTTAGACATGCTACTAATGATAAGTAACTTTGTAACTTATAGATAATTATTAGATTGCAATGAGACATTATAATAAAATAATCAAAATAAAGTGTTACCATATAGTTGAAATGCAAAAATTAGATGTGGGCCATGTTTAGAAGGTAATGCAAGCTGATTATCAAAAATTCGCACATAGTAACCAAATCGGAATCAATCACGGCATCAATTGGACTGGAAAATTTTCTTAAGGAATAACTTACGAAATTTCTCAAGATTCATTTCAAGACGTTCTTTAGAATGTTATTCTAGACATTATCAGACATTGCATTCAACTCGCTTTCAAACGTTCTATTATACTGTATGTGGCTATTGTTGTAGCCCAACAAATTCTAACTCATTTGGTATTGAAGACAAGGCTATCCTAGCTTTAAGAGGTTAAAATAAAGTGTGAATATATTTTGATTATACAGAAAAGTATAGATATGTTTCATGAAATTATTAGCTGGAACTGGAATTAGTTGTGGATTAGTAATTCAACTTTATTGGTCAAAAAGTGTGGGATCCCAACCCAGTCGCATGGCAGTTTGTGACTATACCACGAAATTAGCATTTAATCTATTTATTTGTGTCAGGGACACAAATATTATTTAAATATTAAAATATTAAATATTATTCATCATTTTTGTAACTCCAGCACGAATGTAAAACTAGGATTCCATTGGATGCATCCATTCGTGCTGGACTTACGAAAATAGAGAAATAATCGTGTCCGTGCCCCGAAAAGAAAACGTGCGACCGGGCTGGAAAATAAACATATGAAAATGTGTTTAAAGTCACAGTCGTCAGCGGCCTTTATGTACACCTAAGTGGCCTTTATTTCATGATGGTATTTTCTGTAAGTACCCTTTTTAAAAATATACTTTTGAAATTTGAATTTGAAATACAAGTGCACATTCAGTATGACTAAGTGGATCAATATGAATGAAACAAAGCATGTTCATCTAAAGGATCTTCCAGAAATCCAACTGTGGTTTAGGTGTACTGTCAGTGTAGGACAATCCCATCTGTACAGTATAAACACCATTACACCAATGGAGTTCCCGTAAAACACAAAAACCTACGTGTGTGTGTGAGTGTCCAAAATGTGATTCTTCTTAACAGACCTCATTAATTTACTTCTAATAACCATTTCTGACTAACTGATCATAATATTATCAATGTTGTATTTCAGAAATCAATTTATCGATATTAATCTTATGGACAAATTTACTAACGTTTATTTATTTTTATTTATTTATTTATTTATTTGTCAAATGTTACAATCAAGACAAAAATGTGTATCATGACAAAGATTAATTTTGTAAAGTAATTTTAATGAAAACTTGTTGACGATGTTTTATATGTTCCAATCATAGTCTATGATGTTGGGGATTGAAAATCTTGAATGAAACATAGATGTATTGAACTAACATCAGTCACAATGTGAAATTCTATAACTGTGCACTAAAAGACAGAGAAATAATAGTTTGCATAAAGAATTCAAAACATTGTAGGACAATAATTTCTCATCATAATGTTATTTCAGGAGTTTCAGCCCAGTCTAATGGCAATTAGTACATATTTTACAAGGTGGCTAATTCGTACAAATTTGTATGACCTCTCTCGTTCAAATTCATAAGATTTTTGAGTTGCAAATTCATATAAATTTGCAGTAATGACCTACACCGGCCACCGCAAAACCACTGGGGTTTAGACAAATCGTACAAAATCTGTACAAATTATTAAAAAAAAATTCATATGGAAAATTATGAGACTGTGTTGGGAGCTCAGGTTTCCACAAGGACAGTTTACATGTGTTTCTAAAAAAGAATGTTTTCATCACAAGACGAAAACAGGAGTAAACGTGTAAAACCAGACTGTTACTCAGCAGAAGCCCTGTCAGTGCAAGCTGTGTACAACAGCACTGAACATTAGCCCAAGCATTATCCACACCAGCTGCAGATACTAATCAAACACTGAAACATCGGCACAGGAAGTTTGGGGTTCACAAAGTGCAGCATGCTGCTTCCTTTTCTCTCCCAATTTCCTAAAATTACATTCTCATATCAAAGCGGAACAGATACAGGGCAGATAGGAAAGCTGGAGCATGCTTGATGTGGAGGCGAACACACTTTAAATAATAAACTCCCCCGCTAGCCTGCTGAGAACGACAAAAAAAGGAAGGAGAGTGTCTCAGGATTCAAGGAGATGCTATAAAACTGCTCTTCGCCTGGAGCAGGGCCGAGGCTTTTGGGAAAGCGAATGAGATTACCAGTACATTTCAGAGGGGGGTCAGATAAAGGCCATTTTAGGGAGTTCATTTAATCCATAAATTACTAATAGAACTTTGCTTTATAATAGCACCCTACAAATACCTGTGGCTGTCTGTTTTCAATAACCAAAGGGAGAAAATATGATACGAGAGCAGGTCAGCACGGGTGAAAAGTATTCACAGCATCAGAACCACCGGCTGTAACCCGACTGGTGGCGAACAGTTTTTTCTTCCACGTCCTGTGTTGGTTTTGGACTCAAGGCCTTAAGAAATAAATCTAATAGTAATATGATTTAAATGGTCTATTTTATAGAATATATGAGGCCTATATTGTCCAATTTGAAATTTAATGTGTTGAAGAATTTGTGGTAAACTAAAAGACTATGGAGGAAAAAAACGGAAATGACAAATGAAAACAAGACAAAAAAAAAATTGTTCCTTGGGTTTGGAGTGGTTTCCATGGTGACATCATGCTTGAATTAATATTTCTACAGCAGTCCTAACCCAACCAACAGCTTTTTCCATAAACTTCTGACGTTTAAATGAAACATTCACAGGGAATTACTCTGCCAATTTAGTAAAGTGTGAAAAGAATTGTAAAGAGAAGAGTCCAAACATAGATGGTGACAGATTTCTCTGGTCTGTTTCTCAGGCCCTAAATTCCCTGTAGTGGTTCTCGGTGGGAGAGCTATAAAAGACTATATAACCATCATGTTCTGCTTGAAGACCCCAAGGCCTTATTAATAACTAAAAGAATCTTACATTGTGATTAAAATTTTATTACCATGTTGATACCTCATTTTACTTCACATGGCACATTATGCCACATTATTTAACATGCAGGTGCAAAACATGACTAAAACCAATCAATTCTTAATATATATATTTTTATCTTTTTACAATTGATGTCCAAACCGCAGCAGTGCCTTTCTACCTGTTTTTAGCAGTACATTTCTGCTAATTTGACTGGAATTACTGTTTGTTTGTTTTTTACAGTGTTTAACAATTCCTGAAACCTCAAGCTAAATAATTTCTATTATCTAGCTTTTTTGCAATGCAGAAGTAAGAAATTATTTTGGAGTGTGCAAAATGTCTGATTCATTAGGTTATTTACCAAAAGAATAACAAAAAGGGCAGTAAACAATAAAGCTATTTGCACTACAAACAAATGTGTTTATGTAAGCATATAACTGACAACGGGTCACTGAATTATTACTAAATGAATCCACACCTAAGGTGGTAATGCAAATTCTTATTCTTATTCATATATACTATACAGATTACGTTTTTTTTTTTTAAGACATACATGTATGTCAGATTATTGTCCTTAAAAATGCTCTTGCATATAGGATGAGATTCGTATTCATCTCATCCCATGTTTCCAATTGTAATTTTAGCGCTAGCAAAGAAGGCTTGCTATTCTTATTCTTGGCTATTGATAATGAAGTTATTATTTCAGTCTAATACAGTTATTACTGAGTGAAAGAGAGATTATAAGAAAATGATAAGGAAACAGAATAAGGGATTATGATTATAATAATAAGTAAATACATTTTTAGTATGTATTACTAAAGTGAATCATACCAAGTTACATATGGCCGTGCCTCCTCCTTTGTTAAAAATAAGGTGGATTATACATAACAAATTACATTTACAAAAAAGTAAATGTGTTTTACTTTGATTAAAATAACTAGATGGGAAAATAACAAACACCCCACCTTAACTACATAAATGCCTCTACCTGTGACAATTTGCAGTTTGGTATGACAAACTGTGACTGGAGGTGTATGGACATTCCTTATTCTCCCCAAATCTTTTTTTTTTTTTTTTTATCTGTGAAACAATGCTCTGTTTGTCATTTCATGTAAAATGTTTGCTTTTGTTTTACACTAGGCAGTGTGTGTATGTTACCATTTTGCATAAAAAACGTGCACTCAGTACGTTTTTGTTTATATTGCGCTGCCTAAAATGGCAGTCAGCTAATACTGACACCTAGTGCTGTGGATGCAGAATCATGTTACATTTACAGATGCCAGAGTAAAACTATTCTTTACTGAAGCCCATTTCCACCACAGGATTAAAAATAATAAAAAGGTTATGGCAAAGGTTATTTACTTATTTCTCAGAATTGTGTGATATAAACTCAAAATTGCAAATTATAACGTTAGAATTGCGAAATATAAAGTCACAAATAGATTTTTTTTTAAAAAGGTTATAAAGTGACATTTTGAGCGGAAAAAAGATTTACACTTTTAAAAAATAAAGGTGCTACCCGATGCTGTAGAAGAACCTTTTTGTCTAAATAGTTATTTTAAAGAACTTTTAATATCCGAAGAACCTCTGTTTCAAAAAAGCTTCCTTGTGGTGAAAGAAGGTTCTTCATATTATAAAAAGGTAAGAAGGTTCTTATAAGAACCTTTGACTGCACGGTTCCTCGTGGAACCAAAAATGGTTCCTCTATGGCATTGCTGTGAAGAACCTTTTGAATCTCCTTTATTTTTAAGAGTGCACATGTTCTCAGAATTCCGACTTTTCACAATAATTACTTCATAACTCGCAATTGCAACTTTATATCTCCCAATTTTGACCTTATAACACACAATTGTGAGTTTGTTTCTCGGAACTGCAGGTTTATATCTCGCAGTTCTGACTTAACTTGCAGTTATACCACAATTTTGAGAAAGAAAATCAGTTTGTATCACACAATTCTGAGAACATTGTTTTTTATTCAGTGTTAATCAGCCAATCCGAAAGCAAAGACATTTGATAGCACTTCTATATATTCAGCTCATCATATTTAATCATAAAATGCGGTCTCTGGGTCCCCAGCATACTGTATGAAATGTGAAATAAGTCTTAACTGAAAATGAGGGTTAAACTGGCAAAACAACAGAAAGAAAAAGAAGAATGTGTCCTCAGGAGGATATGCCCTGTGACTCTTTTTTCCTGTATTTATCCTGGACCGTCAGAGATAGTGATAGAGTTGTAAACTGTTTATGGTTTGCATCTCTCATCCTCCTCAGAAGAATAGTGGGTGAGCTTTTCCTGTGCAAAACATCACTCATAAACAAATCTCTTACACAAGCATTGTGTCCTCACTATTTCAACATGTATTTACAGACACAGATGTATAGACAAATAAACAGCGTTGTCTGTATAAACACACCCTTTTTTCTCATCATAATGGCTTTGAGACCAATTTAATAACTTAATATGTCTGCATCATACATCACCCTAATGCATATACTTGGACTGGTCTGCAAGCATCAATCTGTCAATTTTTTTATATGCATACATACATACACATTAGCTCGCTGTAAACTAAATATCTGGGATAATGTAGGCAGCAGCACCCGGTTAACCCGCTCATATGTTTACAAAGGCCGTCTGATAGTCAACACAGGCTTATACACACGCATATGACCACACACACTCACACACACAGGTGGGATTTCGTGCCTGCATGGGCTTTTGCGTTCTGTGCTTTACATGTGATAGAAGAAATAAACAGCATCGGGACTTAGGGATCCCTGTCATTCCAAAGACAAGCCTACATGTGATAGGAGGAAGTTGTGACTTTATATTCTTTTATATAACATTTCTACACTTATATGCTGATATGTAGATGAAATCAGGAGGCAGACAGCAAGCTTTGACCAGGGTTCTATCTTTTACCCAGAAATCTGCAGCACGAACAACATGCTATGTTGTTCTACCACTACTAAAGTAAAAAGAATGTCGTAAAAAGTGAAACTTTCAATTTCTTTCAAATCTCTCACTGAACTTTATTAAGCTATATAGTCTATAAGAACACTGCTGTGCTGACTAGGTGACTGAACAGAACAGATCTTCTCCCTTCATTGAATTAAAACAAAAATAAAATCAACAAACAAATAAATATATAAATAAACACAAGTGTCAAATAAACATAATGTAATTTTACGCTATAAAAACAAATTTGTCAATTAACGTAATATTTAGGAAGAATGTCATGTTTATATGTTAATAATATAAAATATAAGAATATAAATGTATATACATGTAAATATTTTCAAACTATATGTTGTATGTGTGTGTATTTATATATACAATATAAATATACACTGTACACATGCATATATTATGTAAACAAAAGGTTTTATTATGGATTAATCGTGATTAATCTTTTGACAATTCAATATTTCAAAGTAAACTTCAAAAATAACTTGACAGCTCTTATTCTGAATATTAAGGTATGTAAATTCAACATCACAGTAAAATATATTGCTTTTATTTAACTATGATGTCAAATTTACATTTTACCTTTATGCAAACAAAAAAAAATTGTTTGCAATTGTTGTTTCTTTACGTTTAGATATTTTTGCAAGTCATATAATTGCTCTTTTACCAATTACTAATTAAATAAAACCACACTCAAAAATAGCTTGTTAATGTAAAATATATAATTAATACTTCACTGACAACTAACTATATAGCTTTCCTTACACAAATATTTAAACCTAAAATCTCAGTCTTAATCAGAAGTGGGAACTCTCTGTGAATTAATATGGATGTGATAGCACAAGTACTGTAAATCATTGTGACTAAGCAATAGGTTCATTTCATCAGACTGCTCTGAACAGAGAGAGACATGACATTTAGTGTTGGTTAGACAAAAGGATTGAGATGATTCAGAAAACCACAGTTAAGACATGAACACTTTTGACAGCAACAAGAAGAAAGAGAAGGATTTCATCATTTTTAAAGCTTCTTCAGTGCTTTGGAGATGAGCACATGGGAGGGGGTGACAGTGATCACGGCTGCACTTCATGAATGGCCTAGACTGCAGCAGACTTCCAGATGTGCTGGCCCGGGGCCCTGACTGGTCTCTCCGTAACCTCAGGCCAAGCTCAAGCGAGGCTGGGGGTGGTGGGGTGCACACATTCCAGCATGTTCCACTGCTGCCTTGGGACCGCTCCTGGAAGTGTTACACAGATCCCGATGTGTGAGCAGGAAGTAAGCATGTCAAAGCTCTGATTATTAAACATCCGACTGTCCGGGATCAGCCGGAACAGAGTTATCATTACACAGCCATGATTGTCTGGACAAGACCGGCAAAACATACACACACACACACACACAAGCACAAGCAACTCTTATGATAGTCACATATCTGAAAGTAGCCTGAAATTTGGCACATTATGATCATTCATCTTCTCCGTAACCATACAGTGGCTTTACGAAAACAACAAAGAAGATAAGAAACAGAGATAGTTTGGCCTCTACGTGAATGAATAAATGAATGTAAGTGTTATCTCAAATAGTCTTCCTTCCAATCAGACCTACAACGTGTAATTTATACCCTTTTCATACAAAAACAACTGCAAGCCAAACTTAAGAAGAAATCCCCTTTAGGCGCCACTGTAAAGTAGTTAAGTTGTAGCTCATTACGAAAACAATAGACCCTAGAAATAAATCACTTGAAGAGAGTGGTTTGCTTTTCTGTGTTAAAGCATTTCCTAAAATGGTCATTTTGGGATGGACATACTGAAAGGCTTATCTATAGTTGGGTGTGCTACTTGGAAATAATAGGAGGGACATTCTCAATTCGGACAGCATTTGATTGAACAGGAATTTGGGTAGTGCAGCATGAGTCATCAATATTTTTTGGTCGATTTTAGTTCTGATTTTCTTCTAGTTTAGCTTTGAATTAAGGCACCTGCTAAATAAGTAAATGGTTAATGTAAATATTATTGAACATGCTACTTAAAAACTGAAAAGTTTGCTCAATCGCTGAAGTGTACTTTTAAATAGCAACCAAGGTAAATCGCATTTGCTTCATTTAAAGTATGGTAACCTTAAACAGCCAATCAGAATCATTTGAATGTGAAATTAAACATATCTTCTGTCACCGCAACATATTTCAGTATATTAGAGTTTAACATTTAGTGTGTGTCCAAGACCTAGAACAGGGGTGTCCGATCTTGCCACAGTCCTGCAGAGTTTAATCAACCCCAGTAAAACTCACCTGAATCAAAATCTCACTAGGTTTACTGGACATTTCCAGGCAGGTGTGTTGAGGCAAGTTGGAGCTAAACTCTGCAGGACAGTGGCCATCCAGTGCAGGGTTTCAACACATCTGACATAGAGGCTTTCGTTGAGCCTTACATCTATATAATACTTAAATATGATACTTTACATTTTATATCTCTACTGCCCCTGGATGTTAGTCCAAATATAAGCATATTGTGGATTAGTTTATTAAAAATAAAACAAATCTGTTGCATACTTTTATGGTGCTTTTGCCTCCTTTTGTGACAGAAAAGTTGTCAGATGTCTCGGAATGACATGAGGGTGAATAAATAATGACAGAAGTGTCACATTTGGGTGAACTTTTGAAAACAGTGAAAGAAAAATGTTAGCATAGTAATCAAATATAAGTATAATTTCAGTTGATAATTCAGTCCATTTCAAAGATGTCAGGGGCTGGGACTGATCCAGTGAACACAGCTGTGGTTTTGTGGGAACACCTGGGCGCTTCTGGACATGGCGTTCTAACAGATCTTAATTGGCACAATTGAAGTGAAATGTGAGCAGTCCATGTGAGAGAAGCTAGAGGAAACAGCATCATGAGAAGAAAACTCAACACATTATCCAACCTTGCAATCACAAAAGGGCCACTGTCCACTCTGCTTCATTTTTTTTGTACTTAAATCAGTAGGATAATTCTCTGCAAAAAGGTTATGTCTAATCCTGCTGTTTTTATAGATCAACATTCAATAATGTAAAACGTTGTGGTGGAGGGAAAAGAAAAACCCTTTTTTTACATCAGTTATGATAAAAATGATAAAACAGGGCCACTGCATACAGTACTAACAACAACACAGAAGCAAAACATGCTATAAACTTGCTATGAGACATTTCAGTATAGGCTAATTGGGGGGAAATGAAAAAAACATACCCATTTAATCACTTCTCTTTTTTTTATTCATGAGAAGAAACAAGAGTTGTCAATCTAAACATGAATGAATTGCTTTTGTTGCATTAAAGAAAATATACAAGTTGGCCGCAAACTAACAAGCTCAACAGACTG
Organism: Enteromius treurensis; assembly: GCA_032275025.1. Classification (NCBI taxonomy): domain Eukaryota; kingdom Metazoa; phylum Chordata; class Actinopteri; order Cypriniformes; family Cyprinidae; genus Enteromius; species Enteromius treurensis. Next base: position 21,080,451 of record JAUCMU010000097.1, on the reverse strand, counting down.
AGCAGAAGAATAAAAATGAATCAGGGAGAAAGAAAGGAAAACAAAAGCAAAAGCCCAGAGACAGAGAGGAAGTTTATGAAGGAGCATGAGTGGCAGGGAGTTTAGATCATTAGTCTACCGTGCTGGTTTTCATTATTACTGCGCAATGCCAGCCTTCTAGTTAATCACACAGCACCCATTTAAGACTTCTGTCTTCAATCAAAGGAGCATACAAATACACACACACACACACACACTCACTCGCAAAACCCTAAAGCCTAGGTCGTGAGGACCCTTCATGTCAGAAAGCCCTCTCCGCCCAGCCTATCCATTGGTGAAGGCACCTTTTATAACGGGGGGGGGGGGAAGAGAGAAAGGAATCCACAGGAAGCAGACTGAAAAGCCATAATGGTCCTTCAGATGGATTGAGAGGAGGAGACGAGGAAGGAAAAATCTTAATGAATCTAGCATCCTCCTCTCACAGAAAAGGCTTAACCCAATATTTTGTTTCTTCAGCTGATGCTGATGAAGACCGGAAACATTACTGGCTAAAATGAAGTACAGTGGTATTAATATGGTTTTGGGGGCACTACTTGATTGTATTCTTAGATGTACAGCAGCCTCAAATAATGTTTAGAAGTATATGAATGTATTTGCATCAAACCAAGGGGCATTTATTTATTTATTACAGAACAGTTAGTTAGTTCAAGTTAGTTCTGAGAAAACAAAATGTCATTTGGTTTCAGATTTATTATGCAATGGAAATCATACTTTTTGAAGCATATGCACTCCAAAGTGTCCAGATACATTTTGGAGCACCTGTATATGAATTAAACCACTATCTGATACCATGTGAGTATGGTAGAACCATTTGGTGGCTATTTATAAGTTCTAATACCCAGTCACTGCCTCTAAAGTAACTCTGACTCTCCACAGAGAAACACAGTCGAGTCAGATGGACCTTTTCAAATTCCCTCATCTACTATTACTACTCAACTACTGCTTTTCCCTGCAGGCACAATGAAAACAAATTAAACTGCTCGTCGTAAAATACAGATGCTTTTGGGAAAACAGCCCTAGCAAATGTTGTTTCTTTAGTAATTCACAGATAGCAATGGTCTTTTAAAATGTATCGTTTGCTTATCAGATCAGCGGTCAGGCCCGGTATGGGGTCAGAGCGGCCGGCTCAGTTCTGCTTGTCCTAAAGAAGTCACCAGGGAACTTTTATTACGAGCACTGAGATTAAAAAGATCTTTAGCTTTGAGTTGTGAAACTACTTGGCATTTCTTGAGGTCTCGCACTCACACAAGCATTTTATTCATTTTGGTGCAATTTTCAAAGCAAGCAAAACTCAAATCAAACATCCCAAAAAATAATAATTAAATAATTAAATAAAAATAATTCAATTACATTGGTACACAATACTTAAAATCAAAAATATCCTTTTGCAACACAGAAAAAGCAGTTCATCTATGTGAATTTTTCATTCACACTGACTGCATTTTAATACACTATTACTATCAAACTTTATTATCCCTTCCAATTCAGTTCTTTATTTTCGCTTTTTTGTTTGTCTATGATACAATCCAGCTCATTTTAATTCATATATATATATTTCAAATAAATATTTCTTTTTTACATTCTAAAAATATTAAACAACATTTTCAACATTGATATTAAGTTACTGCAGTTTTCTTCAAGCATGTAAAACCACACTTTTCATCATCCATATATTTTCTCACCCACGGCGCAAATGATTGAAGATTACCAGTTGTGGGGAAAAATGTCCATGGAATACAACATTCAATGTTTTTACCGTATTACTACCATTGCCCACATCGGTTCTCTAAATCTGGCCTCTTTGTCCCTCTGTATCATCTGTCTTCAATGGGGGGTAGATCATTTAGCCTTGTTGAACCCGCACCATGGAATTCTCTCTCACATTAACATTAACAATATTTCTGATTTCCTGATGAAGTGTTTGTGTGGCTTGGCTAAACCTCACTAAGCCGAACAGGAAATGCAGTTTAAAGTCACATTCAGCAAACGAGTGAAAGGCAAATACAGGCAGAGATATAATCAATAGGCCTCAGCATGTGGCTCTGATCAAGAGAGCATAATCTGATAATGTCAACTAACTTAGGCAAATGTGGTAACCACACTGATTATTAAAGTCATGAAGGATCTCGGCATCCAAAAAGCATGAAGAACGAAAGCAAGAACATCTCAAGTACATTTCGCCACATGTGAAATTCAATTAGGCAACGGTTGACTCATTAAGATGGAGACTGCTGGCCAAGGTCACCCAGAGTTGGACGGTTTTGTCGAATCCCAATGCTGTGGTTCTTATTTGCAAGGATGAAAATGTTAAAAACACAACGTGTACTATGAGAGCTCGACCATGAGACACAAAATCATTTTTTAACATGGCCTCAATAATTGTTATGAAATGGACCAGATATTGTTGGTGGCATATGTTTATTGCAGACAAAATATTAGCAGGCTTTCATGAAGCAATGTAATCCAAAACCACGTAAACTCATTATCGATTGACTGAATGAGGACTGGTCTGTTTTTCAGTCTGTTGTGTGTAAGGACCGGACGAGGGGGCCTGAAGCGATGAAGGGGACGTTTGGAGATGGAAAACTCAGGCATCATTATAAAAATATCCTCATAAGCATTTATAAACAAGACGTGGAAGCCAAGCTCTGAGAGAAACTACAAAGGAACAACCAAACGGACTACATTCACCTTTTCTCTGAAACAATCAAACTGAAAGTCACCAAATGCCATTTAAAACAACATATTTTATGGTGTCCTAAATAGGAGAAGATCAAAGTGTCTCATTGAAGCTTAGCAAATGTACAAACAGAGTTATGGAGTGAAGGTCAGACAAGCATCTGTAATCTCCTTTAATGGTTCCTGGCGAGGTATTCAAAAAAAAAAAAAAAGAAAGAAAGAAAGAAAGAAAGAATAAAAAGAAGCAGAAAGCAAGGAGGAAGTAGCCAGAGAGTAGAGTGAACAATCTCGGAGACAACAGCTGTTTAAACATTTCCCAGATAAAGAAATTGGCTCAATTTATACAAAGCCGGACTTCAAACGGGAGGAGTGAGCTGCTTATATTTACATAACTCACGGCTTGAAAGTCTCCTCACTCCAAAGACATGGAGCCCATTAATGCTGAGCAATAAAACTGGAAACCAGTCCCGTTCCTTCCATTTTCATCTAATTTGAGCTTGCCTATGGCTTGGTCTACTCCGCTCCGCTGCCCCACTGTCAGATATCTGACAGCTCAAGTTTACATTTGTAAAATGTGATCATGGTAAAAACATATGCTCCCTAAAACCCCTGCGTTTATCCAACTTATCCCAGGAAATCGCCTCTCTCTGTGCGTAAGCACTGTGTTCATAGGGAAAGTGACCTCCTTGTTACAGATTTGGGAAGAGATTAAAATTAATAGCTTTACAGTTTTGAAGGAGTGTAATTCAGCCATAACAAGTAAGACCTGTGAGGATTATGTGTTAAATGTCTATGTTGATTGTGGATAGAGGGATATTAGTGGTTCATCTTGTGCCCTGAGCGAGATAAGACATGACCAAAGGGGAGAAAAAACATGTTGTGGTTTATAAGTGTGATAGGACAGGATAGATTAGTGCTGCAGTTTTTGTTGAGCATGAAAGGGGACTGGGGTTCAAATCCTGACTGAACATACTTTCTATTCCTTTTTGATTCCTTTTTTTTTTTTTTTTTTACCTTAATTGTATCTTTAAACTTTTAATTTCCTAAAACTGCTCATAACTTAAGTATTTCAAAACTGATATTTACACATTTGATTCTGTAATGTGTGTCATTAGGAGGTTATTAAAAAATGTTTGGCATACCACTTCTGAGACTGTATAGTATGTCTTTACCAATGAGTTGAATTACTAATTTTAAATACTTAAAGTAATGATTCATAAAATTAATAAGTATAATAAGGTATGTTTAAATTATTTAACATTAAATCATTTATAATAGAATCTGAAAATCTAAAGTAATACACTCTAATAAAGTTCAATATCAATAATATTCTCTATGTTCATCCACAAAGCATTTTGTGTATTTATTTCTCCATTATGCATAAGATCATGGCATGAGCTGATAGAGGGGAAGTAACGCAGTTCAGAGCACTGTGCTGTGTCTTCTGGATGAAGCTTCAGCACCCCTCATTGGTCAGTCTAGGTAACATCCTATTATCACTGACCCTTTCTCTTTCTGTACCATGCATCAGTGCTCAAATGTTTAAGGATTCCCAAAATCATTTCATTTTGCTCAGACTCCATACCAACTGTTAATAAAATGACAATCAAACAGTACTCTAGTAGTAAAGTTTGTGCTTTAACTATTTGTAAACTTTTACTAAATTGTAGTTTAGCAAAAAGGAAAAAAAAGCCTTGTAAGTAATATAAATAAAATATATAAATCTTGTCGCTCTACACCAATACACCGATTAGTTCTGATTAATATTATTGAAATAAAGAATACTGCATTTTAACTTGACTAAACAAATAACACAAAGTTGTATGGTACTTTTAGTTACTTTGAAGTTTACTGTTTTTGTTTGTTTGTTTTGTTGTTTGATTGTTTTTTATGTTTTTGTTTTTACATTTTTGTGCTATTTTTGTCGTTTGTTTGTTTTCTTTTTGTTTTGTTTGTTTTCTTTTTTTTTTTTTTTTTTTACACTTAAAATTGCTTATTTTGCTAATGGACCTAAATGTTTAGCAGGTTTAATCGTTCTAGAGAATTGAATATAGACATTTAATACTTTTGAACTTGATCTCAATGTTTTCTTTTTGTTTCAGAACAACATTTTCCAAATAAAATGTCGCCCTTTATTGTGGTAATCCGAGAAATGTCCAGATACATTTTAGAAGGTAATGCCTAAATAAACAAGCATGTATGGTGCTTAAATTATGTCAGCATCTCATCCGTTCCAAAACTTGAGAGGCTTCTCATTAGATCTGAGTGTTCACTATGCCTGTAATACTATATTACAAAAACACTTCACAGAACAGTTTCCAAATTTAGTAACACATACAGTATTATTATTAACAAATTGTTTAGTAACAATAAAAATCCCCATTAAACATAATTGGGCCTTTAATTTTAACTATTAGTCTAAAAATACAAAATAAAATAATATAGTTTCTCTTTTTAAAATGTAATTCAAACACACAAAACGAACATTAAATATTTCCAATGCAAATTACATTGCCGGAAAACATCCCGAAGGCGTTAGCAAAACAATTTGCCTAGTTTTCTACTTCAGGATATATTATAAGAAAGCAGTCTTCAGTGGGCAGTGATAGTATTAGCAGAGAGACTGATTGCAAGTTTGTCAGCGCTGACAGGTGGACCCCACGGCTTTTCTTTGAACAGCCGGTCTGATTTACAGCACAGAGACACAGAGCGTTCCAGCCCTCTGATATCACCAGCTGACATTGGTAATTAATACAGTCTTAAGGAATAAGAGCAGACACTGGGGAAAACTTAAGAACCGGTAATTAGGCCCAACAGTTGCTAGTTTCAGTGATGGTTTAGTAAGCTGATTTCTGATGGGCCATAAGTAGTCATGAACGTCACTGTACAAAAAAATGACATAACTTTAGCCGAACAACAGCTAAAAATGAAAGTAAACAATCTGGCATCAATTTAATTGAAAGCCGAATGTGAAATCAGCCCGATTTCTTGACCCTGACTGAGTTTCCATTCAACACAGAAAGGTAAGGGTGCTGACAGCCCAAGACGCTGACTTATTCACTCATCTGCCACGACTCAACGCTCCATTCAGACCGTCCAAGAGACAGACAGCCTCCTCCAGGAACATAACGCATCTGATAAAATCTCCCCAAATATTCCAGACATGCAGCTCAGACAAAGGAGACAGGGTGAGGGGGCTCTCATTATCGTTCCGGTCTTCAGATAGCCCGCCGTAAAATAGGGACGTCTCTTGTCACTTTTCGTGCTTTTGCGGCACAGGTCACTTCAGTTGTGACAGCAAGGGTCCGGTCAAAAGGAGACTGAAGTCTGAGTCCTAACGCCAGCTTTTATCTGGGCCTGTCTCTGAAATTGAAGGGATAATTTTACCAGGCTATATGGTTGCAGCAGGTAATAGCCATTGACTGTGTCTTTTCGGTTTTTGGAAAGCTGTTAAATTGGTTGGCTCTGATTAACAATGCAGGTATGCACTGCATGTGGTTGTAGTAAAACAAGACTTGATGAAGGTTAAGTATGTTACGCTTCACATGGTGGGTCACTAATGCCCAAGGGTTCACATAATTTTCTCTTCTTGATGAGGCACCGCAATTTTTCCAGTACAATTGACATAAATATGTACATGGCTGCATTTATGCTGATTACTGGATCCTGGGAATGCAGGCAACTAGTCCTGTCTGTTTTCGGTTGTCCTATTTATATATAAATAATTATTTTAACTATTAGCTTGACTTGTTTACTTTTATTTAGTTTTATATATATAAAATGACTAAAATAGCCTGTTATTGGCTTTTATTTTATTTGCGTCAGTTGTTATTATGGTGTAATTATCCTTTTTTTATATAATAAAAACAAAGGGTCAAGGTTTTGCTGAACTTTAAAATTAAATAAATTGCATGTTTTCAACAGTAAATAATCCTATTGTAAAAACAAGCGGGAATGTTGTAAATAGGACATTCCATGGACATGTAAGATTAAATGTAATAGTTTAATAAATCTTATAATTTACAGTAAACTGACATTTCCAGAACTCTCTGTGTGACAGTGTTTTTCACTGAAATAACTATCATTCTTATTTTTTTATCAGTTTTGTATATTACAGTTTTATATTATGCATTATGTTGTTAAATTAATGTTCATTAATTATGGCTATGTATGACACCGTGCAACTCCTATATATTACTTTTTCCACTTTTTCGTTCCACTTTTTGTGGAAAAGCTACCTTTGATGAACTTGTGTATTAAATTTGGCTTTCTCTTTAAAACGTGTGTTTTAGGTGGCTTTTAGTATATTTTAAAAATCTTAATAATAAGTTGGTTCATTAGATTCCATTTCTCTACTTTTTTTGTTTTTCTACTTTTTATTTCAGTCTGTAGTGCACAGAGCTATTAAATAATTTCCATGAATCCCGAAAGAATACTATGTTTCATTTAATCTCTAAACAAGTCGCAATTAGCTAAAACTTCTCTTCAGCAGCCAAGCATTTGCCACAGACAGGAATGAGAATACTAACAATGAATGTTAATACTGTTTACATTGAAAAAAACGACACGCATCACCTTCAAACAACTCGTTGAACATCAAAAGACAACCGGTGAGTGAGGTCAAAATGCGTATTTGGTTTGTGCTAACTGATCCAAAGGTGGCCTTCGTGAGCTCTGGTTTGAGTTAGTAGCGCTAGACTTAGTCCCAAACAATCACTGGATTTCAAAGTGAAAGCTGACCCTCTTAGCCCAAGGTGCAACATTAAAGAGATGTTTAGGTACACGGCGTGTGCCAAGCGGGTTTTTCTGTACCCACGCAAGCTTGAGGTCAGAGCGGCTACAGCTGTCAATGAAACAGAACAAGCAGAGTCAGGCGGCCGCACAGATAAGCCATGGATGCCAGGCGCCCCGCGGACGTCCTTATCAGGCCTCTGCTGCACTCTGGGACAGATAACGGCACTCTCCGGACGCTTGCTGCGCTCCCTCTCATGTTTACTGAGCCACATCAAAGGCCAACGCGTCAGCTGGCCGGTCATGTTAGTCATTGACAAATTAAGCAGGGACTCATCTGGTCAGGGAGCTCCCCCTCGTCCCTCTTTTGCTCTCTTCTGGAGTCGCTACGCAGCCCGTCCGGTTCTCTTGCTCTGCCCTGAGGTGTTCTACACAGTAATTACTCCTGGGTAATGACAGCCAACACTTCAGTAGGTTGTAAACGGCAGGAGGCTTGTAAAGAGGCTGTGACCGGTGGAGGCGTGAGTGTGCTGGGGTGAAACTACAACAGCAGGGAATCAGGCCCACCCACCAAACCAAGCCTATTCTGCTTTTACTGTACACGTCTCTATCCTGAACTCCACAACTCTGTTCTTCACAGCTGTACTCCTCTACTTTTTAAGCCAAAAATAATGTCACTCTTGTCAAAATGATGGACCCTTTTGCACAATATGAATGCAGCTATATTTTCTTTTTACAACCTGTTTATATTGTGTACAGAAGTAATAAAAGTAACAGTAATAGTTTTATGTCATTCCACTAGAGCAAAAGAAATAATGAAAATATTACCTGTGAGATTATTAGGTTTATATTAAGAAACTCAACAGAAATCATTTTTGAATAAGAAATAAAAAATAATAATTAAATTAAATTAAATTTATAAATTATCAACTCATCAATTAATTCCTTTAAAAAAAAATTTACCTTTACGCATTATTATTATTATCATCAATTTAATTATATCATTCAGTCAGTTATTCTCATTCATGTTTACTTATTTTGGGGGTCTTCAGACCTGCTTATAACTGCTTAAAACTGACGAAGGCATCATCTGACATTCACATTTCTATGAGACAAAAGGCATATCATGAGACTAATTATATCACATTACCTCAGAGGTTTCTAGGGCAGCCCCTTCCCCCATGAGTGTCAATTGTTCAACACACAATACTAACAGCTATCTGTTTATCACAATGGTTTCCTAAAGAGAAAAAGCTACTTATTTACTTTGAACGTGAACAGTCAGATATAAATAGATAAATATCACACAGTTATGAGTTTATTCTGGACCAGGGATGGGGGAAGTTTTCTATTTGCATGAAATACCACGAAAGCAGGGTGTTCAGTTTGCTCACTGGCTAATGTCAAAAGAACCCATCCTGTGTCTTTAACACGTCTCTCCATGATATGAGCTATTGTTCGTGTTTTTAGCACCAACAATACCTCATTCTAAGACTTTTTCAACATATACAGAATTGCGTTGACGTTAAAAGTTCTAAAATGTGAAGTGATTTGTGTGCCTAATTGTTCAAGTGTTCAGGTGTACAGATATCCAGACAGCAGGAAAGCCTCTAAATATTCTCAGACTCCAGAATTCAGACAGACAGTAGATTTACCCTTGACCCCAGAGCCTGCTGTCTCGTTATCACTCTTCTATTATCTCACAGGAAATCTCTATCGTTAGACCATGTCACCTCAGGTTGTTGCTAGATAGAAGCTGACTTGAGCTTTGCAGGCTCCGAAGATCAAAGATGGCTGGATGTGCTAGTAGTAATATAACCTAAGCCATTACAGTTGGGATTCTGGTAACTCTATAAATCAAAAATGACTAGTAACGAGTATTAGAAAGGAACTGAATTTGCTTTAAAACATTAGGCCTTCAACTTGAGTTAAAATGTTTTCGTCTGGACAGGCAAAAGTGTCCCGCATTAAAAGAAAAATGATTGCTTCTCCCTTTACAAGGAAATTGTAGTTTGAACCTCAGATTTGATTTAGCTGTAAGGTTTCAAAAAGCACAATGACGTGAAAGTCACAGTAATTCAGAGGGATTCGATTTTCCTGCGAAGCATGGCCAACACAACAGAAAGTGTCTATGAAGCAACGGCAGAGTTTATCACCATTTCCCATTCATCATGTTAATTGTTCAGGCGCAGAAATATTGTTTGTTTTGGACAATTAAGGTTTGGTTTAGTGCCCTGCGTCAAAGCCCACAGCTGAAAATAATTTCAGCCTTCTCTATATGACACTTAATTTATGACTCTCACAAGTCAATTATACTTCGTTCTGTGCAAATAGCCCGTTTGCCTCTTCCCCCAGCGGAAAATGACATTGTCAGACTGTGAGAGGGCTATTAAACAACAATGTCTTCTGTCAATATGAGCCAGACAGCAAGAAGCCTATTCTGAGCGTGGAGTCTCGCGTGCGAGTCTCGTCTCTTGACAGTATTTAGAATACACACATAGACACGAGGGGATGAAAGGGCGTTTTGTGAACGTCGATTTCCAGCTATCGTTGAAACGTAGTGCCGCAGTAAACAGTGCAGCGCTGGGTGGCCACGCGAAAGTTTAAACAAAGAGAGAGGCACACTGAAATATTCCACATTCAGCAAAGCACTTACGAAACTCAGAAAGAACGGGGGGTCTACACAACGGTGCTTTACAAACAAGTGCTAAATGTCAACACGCAACACTCAATTTGGCATATATGGATGTGTTCAGCTATTAAAGAAATAGACAGTAGAGGAAAATGCATGAACAATGGTTGGTATGCAGTGTTGTGGAAGCTACCGTGAAACTTCATGATTTAGCAAAATAGATTCAGTAGAATTCATCACTATCCGCCTTTTTTATAAAATTGGGTGCGCATTTGTAAATTCTATGGGTCTAGTTTCCGGTCTCATCCACATCTAGCTATTTAAGGCTGTCCAAAACGGTATGTTTTGCTGCTTGACATTGAAATTGGGCGTGTCTTATAATGTTATTTAATTTATTATTTTAATTATGAACACAGTGGTTTGTAGCGCAAAAAATGTCACCGTTTACTGCACCCTTTATTGTTGCTCTCCTCAATATTTACCTATACAGTAGCGTCAAATGAACCGGAAGCCTCACCCATAGGCTTACTTCCACATTGATGAAAAAGGTGGATAGGAGAGAGGACAGGGGTGTCCAATCCTGTTTCAACTACCACCTACACAGCTGCATTTTTTTGTGATCCTGAATACCTTGATTCTAGTCCAGGTGTATTTAATTTGTACAACATTTTGCTGGAAGGTGGGCCTCCACACTGTAAAAAAAAAACAGTGAAAAACTGACAGCTGTGGTTGATGGAATTCTACTTATACATAGTAGTATATAATAGTACTAAAATATAGTAACAACGTTTTTTTGTTTTACAGTTTTAAGTTTAATTTACAGTTAAATACCGTAATTTCATTAACTGATGTAATGTTAATATGCCAACCAATTAAAGTACTAAAATCAAAATTAAACTTAAAATTAATTGAAATTAAAGTTTTTTACCTTTGAAATACACTGATAATCACCAAAGCCCACTACAAGCAGCTTTTAAATATGAAAACATATAAGGTACTCCTATAAGGTAACAATAAACACCATATGCAATAAACATAGATTTGACAATTAGATGTAACATACAACCTAATATACATAACTGATAAGAAAAACTAAGTAGCAGCATAGTTATTTTAAAGATAAAACATCACATTTAAACAAAATTTGAAATGCAATGCAGGGAATTTTGAGAATGTCGATTTACAGGTAAATTTTACAGGAATTTACCGTTAACCATTTAACAGGTTTTTACTGTGGCATTTTAACAGTGTGTTTCTGATAAAATCATGTCCTTTTTTACAGTACAGTAACAGGATTGGGCAGTCCTGGTTTAGGATGAACTTCTTATTATTTAGTTTAGTTCAAATTTACATTATCTTAGTATTAGCATTTTTGTAATTGGACTTTTGAGTTACCTTGTAGTTACTGAGATGCATTTCAAAGTTAAATTTTTTAGATTTGTGACCAATTTCCCAGTTTACTCTATAATTAAAATTTAAGACAAGGCCGATATAAACAAAACATATTGTCACACAAAGGGTTGTGGTTAACAAGCTCAATAAATTTTCATTATATAATATAAATTATATCAGTGATAACCCCTTGTGAATTTTTTTTTAAGAACTACAGAGTTTCTCTGGGTGTAATAATCAACCTTTTTTGGTTTTAACAAGAACCCAAAAGCCAGTAGAAAAACCCTGTGTTTTTGTCAGAGGAACCACGTTAACTTACAGGTTGGCCGGCAAAAATATGTAATCACTGCAATCATTGTCTATTTTTACAAACACTATTCCCATCATTGCAAACTAATTAGCATAGCTTTTTTGTGTATTGAAAATTGTTTTGCAACCTCAAAGCGAGTTTAGCTTATCAAGAAAATGAACTGCTGTTGTTCATCCCATTCTTGAGGCGTTTTGTTTATTCGCAGGCTGATGTGCAACATCTCAGATAAACAGAGACATCTTGGCTGGGTTAAAAGGATGAAGACCATGAGTGACAAAGTAACAAATAGCAAATCTGCTGCCAAGTTGAGAAAAGCTGCCGTCAAGGATATAGCCACAGACAAAATACTCTTCTCTTTCAGCTGAGACCATTCAGCATTATCCAGCTCTTTACTGAAGTGAAGAAAAAAGAAAACTTTGGTGACTATTCCCTTGGCCATTAGGTGCTGTTTATTAGTGTTTTTGTGGGCCCTTTTATGCCAGTTTAGATTTGCAAGACTGATTCAGTCACAGTTTCATCATTAAAAACGACAAAGAATTCTGAAAAAGACAGGAATGATGCAAATGTTCACTCATTTAGCTTTTATACGCCACACCTACTGGAAACGTTCTTCAGGACTTTTCCGAAACAACTGGGGTGATAACAAACACGTCTCATTATTTCTGATCAGACCTGACAGCAGAGGTTTAAACCGTTTGAAGTTGCTTGTGCCCCTGCTGTTATCTAAAACTAGCCGCCTGCAGACCTCTCACCATGGGGCATCTGGACTGGCGGCACTCAGCCCCTCTCAGCTCACCGGTCTGTGCTGGGCCGTTTAGACAGATTAATACTTAGCTAAGGGTCAGGAGAAAGTTTAGGAAACTTTCAGCAACAACAGCTGAGTTCTGTCACATGCAAAACATCAGGTGACAACAATAAGACCGGTTTAATAAATTAATACCAATGAACTTTGAAGTCAGCTTGATATACAATGAAGAGACTTAACATAACATGCAATAGAAATATTGGGGTCCAAAAGTCTAAGATCACTAGTGAAAATGCTACTGTTTTGCATACATTTTATACTTTTTTTCCAATATGATAAAAACATGATTTGGTAATATTAGAAAAAGCATCTTGTGCTTCAGTGGAAACTGGAACTCAAATATTTCATACAGTTTCACAAATGTACTTATTACATTAGTAACCCAGAAGTAATGCAGAATGTTTTTTATATATATATATATTTCATGATTATTCTTATAGTATTATTATTGTAGTCTACATTAAACACATTTTTATTTGTTTTATTTGAACTCAAAATACAAACTCCTGTTTATTTCCAGGTTTAATTCAAATGTTTGAATCCAGATATTGACTGTTTTTACACTGTACAAATGCATTTCTCAAATTCAAAAGTAACAGTAGTGGCTTGCTCAAAAGAATTTGCAGTTTAAAGGTTGAGCAACAGTGCCCCCCTGAGCTAACAAACTTGTTTATGTCATTACACCCTAACCTATAAACTATGACCTGTTCAACTTTGTTTTACAGCTGAATTGATGACACAACCTTAGTTTTTTCAATGCAGTATCAATACAGCTGACAACATATGTAAACATATTTATTGCCACACAAACACGGTGTGCTCGTCTCTTTGTCAGACATCGACCTGTGCTTCATCATGTAGCAGGTATGATTAAGAATTGAGTCACTTTGACTCCAGTTTTCCATGAAAAGCTAGAATTATATTCCCTTATTAAGTGTCTCCAAATAGACTCTGCACGGAGGCAGAAGCTTTCAGCAGCCTCTCTAATAAGGCAGCTTTGAGGACACAATAACGCATTGTCCCCTGCTTTGCTTTCTGCGGAAGGAAGTGGAAGAGCGAAACAGAAAACCAGGGGCTGTATGAATCAAAGCAACCATCAGAGAGATGCAGCCTGGGATCAGGATCTGTTGCACTATAGCTATGGTGACAGAGATAAAACATGTTTTGCAGTATGTGGGCTCCTGTACGCTTATTTTTTTAAAAAGACACTAATCTTAAAGGGTTGGTTCATTCAAAAATGAACGTTGTGTCATTGATTACTCGCCCTTATATTGATCCAAAACAGTAAGACTTTTATTCATTTTCAGAACACAAACTACAAAATCTTTTTGATGAAATCAGAGAGCTTTCTGACCCTCCATACACAGCTACCATATTTAAGGTAAGAAAGTGTCACGCTCAGGGAAGACAGAACAAGCTGATAAATCAAATAAGAGTTTTATTTTGAACAGAACAGAAATATTCCTCAGCAGCTTCAAAAACCAACGTAAGCAGATCAGATCATATTATAACATCAAACTGGTTCGCTGCTGGTAAGCATATAGTTCAGGTAAGTTTTTCAGGTGAGTATATATATTTTCAGGAACAGATATAATCCAAAAGGTGAGTGAGAGGTAGATATACTCTTTCAGAAGCCTCCAGATTGAAGAGAGTGAGAGCCAGCAACGCAGACAAAGCCGACAGGTGAGTCCAGGAGAAGGTAAGTGCAGCGATACAATCTTGAGCTCAGCCCTTGAAGGAATGGCTGAGCGTGCTCTTTATAGTGTGCCTCTGATTGCTTGCAGGTGTTAGCAATCATGTGATTGGGAACGTGTGGCTGTTGCTGGTGGCTGCGCGCTCTCTGTAAGTGCTGATCTGGGAAAAGGTGACTGATGAGATGTGACAGAAAGATAGCAAGGATATTGTTAATGTCCTGCACTCTTAGGTCATTGTCTGAATATTCAGGAATTAATTAATCTCTAGTATTATTATTATTATTATTTACAGGGTAAACAAGCTTTTAGACTTGAAGATGAACAAAGGTGTTACAGGTTCGGAAGGGTAAGTAATTAATGACAGAATTTTAATTTTGGGGAGAACTAACCCTTTAATATTTTGTCAGCTAATGATGTCGGTATACTTTAAGATCTAATTAATTTTTTTCAAATGTAGTGGTTTCAGAATATTGTCCTTTTTTTTTTAAATTAGAGTGTTATTTGCTAAGGCAAGCACTGCACTTGTCCAATCTTTAAATATATAAAGAACTGTTTTTGTTTCTTAACACACTTAAAAAAACACTTTTAAAACTGCACTTTGTAACAATGTTAAATTAAAATATTTACAATAAATTAATTTTTAAATCATTCTTTTGTCATGCAAGATGTGCATTTATTTTGATGTGTATAACATGCTTAACTGCATATTATACTTGATTATAAATATTTTTATTTAATATTACATTTAAAGTGAATATATTTTAAATTGACCAGCCATTTGGCTGTTTCCTGCCTAGCCTCAGACTCTGAATGGATGGATGGACGAAATTGTATTTAGGATTAAATAAATGACATACAATTTTGAATGGAAACTACATTTAAGTAAATATCTGTTTGTAAGTAGATGAGGCAGTACACTATACATTACCATATTTCAACAAGAGTTTAAATGATTCCAAAATGATAAATACATCCTTACAAAATTGCATACATAAATCCTAAATAAGTTGGCTAATCAAAAAAGCAATTTAAAGCTAAGCTAACTGCATTTTTATTTAAATGTATACTACCAAACAAATTTTCTTTAATTAAAAATTAAATGGACAAATTTTGTCCACATTATGCCTGAATTTACAGTCTGGATTCATCAGTATTATAGTCAGTTTGCCACAATCATATGCGCACATTCCAATTTACCTAAATAATTAGCAGAAAATGTTTGAGAGATGATGTTTTCTTTTGTTGTAAATGAACCACAAAATGCTAAGTAGAGCGTCGCGTAAACCACTGGGAGACTTCATTACATGCACTACTTAAATGGAGAGTCAGTTAATGTAAGGTTTTTGAAATCTAAATCTTCCTTTATATGAATATCCTCAAAGTAGAACAGATACCTACGAGATCAAAGGTGGATATCGCATTATTCGCACTCATGCGGTGTTGCTGATAAACATCAGTTCTGTTGCATTTATATGACAATTAATATAATGAACAAGACTTGCTATATTTAATTCTATTCAAAAGACTATTTATCGACGATTTTTATTTCAATCCAAATGTATTTTAGAATTATGTTTTGTTTTTTTTATATGGCAACATATATCACACAGAGATCACACCGGCATAGTGTAATTTAAACAAAAATCACATGATATGAGAAAAAAAACGTCTTGGTTACGAAAGTAACCCACGTTCCCTGAAGGAGGGATATGGGAACATATGGGAACTCACCAGAGAGACCAATTGCCTTTGAACTTTATACAAAAGTTCAATAAAAAATTGGCATGCACTTGATTGCACTCAGGTGTACCTGGTCACTGTGAGAGTATAAGAGGGCACAAGTGGAGTGCACATGCAGGTTTTCGCTGAAGAGCCGAGCCAGCGTCAGCACGACCTCAGAGTAGTGGCAGGTGAAAGTGTAACGTTACATTCGTAACCTAGACGTTACCCTTTCAGTCGAATCACTTCGCTGTTACATATGGGAACACCCATGGAACAGGATCTGCAAGTAACCTTCTTAACCCTCTGTGGCCCAATGAAGGGTGGCAGACAGAGTTGCTTTCAGTTGTGCTGATGCAGGTAGTTGAGGGCGGAGCACATGAGTTAACACACAGTTCTAGCATGTGGAATAAGAAAATACAATATATCGATAAGATTATGGATATAATTGAAGGTAAACACAGCCTTCTGGCTGACTGTGGCTAATTGAGATTTGTTGCCACACCTCTGGGCCAAAGAAACACAGTTGGAGCTACTCCGCTCTAGTCAGACTGCGGGGCAGGGAGGATTCAGGTTATGCACATTCAAGGGAACACTAAGATATTTAAGTGCGGGTCCCGTGGGAGCGGGGCAGCAAGCCGGAAACAGCCAGTCCTCTTGCTCACCTGCTGTCCTGATCAAGGACACGAGAGGACACGGCCTCTACGCGGAGGTCGTAAAACCTGGCGAAGATGTTGGGTGTCGCCCGGCCCGCAGCTCTACAGACATCTGCTAAAGAGGCACCATGAGCCAGCACATAGGATGAGGCGACACACCTTGTTGAGTTAGCTCTCAGTCCTAAGGGGCAAGGCTCTGCATGGTATAAATAAGCCAGGTAGCCATGAGCCAGTGCATAGGGCAGAGCTTGCAGGTTCATCGCCTGATCGCAGAAAGGCGTGGTGGGAACCTTGGGCACGTAACCGGGCCGGGGTCTCAGAATGATGTGAGAATCAGCCGGGCCGAACTGTAGGCACTCTTCGTCGACAGAGAAAGCTTGTAGATCCCATACCCTCTTAATAGAGGCCAGTGCAACAAGAAGCGCTGTCTTCAGCGTCAGATATTTTATATCAGCCGACTGAAGTGGCTCGAAAGAGGTGTGGTCTCGGGGGATTAACCCGACGCGCACCTCTAAGGAAACGAACGATGAGCTGATGCTTCCCGAGGGACGCACCCTCCACTGCGTCATGATATGCGGCTATGGCTATGACATTCACACAGAAAGGGGGACAGCCTGCGCTCCAACTTTTCTTGCAGGAAGGAAAGCACCACTGCGATCGTGCATCTCTGTGGATCCTCTCTACGGGAGGAACACCATTCGACGAACAGACCCCATCTCTGAGCATAAGCCTGCCTCATAGAGGGAGCTCGTGCTTGAGAGATGGTATCTACGACAGTGCTGGAGAGGCTGGAGAAGTCTGCCACGTCCCGTCAAGGAGATGGTCTACTCGGGGGAGGCGAAGAGATCGAGCTTGGCCTCTCCGAAGTGACTCCAAATCAGCTGGTGCATGCCCATCTCGGGACCCAATCGTGTAACCATCGCTGAAGCGGACTCATATGTAACAAGTCCAGTAGCGTGACCGCGGCTGCAGCTGCCATATGCCCCAGGAGCCTCTGAAAAGTTTTGAGAGGAACCGCTGTTTTGTGCTTGAATGTATCGAGGCATTTCAGCATTGCCCGCGCGCGCTCGCTGGTGAGGCGGGCAGTCATATCGATCGAGTCCAGCTCCATACCGAGATAAGAGATCCTCTGCACTGGGGAGAGTTTGCTCTTCTCTCGGTTGACCTGAAGAC
>JAUCMU010000097.1:21050792-21062521 GCA_032275025.1 Enteromius treurensis | reverse complement strand
AAAACATACCGAACCGTGACACTACTGTATCGTATCGAACCGTGATTTTTGTGAACCGTTACACCCCTAATATATATAAATATATATATATATATATATACATGTTTTTTACTGTGTTTTGTAATATTTAATTCTTCACATTACATTACAGCTTCGTAACCTTAGTCATTCCCCTTCAGTCGAGTCACTCCGACGTTACATATGGGAACAGACCCATGGAAAACGCCATGACCCTGTGGCCGTGTTATGCAGAAACCCCAGTGCCGACAGGCAAGCGTGTCAGCAGGAGAGTCTGCACGTAACCTTCCCAACGCCCTGGGGGCCAAATAGGGAACCCGCAGGGATGCCAGCTTTTTTTTTTTTTTTTTTTACAAAAGCATGGGTTGGGGGGGCGAAGACATGGAGCATATACACAGTTCTCACATGTGAAATTCAAGGAATACATAATATCGATAAGATATGGATATAAGTGAAGGGAAACACAGCCTTCTGGCTGACTGTGGAAATAAGGTTTTTGTAACCACAACCTACTAGGTAAAGTAGACCCACTAGGAGCACATTCGGAGCTACTCCACTCTAAGTCCGACTGCGGGGCAGGAGGACTTGATTTGCCTTGGTATGGGGGAACCACTGAGAAAGCGCACGGATCCCATGGGAATGGCGCAGCAAGCTGACACCAGCCGTCCTCCCGGTACCTGCTTGTCTGATTTAAGACATGGGAGGACACAGGGTCTCAGGACAACACAAGGCCAATGCAATCATGATCACTGTCTTGAGTGATAGATATTTGACCTCGACTCAACTCGGGGGATTCACCTGATGCGCACCTCTGAGGAACCTTACGATGAGTTGGTGCTTACCTAGGGATGCACCCTCCACTGCATCGTGCTATGCTGCTATGGTAGCAACATACACTTTGAGAGTCGAAGGGGACAGCCTGTGCTCCAACTTCTCCTGCAGGAAGGAAAGCAACACTGCAATCAGGCATCTCTGAGGGTCCTCATTGCGAGAGGAACACCAGTCGACGAACAGACCACATCTCAGAGTGTAGGCCTGTCTTGTTGAGGGGGCCCTCGACTGAGAGATGGTGTTAATCACAGCTGCTGGAAGGCCGGAGAGGTCCAGGAGCCAGACGTGCAGGTTCCAGAGATCGGTTCGAGGGTGCTTAATCGTGCCCATTCCTTGAGAGAGAAGGTCTCTCCTCAAGGGGATTTTCCAAGGAGGGGCTGCCACGAGGAGCACTAGGTCAGCAAACCAGGTCCGGAAGGGCCAGTATGGCGCTTCCAGCAGAACCTGCTCCTCGTCCTCCCTGATCTTGCACAGGGTCTGTGCAAGGAGACTCACTGGGGGAAAGGCATACTTGGGCCCCTGAGGCCGGCTTTGAGCCAGTGTGTTCCTGCCGAAGGGTGCCTCGTCTAGGGAGTAAAACAACTGGCAATGGGAGGACTCGTGGGAGGCAAAGAGGTCTATCACTGCCTCGCTGAAGTTGCTCCAGATCAGCTGGACTACCTGGGGGTGGAGTGGACTGCCTTGACAGCTGGTCAGCTGCATGGTTGAAAGACCCCGGAATATGAACAGTGTGCAGCGATTTCAGCCGCGTCTGACTCCACAGGAGCAGATGGTGGGCGAGTTGTGTCATGCAGCAGGAGTGTAGACCACCTTGTCTGTTGATGTCCGTGCGAACCAGCACGTGCCTGTGGAGCAGCATGGGTCGAAAGCAACGCTGGGCCAAAAACACGGCTTGAGGCAATTGTCCAAGGACCCCGGGCTGCTTGCCCCTTGAATACGACACCCTGGACACTTGACCCAGGGCACTCCGGCCCGTAGGAAGGCAAGGTCTGATCACAGACTGAAAAGGATGCGACACTCTGGGGAAACGCCAATCCGGAGAGTACCACGGTGCCATGCCCATCTCGGGATTTGATCGTGTAACCAATGCTGAAGCGGTCTCATATGAAGCAAGCCCAGTGGCATTACTGCGGCTGCCATATGCCCCAGTAGCCTCTGAAAAGTTTTGAGAGGGGCCGCTGTTTTGTGCCTGAATGAGTGCAAACATGTCAGAATGGCCTGCGCGTGCTCCCCGTGAGGCGGGCAGTCATTTCGACCAAGTCCAGCTCCATACCGAGATAAGAGATCCTCTGCACTGGGGAGAGTTTGCTCTTCTCTCGGTTGACGTGAAGGCCCAGATGGCTGAGGTGCCATAGCACCAGGACCCTGTGCTCGCACAACAACTCTCGCTAGTGAGATATTATCAGCCAGTCGTTGAGGTAATTGAGTATGCAGATGCCCATCTGCCATAAAGGAGATAGGGATCCCTCCGCGAGCTTCGTAAAGACTCGGGAAGACGGGGAGAGGCCAAACAGGAGAACCTTGTACTGATACGCTCGACCCCCGAACGCAAACCGCAGTAGGGGTCTGTGGTGAGGCAAAATCGAGACGTGAAAGTTTGCGTCCTTCAAGTCGATGGCTGTGAACCAATCCTGGTGCCGAATGCATGTTAGTATGCGCTTCGGTGTGAACATCTTGAATGGCAGCCTGAAAAGTACAGTACAGTAACTGCATTTGCCTGTGTGTGTGTTTATATTGTTCAGAGGTGGGTAGGTTTAGGGTAGGGGTGGGGTTTGGTGCTCCCATAAAACCAAAAATTAATATAATACATTTATATGTGCATGCAAACCATTACATTAAGCCAAACACCTGAAAACAACGGAGGACCCCTCGCATCGAAAAGTGATTGAAAAGGGGTACCTTGAGCGTCGAAGAACTACGCAAAACTGTTTTGACCAAGCGTCAAAATGTGACAAGTTGGAGTGAGACTGTGTTGGCATAACAGGTGTTTTGTTTGGTTCTTACACTTTGCTTACGTCCTAAGTCTTCCCCCAGTCTCTTGAGAACACATGTACAACAGTTCAGCTGTACGTATTTACAGCATATATGGTTTTAAATATGGATATTTTTTTTGATTTGATCATGTTTCATGTTTTCCACTTCAGAAGGCTTTATTAACCCACCGGAGCCATGAGGAGCAATTTTTATTAAAGATTTATGCACTTTATTTTGCTTAAAAATCTCACCATTTACCAGATCTATTTCCTTTACCCCCATTTTCTCATTATATCTATCATTATAATAAAAAAATTCATAAACAATGAGGGAAACACATTTACCATATTTTTCACGCGCATAAAAAAGGTGATTTCGTGACATTCAGTGCAGTTTATCAGGAAGTGAGCATTTTGGATGGAAATTTGCTTTATTTGCAAATGTTTTATGTGATTCCAGTTTCATAGCTACTGGCACTGTGCCCAGACATACTCATGTGGGGGCTCACATCTGCAAAGGATTCCTCATTCCCACCAATCCCACCATCAAATCAATGTTCCCTCTTTCTCATCACCCGTCACTGGCCCTCAGAGAAAGGAACATGTCCAGTGTGATAACCCCGCTCAAGCAGGGTCCTGAAGCCTGGGACTGTCTGCAATTAATGGACCCTCAGTCTGACAGGCCCTCCGTCGTCCCTCACCTCAGGCACGTCTGGAGCCCGGGCCCGGGTGTGCTAGAGGAGTACTCAGCGCTAAGTGCACCTAAGAGCAGCCTATTGAAGGGCACAAGCCAGACAGAGATGGTGTTGAGGAAGAACAATGTCTACGTCACATTTTGGCAAGCTTGCAAAGTGTATATGCCAAAAAAAAATAATTCCATCCTTTATCAAAATGTGGACCTTGAACAGTTCTTAATGCACACAGTAAATCTCCAAAAAGTCTTGGCCATTCGTAAAATACAGTACATGATTTCAGGTTCACCGTGTTTCATTCACGTCAACTTTAATTCAGTATTTGGTCTTATATTGCGGCTTTAAATCTGAGTGTAAGAAAGGAAACAAAAGTTTTGCACATATTCACATCAATAAACCTAAAAAGCTTTTCTGTAACTAAGCCCGGATGCTGGACTTCCAAAGGCAGAAGGTTATAAACAGAAACTGTGTTAAATTAGCTGCTAAACTACGTCTAATAGGATCCCGTATAAAGCAACAGCTAAAAGCCGACTGTAGCCTCTTATTTGCACAAAGACATCTGCTTAGGAATTAAGAGTAAGAAACTTTTGAAACAAAAAAAAGGTCCTTTTAGCACTGAGGATGAAGACAATGTCGCCCTGCCGGAAGTCCCGTTGCCCCCTTTGGAGAGAAATAAGAGTGGGCCCACTTGCGCAAGGTAATCCTATTACCCCAGAGACAAGGGGATCACTATTCTCTATCAGGGGTCAGAGTCTGAATGACCTCACTCTTACCAGAACAATGGAGTGGAGAAAGACAGTGGGCTTGGAAAGCTGACAGTAGCAAAAAAGGGAAGTCTAACAGACAGGATTTTATCAGACGTTTACATTACCTTTATATTAGGGTCGGTGTCTAGGAGAGGGTCGGGCTAACAAATAGGCTTAGGGTTATGGTTAAAATTAGTCATGCATCATGGGAAATGTTTGTACGGGAATGTCTGCTTAACTGTTAACCCTTTCATCCCCAGTGAAACCATAAAGACAAAGTGCAGGCCTGGCTGCTCCACTGAGCTCTTGGCAGAGATGATGGGCTGGTTGGAAGTATGCAGCTTGGATGCTGGCAGAACCGGTGCAACCGAGACTTTAATGTAGCTGGCATGAGTCCGCACAGAGGTAGGTAGAGGCAATGCAGGCTTGTCATCAGAACCACTAAAGCTAACAAAAAAAAAACACCAGCTGTTTCTTTTCCTGTCTTAGCGTGAGAACAGCCAGGTTTTCATGGGTGAGAGCAGAAAAACATTCAATAAGGCCATGGTATAAAACATTAGCCTGAGATAGTTCACTTTATTAACACGCGCACATTTCACTTTTTCTGAAAAGGCAAAAACAACAAAAAGTTCTCTTACTTTCAAGACCCTTGAAGATCTTGGAGCTCTCAGATATATGTCATCTGCACTCAGATATGCTTTATGTGTTGTTATGCAGTTACTAAGGTGTTCTGAGTGGTTTATAGCAGGGCTAGCCCCCTTTAATAATTAAAAAAAATTGCATATTAAAAAATAAATGTGAAATGTTTTGCTCTTGTCCACTCGTTGTTAGGATGACAAAAATGTTTGAAAAAATTACACTTTTAGGCTGGTCTGACCCAGCAGTATAAAGACTGAGATGAGGAATGGTTTGTCATTAAGCAGAGCATGAATTCCAGCTATAAGCGTCAGTTTTAAGGTTGTGGAAAGTAGTAAACCATTTTAAATTTAACAGTTGTTTTACAGAAGAAATGCAAACGAACCAACAATAATATTCAGTGATAAAAACTACTTTTGTCTCATAAACTGACATTTTGAATTGAAAACATGGTATCACTTGCATGATTCATGCAATTCCTAACTGAATGTGATTAGACATTTTTAACATTAATAAAAACATCACTGATTTATAATTTGGATAAAGAGAACTGCATATGTCATATCAGGCAAGCTATCAGTCTGCTAATCAAAACATCTGAAGTGCTGCTTAAACAATGATCATAGCCTCTTCTCAAAAGTTACCATACCCGCAGAGTGTCAGTTCCCAGTCGTTGTCTTATCACTCATCTGCAGCCAGACCAGGCCTCTCCATTTCGACCGCTTTTTGATCAGCAAGAAAAACTCCCTTAACTGCAATGATTAGAAGATGCATTAGGGGCTGATCAATCAGAAGGCAAATGCTTCTCTTAATAATTGATGACAGGCAATTTACACACTGTCTGTGCACAGGACTCTTTCCCAGTGTTTGACGAATACAGGCGCCGTAGACTATTGACATGCGCCAGTGTGATGGAGTTCACCGGTCCCCGCAGACAGCCACGGAGACTCGCACTACATTAACTGAATGATACTGAAGATGTCCCCCAACAGAGAGCTGAAGTACCTCAACAGGGAAAAAGTTGCTTCAATTAAGTAATGATTCTGCCGTACATGAGCCTAGAGACCATCAACATAGTGTTTGGGATCAACATCCATAGAACTTCTAGCTCCAGCAAGTCTTGTGCAGTTTTCTGAAGCCATACAAAACTTTGGAGGATGAACAGACAAATAGGGTACATCTACAGTCATGACATCAAACATCATTAATGCCGTACCTGAAAAGCCATATTTGAGAGGGCAAGGGAATAATAATTAATAATACATAATTTTGGTTTGTTTGTTTGTTTGTTGCAAATGAGAAAGGAGCTTTAAGAAAAATTTACTGGCATTATTTGGGAAAGAGCTGTATGAAGATTCATTCACTTCCATCAGAACATTGAAAGTTTCAAAGACTAACTATAATGAATAAATTGTTTGTGTGCTGGCTGTGAAGCATTTTATTGGTCGGACCTACTTAATAAATACACTCTGTCTCTCTGTGAATTTTAAAGAGAACCAGGAAGTCTCAGTTCCTAGAGTCAACAACAGTTAAATCCATAATCAATGTATTTAGCCTATTGATGGCTTTTACTATAATTTGAAAAGGCAAGGCAAGTTTATTTATATAGCACATTTCATGAGGTAATTTAAAGTGCTTTGAAGTCAAGTGAAAAGCCCTTCAAAGCCCAGCAAGCAAAATAGGAAGAAAAAGAATAGATATATTTTGTCATCATGTTAAAGCAGTATATGTGCACACTCATAATAAATTATGAAGACACTCATGACATGACTGACCCATATTTTTTTTAGAAATCTAAATACTGAGAAAATCACCAAGTTGTCCATATTAAGTTCCTAGCAATGCATATTACTAATCAAAAATTACGTTTTAATATATTTACGGTAGATAATTTACTAAATATCTTCATGGAACATGATATTTACTTTATATGCTAATGATTTTTGCCATACAAATTTGTACCTATTGCTACAAATATACCCCAGCGACTTGAGACTGGTTTTGTGGTCTAGGGTTACATTAGTCTCGCGTTGCCAGATCATAGCCGCTTTCTTTGGTCAAAGCCTGCACATAATGCCGTTTGACCGACATGTCAAACAACCAATCACAGTTCGCTCGGGGCGTGGAAATGTCCCCACAACAACAGAACGCCGTGCAACAAGTCAGTCAGTCTAGAAAAATCCCAATGAGATGATTGCGGTACACATCTGTTTGAAGCATATCTCTCCCTTTTTTAACACCCACAAGCAATTCTGCAGAACTGAACACAATACTGAATCGGCCAGCTGCGATGTCAGCGTCTGTTGTTTCATGTTTGCCAGCAAACGCGGATGATATCGCCTTCTGAGTCAGGTACTTCACTTGATCTTCCATAATAGATAGGAGGGGAAGCACAACTAGTAATTAGGATTGCATGCTTTTGAGAATCCAACGTTTAACTGATCTTAATAAATGCTTATTGTCACTCATGTAAACACGACACTTTTTTTTTTCTGCAATTACACGTCTGCGCTTTGTTTCCCGGCGGACCTAAAATAAACGCGCCACTCACGCCCCCCGGAAATCCGCTTAAATTCAACCAATCAGATGACGACTTCGACACTGCTGAAGTGTTTCCAGAAAAGTGTACCACATGCATCAGACGTTCAGCCAACGCCTGAGGCTGAGATTACTAAACGAGTTAACCGTTTAACTTCATCGTTTTATTGGATGATTAAGTGACAAAGACAGTGACTAACTGCCACCTACTGGCAGGTTCAGTTATATTAATATAACTTTCTGTAAATTCTGTAAATATAATCGAACAAATGCACAATTATCAATGGGAAGGTTAATTTCTGTCATTGATGAGAAAGTGTCTGTTCCTTTTTTTTTAAGTCCTTAATAATGTAATATTAAAAATGCAAACATTTTTGCAAAGTGTAAACTTTTAAATATAGCTAATCTACAAATCTTGTAGTACTGTAACTGGTCTGCTTAGCTAAAACACTTCTGTAACAGGTAGAGACACAATCATTCTATTTTTATATACATATATTCAATGAAATAACTCTTTAATTTCACTAATCAATCTTTTTTTTAATCAAAAATAGGGGGTCATTAATGATTCTTACATTATAACGTGCAAATTTACAAACACAACAGATCTTTAATTTGGCCGGAAGTGCAGGTGCTTGTCTTTATATACAAGAAGGTATTGAGAAAAAATCATCATGTTAGAATACTTTCGCAAGGATCATGTGACACTGAAGACTGGAGTACTGGCTGCTGAGAATGCAGCTTTGAGATCACAGAAATAAATAGCATTTTAGATATTTAAACAGTTATTTTATACTGTACAATGGCACAATTTTACCATTTTCACTGTATTATGGTTCAAAGTAGTGGAGCCTTGTATGCTAATATGAGCAGATCTCCAAGGTAGAACATAAACCTTACCAACCACAAACTTTTAAACAGTGGTCTATAAAATGTATCTATAATCTGTTACAGAAAATAACATTTATCAATATAAATGTTTTATATATTTATCAAGAGTTTTACTGAATTGTGTTTGTGCATCGTCTGTTTACCTGTATGTCTCTTATGAAAGACACAGTGACTCGTTCCTCAAACTCGTTGAGTGGCGTGTACAAATTGAGGATCTTTACAATCTGAGGGGAAGTAGAATAGCATGATTAAGTCAAACGAGAAAACAAAAACGATGTATAAAGAAAAAATGAATGTTAAAATGTCTACCTGCTGTAAGCTGAGGGCGGTACAGAGCGAGCAAATGGCCTCTGCGTCTTGGGAGGTCTTCTTCTTCACCTGCAGAAGCTGGGCGGCCTGGATAACAGGTTCCATGCTGTCTACGGCTCCAATCTGGTGCAGATTCTTTCCTCTTAGCCATTCCTCTAACTGACTGATGTTGTACCTGAAGTGACACCAATGAAGATGGATGTTAAGTTCCATGGATAAGACCATGGATTTGCCTGAGAGCATCAAATACGTACCTGAGCTGCATGCCAGTACTCCAAGAGCAGACATCCTTGCGCAGCAGCAGGTTGTTGAGGGTCACGGCATTGATGGAGTAGAAGAGCTGACGGACCACCTGCTGGCTGATCTCAGGGTCCAGGCCGTGGTCTGCCATGATGGTGTAAAACTGTCCCAGCTGCCTAATCAGGGCTTGTAGTGTGTAGCCCACTGGACCCCCGCTCTCACAGTCCAAACTAGAGGAGCGGTTCCTGTAGCCCATGGGCTTCACTCCAGCCAGGCTGGGGATGCTCTCGCTCTCGAGCATGGCAGAAACTATTGAAATCAAGCACAAAAAACATTATGAAATATTAGAATGTGCTAACAAGTCCATTTTTAGTAGTTATAGTGCTCTGTACCCACCAATCATGGGTTGCATGATGCCTTCTGCTACTTTGACGAGCTGCTGATAGATCTGGATGGAGAGGTCACTCAGAACCTGCCGATACTCAGCCAGGTCAAAGTTCTTCAGGCAGTGCTCGTTCTGCTTGGCAGAGTTCTGTGTCATGAACGCCTATGACGGGAAACAAAAGCCACGTCATACCAGTGATCTAGATGTGGTTAATGGAAATGGCTCTTGCATTTGCCGCTGAAATCCTCACTGGCCAAAATAAAATAGCCACCGTAAAATCTCACCTCGTCTCCGCTGTACTGCTTCAGACAGTGCAGAAGTCGACTGGAGTTTGCCAGCCAGAAGGAGGTCATCTCAAAGTCATCGTTGTTTCTCTGGAGTGAAGATAAAAAACCAGGAATGATGGAATCGTTATGGGTTTATATATTACTGTATTGTTTAACTAGGCTGCATTTATGTGATTATGAATACAATGGAACAAAGTCATATTCTGAAAATTTTATATCATTAAAAACAATGTCTTTTTTTTATAATATGTTCTAACATTAAATGCATTGCTGTAATGGCCAAGCTGAATTTTCAGAATCATTAGGTTTTCAGTGTCACATGACCCTTCAGAAATCATTCTAGCAAGATAAGAATGTCTTTATTATTATTAGTGTTGAAAACAGCTGTGCTGCTTAATATGCAATTATGCTAAACAGAGTATTTTTTTAACATTATAAATATCTTTATTGAAACATTTGATTAATATAACATATCCTTGCTGATTAAAAGTATTCATTTCTTTAAAAACAAATGAAGTTTTGAAGGGAAATGTAGCTGGTTTGAACTAAAGTTGTGCAATGATGTAATCACATACAGTATACATACCTTCAGGACCTTTTTGATGGCATTGATGGTTGTGGTAAGCAGTGAATGAACTTTCTGATCATCGTTGATGTAGTCAGCGTGCCGGATACACATGAAGAGGATGTAAGCAGGGAGGCAGGGGACAGTGGCCGACACCACATTGGGCTTCATGTCTAAAGACAAAACTTGTGTATTTAACACAACTACAGGATTCTCCGCATTAAAACGTGCCTGCATGTCACCACACATACCTGTAATTAAAGTCTTCACCAGCAAAGCCTCATCTTCTTTGTAGTACTCCAGCATGCCTTCAAAGTCCTTTTCTTTCCTCTGTACAGTGACCTGACGAGTCAGCTCTGGTCTGCTCTTTTTGGCCTGAGACACTGCAGGAAGAATAACAGCACATCAGCAAATGGTAATAAGTACAATAAGATAACAGTAAACACACAGATGAAAGACGGGTGTTTAACCTTCCAGCTCTTGCACTTTCTTCATATAGATCCTCAACTGCTTCTTCAACTTCTTCTCATTCTTCTCCAACTTCTCAACAAGTTCCTTCAGATCCTGGAGAACAATAATTTTTTTTTTAAACCTTTATTTAACTAGGAAAGTCACATTGAGGTTTAAACCTCTTTTACAAGTGAGACCTAGTCAAGACAGGGTCCGATAGCAGGATTTAAACAAAAAACAAACCACAAACACAACCAACTTCAATCAATAATTACAACAAAATACAGTAACATAACATATCAGTATTACCCAATTCCTTTTATAATACTGTCACAAAAACAACATTAATAAAATCAAAATAGTAATGGATTAAATGGAAGTAGGATTATCAAAACACATGCACTTAGCAGTAACCAACTCTTTTATTCAATGTTTAAAATTATTTAAAGAAATGACAGATTGTAGTTAAAGTTTAGTCTGCACATCACTCCAGGACCAGGGACCGAAATAGAACAGGCTTAGCTTTCCAGCCTCAGTTCTAATAGCCGGCACTTTAAAATGTAACCAATTAAGTGACCTGGGATTGTAGATATTTTGAAATGGTATAAATTTCCCACATAAATATTTTGGAAATTGTCCTACAATAACTTTATAAATGAAAATATACCAATGTTCAAGCCTGCGCAAATGCAGAGATGACCATCCTACCAAACTATAAAGTAAACAATGATGTGTCGAAAAACTGGAATTTGTGATGTATCTTAGAGCAGAGTGATAAAGGGGGTCAAGTTTGGACAAAGTGGACGAAGAAGCAAATCTATAAATAGTATCTCCGTATTCAACCTGTGACAGAAAAAGGCTGGCAACTAAACGTTTTCTTGAGGCCAAGGAAAAACAGCACTTTAGTCTATATAGAAAACCCAATTTAAATTTTAATTTCTTTACAAGAAATTCCACGTTATGTTTAAAATTTAGGTTTTTATCCAAACAAAATCCCAGATATTTATAATTATCTTCAGACTGAATACAAATTCCATCCAGTGACTTAACGGAGAAAGATAATTGTTTTGTTCGCCCATTTTGAAAAACCATTACTTAAAGGTGCCATAGAATGATTTGAGAGAATATTTTAAATTGTTCTCTGATATGTACATAGAAGGTATGTAGC
>JAUCMU010000097.1:21007969-21036721 GCA_032275025.1 Enteromius treurensis | reverse complement strand
CCATTGTGGTGGTGTATAGAGCCAAAAATGTTAGAATTGTGTAGATGTCCCAATATTTATGGACCTGACTGTATATAAATACCTGTACATTGAACAAATATGTATTTTCTAAATGTTTAATTGCTTCAACAGCCTAAAGACACTCTTTGTTCTGACATTTCACTTTAAGCAAACTACTTAATTGAAAAAATGATTCAACTTTAATGCATTGTTTACTTTTAATTGTTTTTAGCATTAATATTATTTAATTTCTATATTTGGTAACACTTTAGATTAGGGAACACATGTGCTAATAATAGTAAGGTCATGCAAAATAAGACATTAATATGTGTTTTATAAGGGCTAATAAGCATCCAATATGCTAGTATTATGCGTGCTAATAAGCAACTATGTAAAATAGTCCCAACATTAGTCCCTAAACTTAAGTGTTACCATTTATCTAATATATATAGATTCTTTTCAAACAGTTCAATAAGATAATAAAGGGAATGTATTTCAATCGTTTTTGCTTTGTTATCAAAATTAGTAAAAAGAACCATACAATTTTACTAGTATAAATATTGACTTATTCTTTGCCTGCCTTTCCTTCTCAAAGTGTAACTTTGTGATTTTACCTTGATGAGTGGCGTGATGGAGCGGGACCCTATTGGAGCGTCACAGTGGGAGCCCTCTGCCAGGCTAAGTATGACCTCGTCTCTGTGCATGGGTAGATGGGGTTTGCCAGGCTCAGGAAGGGCGATAACTATGACGCTAGTGTTGTCTGCACGGAGCATCCGCTGACGCCATCGCATCAACGCATGGCATCCCAACCGACGCGCAACTGACATCCCGAAAGGTGCCTGTAGGGCATAAAACACACACTTTCAGTTATTAACACGAATAACAGTAAATCACATCATTAAGAATAAATGTTTTTGTACCACAGCTTCATCATGACTCTGGCACACAGTCACTGCCTCCTGTGGTGGCACCATGTTCCAAAGGCCATCGCTGCCAACAATGATGTATCGGTGCCGTTTAGGGTCAAGGGTCACCACATTGGTGTCAGGCTCAGGTGACACCACAAACTCTCCACTGTAGAAGTCATAGCTCCATAGATCACCTGGAAGGACATTATGTTTATTATTTTTTGCTTACCTTAACCTTTGCCAACAAAAAGCAAGTAAAACTTGCTAAAATTACTGTTTAGCATACATTACGATGTGTGCATATGCATTGTTCAAGGTTGATATGTAAATAAAAGGCTAAATTACATCTGTTCTCTTTAGAGTCTTCGGTTTGAATGACATGGGGGTGTAGACAGATTTTTTTTTATTTTTAGGTGAGCTATCCCTTTAACTGAATTTGATTGTAATGGATTTTACAGAGACACTGTTTGCATAATCCTTCTTAACACTATTAAAGCAATGCCCTTGATTTATTAATGAGAACTGAAAGCAATAAAAACCACATATTTATAAATATTTAATATATCTGAGTGTAATTGTATGTGTTTACCCAGAGCTCTGGCAACAGCGAGGAAGGGGATTTGATCGATTGGGGTGCTCCTTCTGACCGGGCCGTTGTGAGTTAGCCTAGGCCTCTTCCACACCACACGGTTCACACCGGACTTCTTCACCACACTACACTCACACAAACAAAGGCAAATTAACTGGTCTTCCAAAACACAATTGTAGTGGTTAGTTGATTTGTTTTAAGAAGACGGTGTGTTATCCAGGAGATACTTATGATGACTTAAAGGTGTCAGCAAGCATCAAGATCTCACCTGCCACCCAGTCCCTCAATTCTCTGCTTCTCTTTCGGGAGCTCGGGCTTGTGGTCTTGTGTGACCTCCACAGCTTTGATGACTTTATCAGCAGGGTCTTCCCTCACACCCAACACAACAGATGAGTCCCCGACATGAGCCACAAACATGCGGTCCCCTCTGATGACCACCACACTGGCTGTAGTGCCCGAAGTACTGGGAAGGCCAGTTAATGTCTTTGGCCATTCAGCTAAGAAAAAAGACTAATCGTTAATCATGACTGCAGCAAGACATTGACCAGCAGATGTCACTAGCATGCTATCACACGCACCTAACGTAAGTCTGTCAATAGCAGAATGTTTCTCATTATTGTGCGATATTATTTTTATCATGACAGTTTCTTAGTTATTACTATGAGAAAGTTTCTTATAAATCAGATGAACTTATAAGTTATTAGAAAGACTATTATTACTTTTGATCATTATTATGATATGTGATTACAAGAGAGGTGATGCCAAGTCGTTATCAGAAGCTTTATCGTTGTTATAAGCTGTTAACGTTAGGTGGTTGTGCATTACTACATGCTAAATTATTGTTATGAGAAAACTCCTCATTATTATTCAATTTAAAGTCGTTATTATTAGAAAGACAATGATAAGATTTCGTTTTCTATAGACGGTTTCAACGACAACAAAATAAACGTGAAATAAACATTAAAATACAATTTTAACTTAATTGTCACTTCGCTTCTCTTTATTATGATGTAGGAAATAGGCCTACATAATTATGGTAAGTTACACTTTCTCGATATATTGAAACAGTCACAATTATGAGAAGGTTCCTCATTATTATGACTTTCAGAATCATATTTTATTCAGTTGTGGTGAAAACGGGTCTATGTGATATAATGCATTTAATTATTACCTAAACAGTTTAACATAGACCAGCAGCCTGTCTATAAGAAAGCGGGCCTGTCAAAGATTCTGCGCATGCGCCGCGCAACCCTTCCATTCGATTTATGCGTCTTTTCTGCAGTAAGTATAGTGTGGCGCCCAATTTCAAAAAGTGTATTAGTCCGACAGCTATTTACACAATCTCAGTCTCTGTGTATATATATATATACATCTGTCTAACCATATTAACAATAATTCTAACACGCATGCGATTTTAGTCGTTATAACTTGCTCTGAGCTCTTAAATTACACTGCCTGTCATCATAACCATATCATCGGAGCTATTCACAACATAACATTAGTTAATACAGTTTAAAAAAGCATGAACGTGAGGAAACGTCACACCATTCACACTGGAAAATACGTTACTCTTGAATTGACTTACGAAGCTTTTTCCACATTGCATGGTGACATGCGATGAAACCTTTGCGAATTGCGGCACAAACTTTCCAATGATCCTTCGACCAAAAGCCCCGCTGCTTCTTGAGAAAATCCCAGAGATGGTCTCGAGCGAACAGCGCAGCTTCTCGCCCTCCGTGGCCGTCAAACACGGCGAAGAACGCGACCGATCTCCTGCTGTCCCCCGCCGCCGGCTCCGTACAGTCGCTCTCATCGGCAGACAGTGTGTTTCTCCACGTTATCGTGACGGGTAAAGGCTTGTTTGTGCAGTCCGGCGGGTCGCTTTCAGAGACCGGCTCTTGATCCGGCTTTGGATCGGTGTGCCCGGCCGCTCGCAGCTCATCCTCGCTGGGCTCGAGCTCCACGATCACCTCGGTTAAATCCTCCATGTATTTCCTCCCTCCTTGTTCGGAGAAGACGCTCACTCGCAGCGATAGGTCGGGATTCATGGCCGGTCGGACAGCCGTTGCTGATAGGTCAACCTAAAGACCGCAAACGCGTGATTAAAAGATTTTAGATAACGTCAAAAACATTTATTAATCCGAGCTCGTCTTTTGTTTATTTTCTAAGCTCCCAGTCCTTCCTTCTTTTGCATACACACGGTAATGCAAGCAAAACCGTCATTAGCGCCATCTGTTGGACGGGAGGATGGTGCAAGATGCAGTGGTGGCTGTGTACTGGTATCCAGGACGTTACATTATACTTCTATTCCTTAAAATATTCTTGACATTTTAGGTTTAAATATTGCAATTACTGATATGCTCCACATGATGTTGTTTCAGGGGGTCAGGAATTGGCTGGTTAAGGGGTCAAGCCATTCAGAAGCATGTGTATTCTAAGTTAACATTTTGCAATCAGCTTAGAAATTGTATTATATTGTAGTATGTTTAGCAGTGCACAGTTATTTTAGGAGACTCTTAAAAATGTGAAATGCTCAGTAAGAATCTAAATTGTTCTGTGTGTTTTAGCCAGACCACACTAGCTCATTTATTTCTGAAGATAACAAAATCTGGTTAAATCTGCATAACACAGTAGAAAACAGTTTTACGGACCATCAAACTAATTGTTTTAGGGATTAAACAGATTCCCAGGCAATTAGGCATAATTGTTCAGAACTGCTGATAATGCAGTGTGAAACAAGAGCTACTGAGATCCTATGTGATAGCACCAAAGCTTTAATTGTAAACACTGTGATTCTCATTTATACTAACATACTTGTCTGAAAAAAGAAAGACAGTAAATAAAAAATTCAATAGCCACATATTTAAGGAAATGTTTGCTTAAGGCTTCAGCCTTTATGTTTATCTGAATTTATTTGAGGTGAATTCTGAGGTCAGATTTTGTTTTTGCTCACCCTGTGGTCTGTGTGTGTCCTCCC
Organism: Enteromius treurensis; assembly: GCA_032275025.1. Taxonomy (NCBI): domain Eukaryota; kingdom Metazoa; phylum Chordata; class Actinopteri; order Cypriniformes; family Cyprinidae; genus Enteromius; species Enteromius treurensis. Next base: position 21,032,247 of record JAUCMU010000097.1, on the reverse strand, counting down.
CGGTGTAGTGACGGGATACTACACTGACAAAAAGCACCATCTTTCAAATTAGATGTTAAACTGAGGTCCTGACTCTCTCTGGTCATAAAAAATCCCAGGATGTCTTTTGAATAAAAAGAGGTATCTTCACCAATAAGCTGGTGTGGGCGTTTTGCTGCAATATGGCTGCCATCACATCACCAGGTGAATGCTGCACGCTGGTGGTGGTTGAGGAGATTCCCCCCTTGCAAAGTGCTTTGAGTGCCCAGAAAAGTGCAATACAAATGTAAGGAGTTATTAGTTTTCATTAAAGCCCTTGCAGTTTTCATAGTTGCTGCTATTGCTTTGAATGAGAAAATATGAAAATGATGTAGCCAATTACCAGGAAATATAGACTTTTAATTTTTTTTATTTAGTTATTCAGTATGTTTAGAGTTCTCTTATTCTTTTAGTAAACACAGAAACATTTCAATGCACATAATTTCTGAAAACAAGAAAGGGCAAAATCATGACTATGTGATATTGTACAGCACAAAACATGTAACACTATACTTGTATTATAAATATTTTACATTTGTATGTCCAGTGCTGTCATGCAAACTTTAAATTGAAAATGAACATTTTCCTGAGTAGCAAAGTTTCTCATTCTCATCTAAAGTGCAATAGAATGTGGATTTGTTTTGGATTTTCTTCATAAGGGAAGATTATGACCAGTGGAGAACTGTAACTGTAGAAACGCATGAGGTGTTGGATCCTCACTGGTGTGGGATGGCATCTGTTTGTTCAGTTCTCTCTATCCCAGCAGTGCTCTTGCATTGCTCCAGTTTACTTCCCAGCTGATGTCCGTACTCAAACCCGATCCTCAGTTCTCCCACCTGTGAGTGTGGAAGGATGTCTGGGATCCAATCAATCACAAAGGGCACAGACTCTGTCTGCTCAGCAGCACATGTCCCTGAGAGAAATAACACCACATTGTTTTAGTCATAAAGTACAATACACTGAATAATAATGATTAACCCCTTGTGCAAACTTCATCCAAAAGTCAAAATGATTGGATTAAAAGTCATTGTTGTCAGAAAATTATGAGATAAAGTAAAAATTATTAACAATAGCAACATAAGTTATTACATAAAAACAGTATAACATACAAAGTAGATACAAATTACTAAGTCATTGACATTGACAAGGTCATGCAATTGCTAGATTACATTTTTACATAGATTACATATGCATCCCACTGATCTACTCGAAGGTCAAACATTACCGTATTAAAAATATAACAGCCAGTAATTATGTGTGCAAGCATATGAATGGGTGTGTTCTGGTGTGTGCATTTAGTTTTTGTTTTTTCATGTGGGTGTACCAGTGTGTCCAAGGCCTAGTTATTGTTTTGTCTAGGTTGTCTGTGATGGGCACATAAAGACAGGAAGTAACAGAAGGGCAGTCAAAAGTAGAGCTTAAGAAATAAGAAAATGTTCCTAGCTACTTTAAATTATTTATTTTTTAGCACGTCACATTTAATGAAAATTTTTCATATGGCTTTTTATCTCATAAAGTTTTATGCATCATCAAAGACTATAGAATACCCAAGACGTGTCACTCGTATAGTTTTGAATGGGGAGAACTGCAACGCTTAATATGGCCGATCAATCACAAGAAGCCCCGCCTTCTAAAAACAGCCAATCGTCGATCTGTGAAGTCACCACCGCATCTGCCCTTAGAAGTTCCGGTTGCTATAGAAACAGTCAGCATTTTGAGACGTGTGCCTAAGGCTGCGCATGCGCACTGACTCATCTCGCCTGAGAAATAAGCTTTTTATAACGTTATTTGAGCGAAAGAAACATTTATTACACAGTTGTCAGATTTCATTAGTGATTTCAAATATGAAATGTAATCATAAGCTTAGTAAACAGTTTTGGATGATTTGATGTTTCCCCATTCAAAGAGATAGGAGATGCACTTGGATCCCGAGAGGCGTGTCAAAGATGGCCACCAAGTGACATGACTTGTCTTAAAAAGACTTTGGTATCATTTACCAAATATCGTGGCAACTTGGAAACCCATTGATTTTTACTATGAGCGATGATATATTGACCATTCCAAGACAACAGACGATGTAGTTGGGGAGTCACTAGTTGGATTTAATAGAATTGCGTAATTTAATTACAAAATAAATGTAACTGTAATCTGTTACATTTAATGATTAAAAAAAAGTGTAATTAAATTGAAAATGTCACTTGTACGTGATTACAAAGGGGTTACATCTGAACATTTTCACACACACATACAGATATGACTCATTTGATATTTCATAATAGTTTACGTATTATGCTTTACTTTTGTTTTTAAATTGAGTGTTTAATCTTGTCATTATACATGTAAAAGAACACTCTTTCATTCAGCCAGTGGAATCACTGTGGGTCTAGTTGGAGATGAGAATTGATAGAGGAAAGATTTAGACTTCACACTAAGTACTTACCCACTCTGAGAAAGGTACGTAGCTCCAGTGGTCTGATGGCCAGAGGTTTATTGGAGCGTGAATGGTGGCAGGTGTCCGATCCAGGATCAGGAGGAGTTTCCCGACAGCAGTACGGTGAATAGGTGCCATCACTGTTCTTCACAAAACTCTGAGAGAGTTCTAGAGGTAACTGTTTAAACAAAGTGCCATCATTTAGAGACACAGATGCTATGGCCATTAGTGAAGATCTGACACATCAGGCAGCAAAGCAGTACACACCTCTGGGGTATCAAAGATGCGTTTCACATGCATCAAGTTGGTAATGTGCCAGGTGTATTTAGTGAAAGAGCCCAGAGGCAAAGCATCATTACGCACAAATGCTAAAAACACACACATCACAAAATATTAAAAAAAGGTTTAACGATATTTGTAATCATCAGAGGACATGGTTAGCATTTGGTAAAAGTAAGGTTAGATGGGTAACAGATATTGTACTCACTGGTGGTGTAGTTGGGTAGTCGTCTCTTCTTTGAGCCCAATGATAAACGCTGCTGTAACGCATTGAAGAAAGCCTGAGGGATGTGGAACACCAGCGGCTCAGGCTTTCCTGTTCACAGAACAACCTTCAATATCAGATCTCATCTGATCAAAGGTAGAAATGCTTGAAAAGCAGCACATTTTGAAATATATGTCATTTCAAAAATGTAAAAGAAAAGGATGCTTTGCAAGTTGTTTTACTTTTACAAATTGTTATTTTCACACTAATTCTATACATTACAAAAAAAAGCAATTTAATTGAAAAAATATTGAATATTTTGATATCGAAGTGAAATGTGATCTGGACATGTTTCTCTTACCATCAAACTGAAAGTGCATGGTCTGATGGATCCTCTCAGTAACACTGGCCAACCACTGCTGGAAACCCAGTGACACGTGTGTCTCATCCACCAGCTGGCTACTTCCTGTTTAAATTACCCAACCACACAAAACAATGAAAGCCTCATTATAATTTCCAACTTCAACGAGTAATGTGATTATAAATCTCTAAAAATCAACCAACATCTGTACTAAAGAACAACGAGAAGGATACAGAAATAAAGTCAAAGAAGAAAAGCCAAAAGTGTGTAAGAAAAAAGGAAGTAACTGGCAGCACCCGGGTTCCTAAGCCCAGAAGAACTTGAGTGTTTTCTGTGAGTGGGCTTGCGCTGGTTTAGGGTGGGAGCAGAAGTATCTTTGACAGCCAGAAGAAACGTGGAGGACACAAAGGAAGCTGCAGTGACAGGTCCACAGAGCCAAAGAATAAAAGAGAAAACAGATTACAGAGGAGATGGTCAGCATCTACAGAACATAACAGCAGCATTTAGATATCACCAACAGATTTCAGTGGGTGGAAAAATAGAGACTATGAAAAAGATTCCCACACAGAAAGCTTAGATTTCCTCAAAATTGAATCATCCATCATTCAAAAAAAATTCCCTGCTTTGTCATGTGTCCGTTTATGAAATATTTTGGTGAAAAGGAAACTTTGTAACCCTCACGTAGACTGTGAGCAGGACAAATAAGACATTTTGTCACTTCTAACGTCCTCCGTGAGTAATCATTTAAATGTAAATACAGCCAAAGTAACATGTTCATTTGCCTTTAACTTATGTCCGTGGTGATTTTGTAAGAAGCACTGCAGTTATAAATCATGTCATGCCAATTTCATTGTCAGAATTTATTTTGAATTTGGCTGTATTACAATACAGCAAGCACACAGAGAAGAACAGAAACAAATGGATGTAAATGATTGATAGGTAGAATGAAAATTAGTGCAGTCAAACAAGTAATCACGATTGACTGTGTGTGTTGTATGTATATTATGCATATATAAATGCACACACATACAGTATATATATATATTTTGAAAACAGGGACATGTCTATATTCATATAATTTTGTATTATAAATATATGTATATATACAAATGTAAAATCTTTCTTAAATGAATGTGTGTGTATTTATATATACATAATAAATATACACAGCACACAAACATCATGTGAACAAAAACGTTTTATTTTGAATGCGATTCAATGACATCATGAATATGGTAATTAGCATTAAGCACAATCTAAGAACATTTAACATTTGTCAAGCAGACTTTCCACTGAAGGTACTTGGCAATAATGGCCTTTGTGCATTAGGTCTGAAGTTGAAGGTTGAAGGTCTGAAATCTATAGGCTTTAACTTACCTGTAGAGGACTCCGCAAATTTGAGCCTCTTGGAACGATGAGAGATGGAAGGCTCAATGTGCTGCTGAGACTCAGGTATACTTAGCAATGTGGCACCTGCCCTCTCCTGCAGTCCTGGACACGCATAAGAATTCTCACAGTCATCTCTGATACGTAAAACACTCAACACACTATACATAGATCTGTTCCAACTACATATCACAGGTGCTGTCAGCACAAATGCTGTTTCTTTAAGGTAGGAATTGAACACAAATCTCTCCTGTGATAATCACCTGTAGTTTTTCCAAATCTGTCACTTTTGTAGCCTTGGTTTGGATGCAGCCGGGTAGTCAGCCCTGCTCCTGGAGGACTACCTTCCGGATTGTGGATTTCAAGTAATCCAAAATATCAACGGGGTTATGTGTGTTAGGATTGGAGCCAAACTCTGCAGAATGGTAACCCTCCAGTAGCTGGGTTGGCTTAGGCCACATCCACACAAAGCCTGCACTTTCGCTATCCAATCTTTTTTTTTTTTTAAACAAGGCATTGTCTCGAAGATATATCTGCAAACAAACTCACTGAAGACCAGTATGTGACGCTGTAATTCTGCCACAGGGATACACTAAAAATTGGAGTTTGTTCATAAATCTTGCACACTACATATATAAATTCAACACAACAACACACAATAAAGTAAAGGTAAAAGGTCCAGTGGCTTCTGCGGCATGAACACAAGCGTGTAGTCCGCTATTGTTGTTGTTGTTGCTTAGGGATGCGCAATATTGGATTTTCAACCACTTTGGCTGATACCGATGTCGATACTGATATATTTCCTTTTATTTGGAAACAACACCAAGCCACTCCTGTGCAGAAATTATATGTTTATTATAAATATAAATTATAAGTTTTATAATTTATAATGCTTTCTACCATTATTGAAAAGCATACCATCAGCTACAAATGCTATTTGCTATTGCAGGCAGAGCATGCCAGAAAGAAAACATGTTTGATAAAAGTTTCCCTTTGTCAATTTTACAGTAGCCAAATAAGTTGAATGGAATAATAAGCCAGGCACAGGTTCTGAAAAAATACTGTATTGACATTTGTAGATATAGGAATAGAAATTTGAATTTTGCAGAAAGGTGAGGGATTTTCATGCCTGTTTATCTGTCACATTCAGTTCAGTTCATCCTAATGAGCTGATGAGCTGACGATCTGAATCAGGCGTGTTGGATATGCATAAAAAAAAGTGTGCAGGACTGGACAGGACTCATTTGTAATATCAAAGTCCAGGTGAGCTAAAGCAAGTTGGAAATCAATTATGGAAAACACGGTCTGCTAGGAGCAGGGTTCAAGTCCTAGGACCCACATTTGGGACTTACCATTCATGTTGTAGTTGAGGAAAGTTGAAAACTCAGAAGCCAGCTTTTCATCGCTTGTGAAGGCACAAACACAAGCATGGAAATGGAGGCAGCGCTCAGGTAAACTATGCTGATGGAAATTTTCTCCTTCGTTGGTATTAGACTGACCCCCACTTCCCACCCCCAAATCCCCCTTGGTATTAGGTACGTAACACGCACAGTGAAAGGGAGCCTGACCCATAGTTTTGTCTTTAACACCAGATATGCTCACTGTCAGATGCAGCAGTCCCAGAGGGTGGGCTTCACCTGGCTGGCATTTCACTATTAGGGTCCCTTTAGAAATCCTCTGCACTAGGGGTCCAGGTGTCTCGGTAGCCAGCCTCCACAACTCTTCCTTGGCCTGAGAAGTGGCCACTAGGGCCTCTAGCACAGAGCTCTTGAGTGGCAGAGGTGTTGCTTGGGTCTGACACTCCATGGCTTGCTTAACATGGGTACAGGGACTTTTGGATGGTTGCGACAGTTGCTGATGGCCGCCTTCAACTGTCAACTCACTTTCGTTTTGCTGACAAGAGGGCATGTAGCAGCGGCCGAGGTTGACACGGGTCAACAGGGTTCCATCTGCGGTAGTAATAGCTGTATCCGTGAGAACTAACTCAACAAAGCCTCGTTGTTCAGAGCCACGTCCCCGCTGACGCACAGAGAACACTTGCGGTCCTCCAGCCCTGCCACCTCCACTGTCTGTCACAACTTGGACCACTTCACATGCCCCTTTCTTTAAACGTCCCGTTCCATGGTCCCCATCCCTGAAGATGGTTCCACAGGCCTTGTTCTTACAGCTGAGGCCACGAGTGCCATTGTAAACACCACACTGAGGGCACTTGCGGATGCCTCTTAAGGTCGCCTTGCCCAAGTTGGACAGAAATGCAGGAGTCTTCCGCTTGTCCCGAAGCTTCCCACTCAAGGTGCCAGAGCTTTGAGTTATGGGGGAAACCACCGTTTGTGATGCCAATGGTATTCCGGAGTTTACCAGAGAACCATCCATTGTTAGCTGAAACCGAGATTATTATGGCACAATTTTAATGTTCATCAAGAAGGGGAGAGCCCTAAACAAAGACTATTAAATTGCTTTATTGCTGCTATGGTACAGTACAGCCTTTTTACTGAAATATCATTGTGTCTCAGTAAAATATTACTGTTAAATCCTCGCCTTACTGTGGAGATTACCATCGAGCTACCATGTACTGGTTTATAAAAAGGTCTGAAACTGATCATGATTCAGTTTGATTCATTCAGACAGGTCACTCACACGCAGCACTGTTTGAAGATGCTTCATTATGTAAATTGAAATAACTGGAGACAAAACACGTTAAACATTCATTCAACATTTTGTTCAAATTCTACAAGACATATACTCGCACATTTGCACAAATGTTATGAAAATATCGTTGACATGCAATTATACTGTATTACAGTATGAGATTAACAAAGAATTCAAATGACACCGATACATCGAGACGTGATTTGAGTTCAACATTATCTGTGTGACAGTGAATGAACGGAGTTAAGTAAATGATGAGGAGAGACAGGCCAACCTCTACAGCGGCGCACTCCAGGCCGACGCTCAGTGGTCAGACTCGGCGGAGGACTTCACTTCAGAGCTCCAGCGGCCGTCGCCATTCCTCCTTACAAACAGACTCTCCGCTGCGGCTGTAACGAGCTTCCCGATTGGCCACAGGGCGACCAATCAAAGGCACACTGGGAACTGAAGTCAATATTGACTCTCATTATTTACTAGCTCATTAAAAAATTTTGGGGGGGGGATAATTATTCCTCTGTAGTTTGGCATGTTCTTTGTTTTCATTTCTGGACTCTGGAAACTTACTAACGTTAGATCATTTGAAGTACTCATGTAAAACAATTACACAATAATGTATCTCTTACATTATCTTTTTTACTTCTTACCATAACTTGAATTATCTTTGCGACTTAATTTGGTTTACCTTTGTTGTAGATGCATACATACGAAATTAGACATATACACAACACATAAACATGTTTAAACCTATCATTGCACCATAAAAAATAAAAAAAACATTTTATTGTTCCATAAACAAAAAGCATCCCTTATTCCCCACTGATTAAGCTTTAGTTGTTATATTACTATTATTTTTCTAATTAACAAGCCCAGTATGTTCTCAAAGACAGGACAGACAAATGTTGGTTCGCATCTGTATTTTAATGGGACAAAGCAAGAACACGTAGTAATAGGATGAACATTATTTAAAAAATCCCTCAAAACACAAGGTCTCAATTTATTCGTAGGCACTGCCTATGTTTAATTAACATCAGTTTCTTCAAATGGAATTAACTCAAATAAGGCAACACAATTGGTCTGGTCTTTTAAAACGTCAATGGGCAACAGTGCAAAATTCTGATCCATTCAGGTTTTTGTCTTGATACTAAACACGTCATTAAAAAAAAAGTCAACATTTCGATTTTATACACAGAATTATCGCAATTCTAACAAAACGTTCTTCGCAGCGCAAGACAGCAAATTTTTCTCCAAGAGTTCTCTGGAAGAATCCTTAAAACCGTATGGACCAGCATTTAACAGAGCCGCTAATGCTGAAAGACAGTTGCAGTGAAGCCCAAAGCCCCCCTCACCACCCCTGGTCCCACCCACCTACCTACCTACAAAAAAAACAAAACAAAAAAAAGCAAGCAAGCATCCATAATCAACATCTGAATTCTTTATATAGCGTCCCAACAGTTGAACACAGTTGTTTGGTTATTTACATACAGAATGGTATACTGTACTCATAAGCCCTCAAAAAAAGTGGAATGCAAAACAATTCAAAATACCTAAAATTTGAGTAACATCAAATTCTTGTGAAAACGTATTAATATTGTGCAATATTCATCTGCCTTGAAAGAAAAAAATGTGGCAGTCATCCCTGCAATTGGTTCAGTTTGAGAAATTGAATGTCTAATTAAAAAAATACAACAGTTGACATCCATTTTATTCATTTTATAAACACAAAAAAAAAAAAAAAAAAAAAAAAGAGTTGACATTTTACACGATTCATTGGTGTCATCGCTCCTCTCAAGACAATTTTGCTTTTAAAATGGCAAGTCCAAAAAAGAAAAAGGCAAAGCTTCATATATTACAAAATCAGCAGCTGAAATCGCTCGAAACAAACCAAAAAAGCAAAATGGAAAACGTTGCAGTTATTGTTGATTTTATTTAAAGTACTTTGAGTTAAAAATGGCATAGTCCTCTTTGAATAAGTCAGTCGAACACCAGGCCGAAGACTTGTGGATTTATGTGGGTGTGTGTTAATGTGTCTGAATACGTTTGTGTATCAGGGTGTGTTGTTTAATCCCAGTGTTGGGCAACTCGAGACCCCGCGATGACGAGCAAGATCTGCCTCAAAGTCTCAAACTCAAGGTAAATAACAACGTGGAGGATGGGGAGGGTCAGGAACAAAACAAAACAAAAACAAACAAAAAAAAACAAGAAAGAAAGAAATGGCACACCCCTCCCCAGGCCAGGCATCTTGATGGGTGTTTAAGAGTGGGGTGGGGGTCATGTGTAGATCCCTGCTGCGGCCGCAGTGGAGTGCTAGAGTTGTCCATCGCTCAATCAGTGTGTGTGGTATCCTGCAGTGCCCATGCTGGACTGGTTGGCTAGCACGGTCCCGTTGACTCCCTGCGCAGGCTCCACCACGCCTCCGTTACTCATGGCGCTCACACTAGGCCACCCAGCACCAGCCTGTATGTGACTACAAGACAAAGTGGCTTTCATCAGCTGGGAGACAAGACTTTCAGCAAATACTTTGATTTGATCACACTAGCTGACAAGAGTCTCCCATTTACCTAAAAATGTTAACCACAGACGTCTACACTCATTTGTTTGGTGGCGTCTATGCAATCCCTCATGTATAAATGGTTAAACCACAATGTTTGTGTAAAAAGAAAAAGTTCCTGTTGATTTTGGGACAATGATTTTCCCAGTATTTGCAGAATCATTTCTGGTCTAATAAGTGGGAGTTACACACACAGCCAAAATATTTTTAAGTGGTTGGCCTTTTTTTTTTTTTTTTTTTAATTAAAAAGGTGTGAGCTGAGAAGTTTATCCGTTTGGCTAATAAGTGTCAAGTTTATATTGACAATAAATTACAGAATATTACAAATGATTTAAACTAGTATTTAAGTTTACGTTTACATAATAAACATACACAGTACAGATATTATATATATAAACAAACATGCATGTATATATTCAAGAAAAGTTTTAATTAAACAACTATAATGTATATTAAATGTATAAACTTACATATTTTAATATATTAAAGTACACATAGAACACAATGTAAACAAATAAAAAATTGCCAAAAATGGACCACGATTAATTGTTTGGCATTTTAAATTCAAATGTCATGTCTTTATCGATTTCCCTTTATTTGTGAATTTAAAAAAAAAATATTTAGAAAAATGTCTACTATTTATTTATTTGATTATATAGATATGATCTCATATTAGCATGCGTTATGAACTATATACTGCATAGTACATCTTGGTCAGCCACTACTTGTATTTACTGTCAAAGTATCTATAACTCGTGATTTAATTTAATTTATAATTGTTTTTTTCAGCATGACTTTGAATTACTGATGCAAAAAGTACATCCCGCACCGTTCTATCCAACAGAAATGACTAATATTACTACTCTTAATTGAATCGGTAATAAAAAGGTAGCCTTTTGCAGTTAAGTAAAAATGGAGGCATGCTGATCTGTAGACTTACTTGAAGCCCTGCTGGTTCCAGGCCTGTCCGTACACGCCGTAAGTGGGTACCTGCCAGCCGTTAGGGACGTACTGACTAATTTGTTGTGCGTTGCCGTACCACTGTCCCCACTGGCCATATGGTTGTGCAGCAAAACCAACTTTGTTCTGCTACAAAATCAGAACATGCACCCATTACTCATTTATACATTTATTATTATTAGGAAACATTTTTTAAAAGATAAAACACGATGGAAACATACTACTGCTTACCTGGGGTACCTGCACCTGCTGCATGGGGGTCACCATGTCCGTAGTCTCTTTACCCCAGTAACATTTCACTATGTGACCTTCTATGGACGTGCCATTAACAGACACGATCGCATGCGCTGCACTTTCATGAGAGTTGAACCTGCAAAGATAAACAGTGTTCCATCAGCTTCCACTATATTAAGACCTGTAACCACCACATTATACTTCAATAACATTAACATACCTCACAAACGAGTAGCCTTTGTCTGGAAACACTCGAATTTCCATGATTTGACCGAATGGGGAAAAAGTCTGTCTCATGAGTTGTTCTTCAGAGGAAAAGAGAAGTTGGGCATATCACAAAAATGACTTTCCATTAGCATGACTTTGAATTCAAAACAGTTACACGGAGCACAAAATAGGATTTTCAAAAGGCAGCAAAAGCTAACCTGTAAGGCCTGTAGTGACTCCGCCACAATACACAGTGCAGTTGCTGGGGCTGGACTGGTTCACCACCTCATCGAACGACAAGTGCTTGGCATTTGCTGTGAAATTGATGCATTAAAAGGCTGATTAACTGATGGGCCTATCCATTCATTTTAAGGCTCATATCAATAAGGTTAAACCAGTGCGACCAGACTTGACATGCCACATTTGAATCAAATGAAATGTGACTTAGCAAATAATGAATTGGATTAAGCAAAAGCTTTGTGTAGAAAGAAAAGAAATCCAGACATGCTTTGAAAGACGGCTCCTAGAAACACGACAGGGCTTTCTCTTGATTAAAAGTAGTGGAGAAGCAGTATTTAAAGGCATATGAACACTCACTTTCATAGGTTGCTTTAGGCGCTGGGGGCTTTCTTGTAGCCCAGTTAGTCCTGATCTGCCTGCCGCCCAACCACTGACCTCCCATTTGCTGAATGGCATTCTCTGCGTCCTGCCAATAACCAGCACAACAGGAACATCAGCACATGGCCACAACCGAAGCTTCTGGGATAAGTATTCAAATGCAGATGTTCCCCACCCTTAGATTAAAACTTGCATTTCCTGATGTTGGGATTGTGACTCACCCATTTGTTGAAGAAGGAAACAAAACCATAGCCTTTTGACTTCCCCGTTGCCATGTCTTTAACTACACGTGCATCTCTAAGAAAAGAAAAAAGTTGGTGTGTTGAGAATAGACAGACAACTGCTATTTTAACAGAGAAAAAAAAAACACTTTGTGAATACATTACAGAGTGGGGGGAGGAGACCAGAAACAGTTTACATGAGATTTGAAATCATTCTAGAATATTTGGGGAAATCATCTCATGTGCATATTTAATAAAATACCAACTATTCTATACATGAAACTCAAGTGGGGCAATGGGCAAAGAGTATCATTCATATCAATGTATGACCTCTTCTCAATTTATATTTAAAAAAAAAAAAAAAAAAAAAAAAAGATAAAACAAAGGCTTTTACATGACCTTACGCGTTACAGGCTCTATTAGTCTTTAAACAAGCCTAATGACTCAAAGTACTTGAATGCAACTCAGTGAAGAAAAAAAACAAGTCATTTTACTTACGATATCCTCCCAAAGGGCGCAAAGGCAGCCCTGATGTCATCAGTGGTGATTTCTGGACTGAGGTCTCCAACAAAGACATGAAAGTGATCTAAAGCGTAGCAGACAAGAGTTAACTGGACACCTCGTATGTAATCATTTTGATATTTAGTGAATATTGTATGACCCAGCTCTATAAATCATAAAATATTTGGCCTTTTTAAGATTAGAGGCATTAACTGAAGATGGAACTCACTGCTTGTGTCTTTTTTCTGGCTGCTTGGTGATGTAGCCCAGTTGACTTTTACCTCCTAAGAAAGAAGGGTACGACAGAAAGATTAGAAACAATACAGATGTAGTTAAGCTACTGCTCTCTATCCATTTATACATCACTCTCCTTAACACTATAGAGGTCTGAATGTACAGCAGAGAGGAGGGAGACCTGACGATACCAAATTCAAACGTCACTGTCCAAGTGTAAACTTGGTAGCAAAAAGGTGCCATTAACAAATGACTTACTAAACAAATTAAATTTACCAACTTGTATTACTCACAAATAATGGACCATTTGAGGAGGATAAAATATTTTCCACTGAATAGGCAGAAGGCTGAATATATAATCTTATTCTAGAGTCAAGTTGTAAGTATATGAAGGGGTAATACGCAATATACAGTACACTATTGTTTTGAAGTTTGGGGACAGGATAATTGACGCTGTAGACTGAAGTAACGGCTGCAAAAAATTTAAATTTGCCAATACAAATTGAAATTAACATCTTATTAATTTATTAAAAAACTTATTTTATATATATATATATATATATATATATAGGTGGCATGGGTATTGGTGAAAGTGGGTAAAAATGCTAACTTATGTCCAATTAAGAAAAAATAAAAAAAATTAAGTGTGGCAATGTCTGTGATGGCACTGGATTCACTGTCTGTACTTTAGCATAAAATTCCCATTTCAAGCAAGTGCTACTTCCAACAATGGACACACAAAAGCATCAGTCAGGTGAATTATGTACTACTGGCACTAATCATGTAATTCAATTTGAGTACACAATAATGAGATTACTACGGCCAGAGCATGAAAAATGTCAAAATCTCCCTCTTCAGGTCATACTGCACATCCAATATACAAGCTAAAGTTGACCTCAGACTTATGTGGTCGAGGCCACTTTGCTAAAAAAATCTAAACTGTCCCACCCTCCGTCCCAGCCCAACTCACCCTGTAGATACGATAGCTTACCTTACCCATTATTTTACGCCCATTCATAGCTGCGAGTGAGGCCGCCGCGTGCCTATGCTCGAAGAACTCCACAAAGCAGTATGGATCGTTACCTGCCGTCTGAAGGCAAACAAGTCGATTAGACAAAAGTACTTTTTCACAATTATTGTTGCAAATTCAGAGTCATTCGTGAAAAAAATGACTGGTGCAAGAATCCTTGTAAACTGTAAAAGCTCAGAGAGAGAAAAAAAACACACACTGTACACACAACTCATATACTCACATCCACAATCATTTTACAGCTCTTGCAGGGGCCAATTTGACCAAAGAGCTGCATTATAAGGGCCTCGGTCACATCCCGTGACAGGTTTCCTACATACCTGGACAAAATAAAAATGGATAAGCAAACGACAATGAGTGACATGCTAAAAAGAAGAAACAAGTATTTGAAGCTATAATTCGACACCTTAATTATAGGCGTCCATGCGTGCAATCTGTGCCATCTTCAAGTGCTTGAGCTACAATGATCCAGCTCATTTACATTATAAAAGGAATTAGGTAGGCATGAGGACCCACGGGCCGTTACTTAACCTTAAAAAACCTCATTAGCCATCCGGCAATGAGCTGCTTATTGTCGTGTATACAGGTTTGAAACAAAGACATGACAAAACTGAGCACGCACGAGCGCACAGCCGGCGTGAACGACCAGCAACAAAAGCTCTCTCCCTCACTGAGAAGTCTGCTATGACCAAAATATTTGCAATTTTGTCATTTACAATCTATATTTACACAGGTCTGCGCGCCAATTGCATAACCGAAGCATGCATCATTTAAAGAAGAGAACTGTTACACATACGTGAGTGAATACACTAGACTGACTCTTTGTCTAGCTGTGCTGTTACGACAATGAGCTTTCAGTAAGTACAAGGCAACTTCACACACTCAAACACAGACAGCAGTGTGAGTGTGAGCGGCCCTGCTGTGGCCTCGACAGGCCTGCTGCAATTATATAAATTAACTCAACAACTAGCACATGGGGTACGAAACGCTTTGAAACAACACGACTGTCCTTTGTCTAACGGTCTTCGGCGACAAATAAAACGTACATCTTTAACTCTAGCAATCGGAGCTTTTGTTGGAGGCACACAATGTAACGTTACACGTCTGCTATGTGGCTGTACGTTAACGTTAGTTCCCTTTGCATCGCACCCAAGACTGCTAGCAACTATTAATAGGCTACATGACAAATCGGAAAGGGTTTGTAACGAGATACGGCAGGAATGAGTTTAACGTTGTATGGTATGAAGTTGGCTGTCTGAAGTGTTGGTGTGCAATGCCAATATACGTACAGGGTCTTGGGCTGCTCGTCGTCCATCATATTTTCCCGATCGAATTAAGACACCGAACCCTGAGAGAAAATCCTCTTGTGTGGATGTTGAGATGATCTCGAGTTCCGCCTGCGTCCCGCTCTTTCCAGTGTTGTTACCCTCTCTGTTCACCGCCAAACCTGTTATAATGAGAGTAAATGTGAAATGCCGCCTCGGCTGACTCCAGTTATGAACAATGGAAAGGCGACATAAGATGGCGGAGGAACCGGACCGGAAATGCAAGCGCGCATGCGCGTACGAACTACAAAGCGTACAGAAAACAAGCTTTGAATATGCGCCTTCGTGCTGTTCAGTCCATTAAACAGTAATTCGAGTACACTGTATGCAGTGTCTAGGATAGAATAACAATTAGAAAGCAGAAAAATGCACTTAAATATTTGTTGTAGCAGACAAAAAAACGTGCGCCGCCCGGGAATCGAACCCGGGTCGCAAGAATGGGAATCTTGCATGATACCACTACACCAGCGGCGCTGTACAATATTTCTGGAGAGTTACCTCCTGACATTTTATATAAACTTTTATTTAATTTATTTGTTAAGTTGTTTATTTAAAAAAATAATAATTAACGTTTGTTTTTTCTCTTTATATTTCAGTTTTTTATTAACGTTAATATTATTTAGGTATTTGCTGTTCTAGTTGTGAATATGTTGTATTGGTTTGACTAACGTTATATATGTTGTATTGGTTATGATATATGAATGTTAACGTTGTATGTTTAATAATAATGCGGTTAAAAACCGTCTTAGACCACATTGACATAAAAAGGCTAAACTGTGAGACAAAAAAGCCAATTATAACAAAAAGCCGTGTCATAATGACGTTTTATCCCTTTGTCAGTAGTTTTATAAAGTTGTGAAACTTACGCATGCGTTGAATTCGGCTCTTTGAAAAGTTTATATTCAGATACTCACGTTTTTATATTGTGTTCATGAAACAATTTTAAGATAATGTTGACAATGTAACTATAGCAACATTACTACGTCCTGAGAGAGTGGATATATTGCATGGTGGAGAGTTTGTTGAACCTATTAATATGCCTATTCTCAAAATTTCGATCAAACATTATTTAGGAATAGTGTCTCAGTCTCAACAAGAGGATTTGAAAAAACGTTTCAGAAAAAGGGCTGAAGAAGCTGCTACTGCTAGAAATGCCACCGGTGTCAAAAGGTATCTAAATTACAAATTATTATTTTTGCTGCGAACGAACCAAAACATAATCTATCAGTTCATTGAAATGTATATTATGATTTTTATTATTATTATTAAACGGACATTATGACAATTGTCGTATCTTATAGAAACCACTTTGAAACAACAGAAAGCTTCATTGAAAAATACAATCGAGCACAAGGATGCAAAGACCAAGAACAGTATGAAAATCTTGCACAGCAGTTTCTAAGTCGATGCAAGGTATTAGGCTAAACATGTTTCCTTAATTGTTTGAATTGTTTTAGAAATCAGAAGTCATTACGGAGATGTATTCAACTAAGAAAACCCCCGAAAAGAACTTACTTTACGATAAGTTGTAATAAATTGACACATCACTCTCTCTCCAGCCACAAGGTGGAGACAAATCTCCATTGGTGAATACACTGGACTCAACCGCAGTGATTCGCTTCTTTGTCCTCAGCGTCGTGCAGGATTCTCATCTGGAGGTGAAGGCAAACTTGTTGATCTCCCCGGGTCCTGGACACAGCTTCGCCGGTTGAGCTCATGCAATGGAAAAGTTAGAAACGGTGTGTCAATGACTTGCAGTGACTGACATCTTCTGCTTTACAGTGAAAGTCACAGAGACCATAAACATTTTAGTACTTTATATGCCATAAGACAATTGAAATATTCACATACTATGGTTGCACTCCAAGGTACCGCTTAGAATATTATGGTACATATATTTCCAAAAACGTATTACTATGGTACTTTTTGGTTTATTTTGGTTAGTGGAAAAATGACAGATGATGCTTACGATTGTCTCAGAGTCTTTGGATGTCCTGGTCGTGTCATTGGACCATGCACCTGTGGATGCAGATCAGATCCCTGCGCTGTTCCACCTGGCAGAGTTAGCCCACTCTTTCCTGTGCTCTGAAACAACTCTTTTAGACCAGCCATGTTCTTACGAAATGAAGATGCTACAGGTACTCGCCAACACACTATAACATCTCAAAACATGGGTCATTCTGGAATGTATTCATTATTTATTATTATATTCATTACTTATTCAGATATTTTCGAACTAAATACAAATAAAATAAGTAATTTCTTTATGTAATTACATATGTAACATGTACATATGAAATTATCTATATTTCATTTCTTCTTCTTTTTCTGCTGACAGTTTCACTCATTTTTCTTTTTTACAGCTTGGTTATTTAGTCTCTCTGAGGCTGCTCATCTTTAAGCTGACTGGTAATTTAAAAGGACATCAGCCAAGCAGCATCTATCTTCACAGCTTAAAAGGTCTTAGGTCAAACATTACTTCAAAATGTCAAAAAACACACTAAATGCACTAATAACTAAAAGGTTAATGTAAATTTGTTAAGATATTAAAAACCCTTAATTTTGATGTAAAAATTGACATAATAATTATAATCATGAAGAAATGTGTAATTATTAAATTTAAAAGTTGAAATTGTGATATGTTAAGTCATAATTATGACAAGATGTATTACATTTAATATCATAATTTAAATTTTTTTCTCTTATAATAATGACTTTTTATACATAGTTATGGTTTACTGATGATTCACAGTGATTGGGTTTCTTAACGGCTTTCTTTAATACGTTTTATAACATAATATTTAATGTTATAATGAGTTGTAATATCTCCACACGCGTTTTCAAAGTATAAATGTTGCTTCTGTCAAAACTAATGGCAAGTAAAATTGTGAGACATGTCAGTGTCAGTGGAATGCATATAAAGTTAACAGCTGTCTTTGTCTGTTGACAGGGCTGTTCAAATGCGAGACACGTTACCAAGAGTTTCCCAACATGTTATTTGCTGTTCACTTCATGCTGCACGTCGGGGAGGATCTGTGCGCTCTCACACTTACCAACGAGAGTTCGGTGCAGGTTTGAAGGCTGGCTGGGTCAGCTGTATCAGAAAAGGAGTGCTGACTACCTCACTGAAGTGAAAACTCTGTTTGATTGACAGGTCTCTGCGGAAGCACAGGAGCACGGTGTTAACCAGATACTACGGCACTGCCTTCTCAGCTATCACTGTGTGCAAAACAATGGCACTCAGCTCTCTCCAGTGATCAAACAGCTTGTGTTGCTGAGAGATAAACTTCAACATGACAACTGGTGCGTGAAGTTTTTACGTTATGTTATGTAAGCAGCTTATAACCGTAGGTTAAAATCCCACAGTAACATCAGTTTATTTCACCTTCTCTTTTCTCAGGGTCCACTGTGGGTTAGGACTGATGGTTCTGGGAGAGGCTGCTAAATCTAACATGCTCTGCCTTCAGACACTTCTTCACATGACCCAAAGACAAGAGACTTCACAGGTGCATAAGACAGTAGGCTTTTGTTCACATAATATATGTGTGTGTATTTATTATGTATATATAAACACACACATGCATGTATATATTTAAGAAACAAATTAAATATCTTTATATGTCATATTTATATGTTAAATACATAATGTTTGTGTGTGTGTGTGTGTGTGTAGATAATATACTGTATACAATACACATACGTAAATAATAACATTTATTTTGGATGTGCTTGATCATTTGTCAGCACTTATTCCAGAACTGTTCTAAATAAATCTATAATCATTTGATTCATAATTTATTCTTCTTTTTTTTTTTGTTAAAGCAGGAAATGACATCACAGAAAGCATCCTGGCCATGGCAGTTGGAGCACATTTACTGCTCTATAATGATTGACATTTGCCAAAACAGCTACTGTGCTGAAATAAAGAAAACAGCCCTCGGTGGACAGTCAAACTCTACTCATCGCAGAAATTCTGGAGGGCTTATAACTTTGCTAAAACAATGTAAGCGTTTTAAACAATAAGATCTGCATACAATGTCTACATGAGACTAGAATCAAAACTCAGAGGGGTTGTGGGCGATTATGACAGAGTTTTTATACAGTGGCTTCCAAATGTATTAGGGCCCATAAAAGAAAGTTTGTTGTAATGAGAAAAATATTGGGGCAATTTTATGGTTGTCAAAATGGGGGATCACATTGGTTATTAATGTGTTGAGCTACATTTGTAGTTACTCAGCAGGACACCAGTGTGAGGAGAACTGACCCTTGGCCCTGAAGTGTTTCCAAATGATCATATTTTGAAAGTGAATCACATATCTGTGTGTGTGTAGCGCATCAAGACACGTGGAGGCTGCGGTACAGTGTGGTTCAGGGTTTGACACAAATCAGCCACAGGATCGCACTTCAGGATGGTTTGAGGAACGCTGCCTGGTTAACACTGCAGAAACACCTGAAGCAGGAGACAGACCCCCGCGTTTTGAATGCTGTGAGGATCACTCAGGTACTCCAGGTTCCTGCTGCTACAGAGGAAATATAGCCCAAATATTGCAACACTACTCACAACCAACTGAAGAAAAACAAAAACCCTAATTTGCTTAACCTGGCCTGTCAGCTACTAACTTTTCACTAGATAATGTTTCAGGTGAAATCTTTTGACTTTTTGTTTAGAATAATGTCCTTCTACTAAGAGGCACATTAGTTAAGAGACACGGACTTGAAGTCAACATGTCCTTAGTTCTTATCTATCTGTATGTGCATTGTGGGATATGTGCTTTGTGTAAACTGTACAAATATACAAATATGGTCGTACAGGTATTGAATGCATACAGAAAATTTGAACTATGCACTACCATTTAAAAATTAAGATTTAAAATTAGTTTTTTTATCAAGAAGACTCCTTTGCACAACGAGTTCGAAATTCTCGTTCAAAATCTTTACACATTACAAATAAATAGGTCCTCACGTTGTATCAATCACGTTTACACACTGCCTCCGAAGCTTTTGTCCATCACAAGAAAATTGAATTGTCTGCATTTTTGCATCCGTAGCAAGTATTTTCATAGAAAAGGATGAAATATTTATTAAAAAAAATGTACATTATCAGTGTGAAAAATACATCCAAATACATACAATCCAAGGCACTCGAATAAAGTGAAAAAATTAAAAAGCCTTTATTCGCATGGCTTTAAAAACACACTTGTGCACACTCGCCTTCAACAGGGCATCAATTCAGAAACACACTCAGAATTCATTTAAACAATCAGTTCATCACGTGACCATCACCGAAGCACCTATCCGTGTAACAGAGAGGATTAACTATCGTAATTATACCCAATCATTTCAAAATTATTACAAATGGTAACAAACATATATATATATATATATATATATATATATACTAGGGCCTGGACTTTAACACGTTAATTTAGATTAATTAATTACACAAAAAGAATGCGTGCATTTTTTTTTTGGCATTTTAATCGCACTTATTTTTGCACCACGGAACGTTTCTCACTGGATGAGTTTCGGCAGACCGATTGTACTGGAGCACCAACTAGCATTTCTAATGTTCTGAATATACTTGAAAGTAGGGATGCACCGTTCCAGATAGGCCGATATGTTTGCGCGTTTTGTCAGTAAAGCCGGTCCTGAAATCAGCGGTAAATGCCATCAGGTGTGTGATTTCACATTGAGCCGTATATACTACACACAGCCGTTGTTCACCAGTGGTGGGCAGTAACGAAGTAGTTGTAATTCGTTACTGTACTTATAAGTACATTTTTCAAGTATCTGTACTTTACTGGAGTAGTTTTATTTTTAGCAACTTTTACTTTTACTTCACTTCATTCCTAAGCATTCACTACATTTCATAAAACATATCGTTACTTATATATAGTTTGTAAATTTTTTATATTGTCTGGATCAACTAGCCGAGTAGACAGATATGGATGTTTATTCATAACCATATAATAAGTAGGTCTAAACATTGTTATCTAACGTTAATGCTGATTATTTAGCTAACAAGCTTGCTGGTGCTAATTTCTAGTCATTTTTAGATAATAATATTTAGACAAAGATATATGACATAAATATTTTATATATATAACATCTGAGGGGAAAAGAAAGGATTTGATATTCAGGTAACTACAGTAATGAACAGTTGTGTGTACAAGTGTGAAGTAATGCCCTCTGGGAGTGTTTACAACAGACAAGGTTTGAGAAAAAAAAAAGAAAATATAATATTTTCCTTCAAATGTTTATCCTAACTTATTCTTATGTCATATATAACGTCCTGTGACGTTCTTCAAAACAATAACCTAAGCTTCAAAACATTTTTTTTCTTACTGGTGAAAATTAGACTCTTAAATCTGTTTTCTGTCGGGTACATTGCAGTGTAAGCTTCACATTAAACATTGCTGCATCATGCTCGTCAAAAATCTCAGGTATTTTGAGCAGTCATATTATGAAAAAAAAGTGCTATATAATATTAAGTAGACCGTAAAAAATTGAAGTACTTTTTTACTTAAGTACATAAAAAAACTAGTACTTTTATACTTTCACTCAAGTAAAAGGAGTACTTTTACTTTTACTGGAGTAATATTTTACAGTATGGATCTGTACTTTTACTCAAGTACTTGATTTGTGTACTTCGACCACCTCTGGCAATATGTAACATTAATGTCTGCATCTTGCATCTTAAAATGCGCGCATAAGACGGAGGGAAGAAGAGAGAGTGAGAGAGACCTTGCGTGCATGTGAACTGTGTGTGTGCCTGTTCATAGCACGTGCTAGAAAGAGAGCATCCTGATTGGTTTATTAAGTAAATTAGCCAATCAGCTTTGAGTATGGGCGGGCTTATATTTTTTTTCTTGGGGACCGAAGTTATCAGTTCAGCGCAGCCTACGAGATCGTCGAGGCAGAGAGAGATCGTCGAGGCAGAGAGAGCGAGAGAGAGAGAGAGAGAGAGAGAGACTTGATTGTAAACAACATAACAAACATTGCAATAGTTTTGAAGAAGAAATCTGTCTTTTCATTTAACCAGAGAAAAATTTATCATTTTAAAATAACCATGATGCAGTCTCCAAGCTACAATAATGATAGAAGCAAGGTTTCCCACAGATTTTTAAGTACAATATGACTGAAATATTTGTGTCTCCTTCCAAAAATTGCTCGCAAGAAATAGTATTTAATTGATAAGCACTAGTACTTAATGGAAAAGATGCTTATATCTCAAAAAATAAGTACTAGTAACATGGAAAGAAAATACTAGTGTGGTTTATAGATTAAATGTTAAAACGGCTTGCCATACACACCATCTTTCTGTCTCTCTCACTGCCCGTTTAATTTTCACATGTTATGCACTAGTGGGCAGTGTGTTTACTTCCTGGAAGAAATAAGTTTAAGTGTAATTCATGTAAGCACATCATTTATTTGTTATCATCACTGAATCCTTTTCTAAACGACAACTACAAGAGGGAGCAGGCCCGGTGTCTCCAGTAAGGTAAGATTATGGTTTTGCACTATATTCATATCAAATCATTGAACATAATAATGAGCTTTGGTCGACCCTCATAAAAAAAAAATAAAAAAAAAAAACACCAGGAAGAGACTCTATCTTTTCCTATCTGTCTTTTTGTCTTCACAAGCAAAAAGAGTCCGTGTAGAAAGATTTCAAAGATATTTCTGTTCAGAGTGCAGATGTGTTTCATTTTGGATGTTATTTTCCAATAATTCATAAAGTGAAAGTTAAGTTTCGATTTCCTGGGGCTTAAACAGGAGAAAAATGCCTTCCCTAAAATGCCTTCTCCTCCTAGCGAAGAACTTGCATCTGTAAAAAGAGTTTTCTTATCTTCATGTAATGTATACTTCAGGTACTAATAGCTTTATGGCACTATGTACCGTTTATGGGTAAAGCTGGGGTGAAGCTATACTCAAGCTTTGACATGAAATGATCACAAGCATTTACTTACATTTAAACAACACATGCATTGTGTCCCTTGATCTGGAAAGTCTTATAAAACATTTATTCAGCTCGTTATCATAAGTTAAGCATCATCAGGGGGAGAAAGGAGTGGTTAGGGCACTTTTTGATTAATGTCTACATATCACTGTTTTTTTTACCCTAAAATGTGATGTAATGCCACAGTTCCCTGTAACAAAGTTGAAATCTATGACTTAACTCTAAGATTGTAAAGTTCGTGTTGTGATAGTGGGTAAAACAAAAATAGAAATAGAAAAATTTCACACGTCACTGTTTATCCTGTGTCCTAATTTTATTTACATTCCAATGTTTTTTAAAATATCTTCCTTTGTTTTCCACATTAAAGAAGTGTTGCAGGTTTGAAAATCACAAGAGGGTGAATAATTGATGCCAGAATATCGATGACATGGCAGACTCAAGATGGTTAGAGGTAAGTAGCAGATGACGGGTTTTTACTGTAAAATCCAATAGTTCACCTTAATTATATATAATTACTTATCTTTACTTAGTTGTTATACTGACTAGGTTTTATTAAGTTACAGCTAACTTCAAGGCAAATAAAAATGTACTTACTCCCAGTGATGCTTAAAGGGTTAGTTCACCCCAAAAATAAAATCATGTTATTAATTACTCTCCTTCATGTCGTTCCAAAACCCATAAGTTCATTTGTTCATCTTCGGGAACACAAATTAAGATATTTTTGATGATATCAGAGAGCCATCTCACCCTACATAAACAGCAATACAACTAAAATGATCCCAGATCCAGAAACATAGCAAAAACATTGGTAAAAAGGTCCATACAGTGATACTGTATCAGTAGTCTCAGCCTCAGACGTCACGCCCACGGAGCGTTGGCTGAACGTCGGATGCATATGGTACACTTTTCTGGAAACACTTCAGCAGTGTCGAAGTCGTCATCTGATTGGTTGCATTTGAGCGGATTTCCGGGGGGCGCGAGTGTCGCGTTTATTTTCAGTCCGCCGCGAAACAAAGCGCAGACGTTTAATTGCGGGGAAAAAACCCTGTCGTGTTTACATGAGTGACAATAAGCATTTATTAAGATCAGTTAAACGTTGGATTCTCAAAAG
>JAUCMU010000097.1:20983168-20996853 GCA_032275025.1 Enteromius treurensis | reverse complement strand
TGTCCATGTACTGAACTGTTATTATTCAACCATGCCAAGGTCAATTCAGTTTTCCATTCTATGGCACCTTTAAATGTGTGAAACCCTTTAACATTAAAATTGTATTTTTTTGGATGCATACCTCAAGAATGGTTAAAAAAAAAGAGAAATATTTAATGAATATACTGGGTTTACGAAACAATGGCTCTAAATGCACAGATGGAAATCATAATGGACATATATAAAATGGAGAAAATAGCATTTGTAAATCAAAACACAGAACAATATTTTTTTTACAATGGGATAAATGCACCGAATACCCCACATCATATACACCTGATTTTATTTTGTAATATAAAAATGTTCGATGTAAAGAATGATCAATCCCTATATGTATATAGTCTTTATTTATTTTTTATTTTATTTTCCTTGTTTTATTATAATTATTTAATTACTTTTCCATAAATGAAGGTAGATAAATGGGTGCATAGGTAGGAGTTTAGATGTACATTGTACTGTATGATATACAGATAGTGGAAGTGGAATTTGTTCTTGTTTTGAAGAAAAATGGATATTTCCACGCCGAGCAACCAAGGAACTTCCAGTCATTGTTAAATGATTTTACTCTATTTCAGTGAACCAAAAGCACTTCAGCCAACTATCCAGTAAAATCATTTTAATTAATAATTACATTTCTCGGGAGAGAAGTCAGCATTCCAATTCAGCAGTTAAAAAGAGTTTTCTGGCTTTCTGGCGGTCTCTAACACTCAATCAAAAAATGTGGAAAAGTATATAGATTGGTCAAAGTCCTCAGATTAAAAATGTATTCTGTCGCACATTAATGTCAAAACAACATTTAAGTGGATATGAATGTAGTCAGTTGATGTGAGAGAGACATTTTTAACAGCTCTGTTCCACACACTAGTAAGTTGCCTAACTAGACAGCATTTTTGAAGCATTCCAAACACATAAAGTTGTTCTAAAAAAAACAGGAAACTTAACTTAAACAGCAATTGACGTATTAGCTTAGCGACATGTTCACATCAAACCATTAGTGCACTACTGTTGTGTGCCGTTGAGAAACTGCGCTACACTTCAGCATACCTTTAAAAAAATAACTTATTATGGATAATAGTCTGAATGTACTGTTTTCTAACACTAACTGAACTTCATATTGCTTTTTGCAATTATTAAATTTCATATTCACATTTTACTCAATTTTAAAAAATGGTTAAAGTGTACTGCTATATGACAACCAAGGTAAAGTAACATATTTATATCATATACTGTATAATACAATTCTATTGAAACTTCTGTTAAGTCTTGTATTTAAACATATTTGCTATTATACCTTTGCTATTATGAAGTTACAGTTTAGTACATATAATATATATATATATATATATATTATATTATATTATATTATATTATATATAGAATTATATTATATAAATAATTACTTTACATATACTTTATTATGTTAGCCAACTCATCAAACCAAAAAAAAAAAAAGATTATTAATACTGGTCATGAAAGTGGCTTTTTATTTTCTTACAGTACAGTTCTTTAACAGATATACTTAAGATTTCAACTCACTTTTCAGTTGATATGCTGCTTTAGAAGGTTTTGATTTTATTCATGTGGGGTCTACAATGCTAGAATGTAACTATGGTTTATGTATCAAAACCTTGTTTGAGCAGACAGCATAGCAACAGCATCCATGCTGAACTTGTATTATGTGATAGATTCATTAAACAATATACCACATAAACTGCAAACTTCAGACTGACCTGATCAAGGATACTTTGAAAAAAAGCATTTCAGCTGGTGTTTATAACCCTGGATTCTTCAGCAGGAGACACTATCTGTTCTGGAGCTAAGACAAGTATCCGTATCTATTTCTGAATACTAAACGGGCAACGTTGGCATATTAATGTGGGCAGTCATGTGCTTATATGTTATTTGAATACATAGTCATAAATTCGATAATACATTTTGTAATAAATAAATTTGAGTTTGTAAAGTTACGCTATCGGTACAATGAAGTCTTTTATCTCGAAAGATCAAGAAAATTGTGATTCCTTCCTTATACCCCTTTAAGCATTTAAGCCAGATTGAATCGCATCCTCTCATCCTCAAACGGTCCCATAAGCCCTGTTCAGAGCACGTTTACCTTTATCCTGTCATGGGTTAAAATATTACAGTTCAGCCCTGGGAAATTGTATAGGACCCTAAAATATCAATTTGAAGGTCAATATACTTTATGGCCCTCTTAGGAGCTGAGCCAGCAGTCCTGTGCTACCCAATTATGGCCAAAACAGCTTTCAGCTTCCTCTTTCAAATCCTCTAGGACAGACTACAGAATTTCTTCTTTTTAAATTGAAGCACCCTATATATATACAGTATATATATACAGCAATGTTATGATCATCACTAGAATTAGCTTGCAGAACTGCACTAGAACACACAAACACAACGTAGACATACCTTTGACTGGATAGTGCGCAGGTTGACCAGATGTATGTCGCAGGGTAGGGAGGCACTCAGAGGGCTGTAGGGAGTCAAGGATGGGTTGTCTGCACGCTGACGTAATGCCATTGAGATGAGGGGATGGTTCAGGTACATGTACGACATGTGACTCAATATAGACGGATAGCTATATGGTGAAGCCTCCTCATTCTGGGCCTAAAACAGAGAAGTGGATGCAAACACTCCTGAATTAGTCTGATACAGTGCCTATTATAGGTGCAGCAGCATTTCCAATAAAATCTAGCAAAGTACGTTATTTAAACTATCATCGTAAAAAATTGATCAAAAGTGACAGTAAAGATGTTTAAAAGTTGCAAAATACATAAATGTCGCAACAGCTAGATTTTTGCCTCTTACTCAGATTTCGCACTTTCAGTCAAAATGCTGCATTTATAACTCCATGAGAGGATAATATAAGAGCTGTAGGTTTCCCTCTGACATGTTGACATCATAACTGACAAAAGTATGGAATAAATGGAGTCAGATATGCAAATGATTACATTTTAACGTCACTAACAGGAAATAAACTGATTTATTAATGAAGTCATGTAAACTAAACATTGTCAGGTTACTGATGCGCATGTAAACAGGGAAAACTGGTTATTTTTAATAAGCTGATTTTTTTTCCAACTTACTGGTGTGCATGTAATGCATCGTTTCTGAGATTTGCAATAAATGACATTAAATAGTGTTTTTTAAAGATTTATTTTAAGTGAGCGTTAGACGATGGCAAGAGTAATCTGAATGTAACAATGTGCAATCTGCGCCACAGAACAGTTTTCGTCCAGCAGATACTCTCCAAAATGGCACCACGGTGACCAGAGGAGGAGACAAATTATTGAATAAAGTATTTTTGTTTTCTTTGCCTACAAAAAGAATTCTCGTAGCTTGGTAACATTACGGTTGAACCACTGATGGAAGAAGGACTACAAGCCTCTGTTTTTCATCTAAGATATCTTAAATTGTGATCCAAAGATAATTGAAGCTTTTATGGGTTTGAACGACATGGTGGTATTTTGAGGTGGAGTAACCTTATTTAGTTGTACCTACAAATTATATCTAATCGCATCTAATAAAAGTCTTAACCAAGTTTCAGCAGGGAACTTCCAAAAGACATTGAGAGCAAGTGGTCATTAATGGGTGTACGTTTTTTCTTCTTTAGCTCAATTATTTCTCCATCCTGATTACCTCCTCCGCAGAGCTCCTCTTCTCCAGAAGTAGGCGGAAGGAGTTGGCAGTGATCTTATTGTCCAGCACTCCCTGACCCAAACCTCGATTATCATCCTGATTGAGCCTGCGGTCCATAATCACCTCCAGCTGACCTGTGGAATCCACACCAATGGGCTTCATTAGGACGTCACACATACTTCATCACAACACCCACAGATGCCTCCAATAGACATACATAAATCATGTCTTCCACAGACCACCAGACCATAGAGCCTGGTGTTTGAGCACCAAAAAAAAAATAAAGCTATTTTTTTTTTGTTTAATAAAACAACGTGACAAAACCACACTTGACAGATTGTGTTATGGACAAAAGCACTTTGCGTTCAACTGTGGAGTGTTTTTCACCAACAATTCACCTACGCCTGTAGACCTGCCTGAGCGGAGAAAGGCCACGTCTATTCAGACAAAAATCCCAGAATAACGCTTCTGATGGTCATTGATGTGTCTAAATAGCAGGCTGTCATATGATTTGCTTACGGTTTTGTAACTGTTGCAGCATTAGGTTGGCAAGTGGTATTTATAATGAAGTGAGAGGGACGTTCTCATTAAAAAGAGCATTTCATTTTCCTGAATGTCTCAGTGTTTGGTTTGACTTTCATGACAGCAGCACTCAAGCTGTTAAATCTGTTGATCACGTTCTCTAGCATGATTTGATAATGATCCAAAGAGCATCTCAGACCATAAATTTTAAAATCTATACAGTTATGTCAAAAGAAATAAAAATACAACAAATTTTTGTGCCAAATCACTGTTGTAATTCCTAAGTGAACGTAGCAGGGATGCAACGGTTTTCGGTGGTTTATCGAACCGTTCGGTTCGCCCTGTTCGGTTCGGCACACCCACGTGAACCGCGATATTTCGGTACTTAGCCTACTTTAGGCATCAAACTTACATTTTAATTAAAACTGGCATTTTCTGTGTATTAAGCGGATAGACAATCAGGCGATGGTCAGAAATTCTCAAGACCAGGGATGTGTCGTTCTTGAACTATTCGTTCATTTTTAACAAATCTTTAATGTGACTCGGGAAGAACGAGTCGTCTCGTGGAAGTGATTTGTTCAGTCGCGCACGGCTCGGGCTGTATAGGTTAAGCTTATGGGGCTGTCACGTGATGAACGAACGACTCAAAAAACCTGAAGCCTCGACAAACGAATCAATTCTGTTTCCGGCTCAGGCTGCATAGGTTAACATTTCAGCAGCAGAATTATTCCAGAACTTTACGACGCGAGTAAGCGCCACCACCTAGTGATATATTTTGTTATTGTTGTTTGTTCTGATTGTGTATTTAGAAAACGTAAGTATTTTCTTGTTGCTGTCAATATTTATTTGAATAATGTTTATATTTCACTTTATACTACACTTTTTATATTGTCCGTATTTTAAAAGAGGGCAAAAATAAGTGTTCTTCTTTAAAAATAAATGTGGTGTTTTGACTTAATCTGTACCTATTTTACATTTAATATAGTCTCTGTACCTTTATAACTTGAAATTGAAAGGGCAAATGACCTCCCGCTATGTTAGAGCTCACATACAGTACTGTACAGTGACACTGATGTATCGAAACCAAACCGTGATACAAACCGAACCGTGGGCTCACTGTACGTTGCATCCTGTTGGTAAGATTCTTTTTTTGTTTTGAAATCTCTTTTTCATCAAGGCTGCCTTTGTTTGATCAAAAAAATGCAGTAAAACATTTTTATCAATTTATTATTTATTAATATTAAGAAATGTATTCATGTGTTGTAAAAGCTGAATTTTCAGCACCATTACTCCAGTCTTTAGTGTCACATGATTCTTCAGAAAGCATTATAATATGCTGATTTGCTGGTCAATGCCAAAATCAATGTTAAAAACAGCTTAACATTTTTGTATAAAACCATAATATTTTTTTCAGGATTCAGAAACTTCAAAAGAACAGCAATTGTGGAAACAGAGATGTTTTCTATTACTATAAAAGTCTTTACTTTCCCTTATTAAAAATGAAAAACAATTTAATTTGTTAATAGAAGCATTCATTAAAATATTAATTCAACCCCAAACTTTTGTACGGTAGTGTACATCTCAAAATGTGGACAACGGTTAATACTGAGATAAACAGTTGGATAAAATGGTCCGTGGTACAAATGGGTTTATTTGATAAGTATCCAAATTATGCTGAATCTTGAATATTTAATAATGCATCGTTAATTAATCTGCAAAGCAGAATCTAGGATGCTTCTTGATGATAACTTTCAATTCAGGTTTAATCCAGATTTCCCACACATTACAGATCCACAACCTAAAGCATTCAGAAGTGAGTAAAACTGACCGCTCTTGAGGCTGGCTGCTCCGAGAGACTGTGCCGTGAGCAGAGAGAGTCTGCTGCTGGAGTCCTGCAGGTAGACCATGCTGGTCATGGGGTAGAAGTTTGCCTGCAGGGGGAGCTTAGCCATGGTTCTCCGAGGCTGCACCTGTGAAAACAGCCCAAGGCATTTTTAGCACTGCGGGAGAAAAAAAAATCTAAATTCCCCCTGTTCAGAGCCCCGTAAACTCTGAGTGTGTACATGTGGAGGCACTTATCTGAAGGAAAAACACTGTAAACTGATGAGCTTGTATGTGTGTGTGTGTGTGTGCATCACTGAATATTCCACTGTTTTTATTCATGAGGCATTTGTTTTGTAAAGTCAGTTATAATTAGTTTGGACTGAAGCAAAGCACTTAATCCTGGCCAAGGCCAGAGAGACATCATCAGCTAATTAAATGCCATGCCAATACTCCAACATGTCAAAAAAAACAAAACATGACAGAGTGATTTAAACTGACACTTGTTTGTTTCGGTTAACCCTACATCAAACTCTTTTTTGATGAATTGTTTGTCAAAAGAAATGAAAAACAAACTGACATTTTCATTATGCCACCCATCCAAAACCAACTAGGCATCTTGACACGATCAACTCCAATAAAAAAGAAACTGTCAAAATCACTTCAATTAAAGAAAATAAACTTCGATAACTCCTTTGTTGATTAGTGTTACGTATCAGTAAACAGAAGTATTCCAGCTAGTCAATCTACATCCGCACCTTGCGATCTTATATTTCATTTCAACACTTCTCACTTTCATCTTTATTCAGAGACTAATGAAAATTTGGTTCCATCACACTTGATGGATGTGATCAGCAGTGGTGGAGATGGCCAAAATTGACTGTGAGCACTTGGAGATAAGTTGGGGGTCATTTTAGATGTATTTAATTAAACATTCTCCTTTGAAACATGTTTTCTTGGAAGGTAATTTTGTGGGATATAAACTCACTCATTCAACAGAATCTCTGTTTGGAGATAATCACCTGTGTAATTCTGGCCAAACTGTAGATAGATTGTGTAGGAATCTGCACATGTGATAATATAAGTATCATTCATGGCTCCTTATGTTCACAAACAAGGTAGAATGAGCACTGTTGCTCCTAATTTAATCAATTCAGCAGAGCCTTTTTGATCAACTACCAAACATTAACCTTCCCATGATGAGGTCATATTTGACTCCTTAAATTGATATTACACCAAAATATGTAAATTCTGCCATTAACTACTCATCCGTAAGACTCACAAGTTGTTCCAAACACGTAAGACCTTTGTTCCTCTTCAGACCACAAAGATATTTTGATGAATAGCAAGGATCATTACCCCACCAAGGCTCAGAAATGCAGCAAGGAGATCTGTAAAATAATTCAAATGACATCAGGGGTCCACTCGTAATTTTATGAAGCTATAAGAATACGTTTTGTGAAATCGCTAAATAAAGTTGATATTTTTGTTTTCTTTGCACACAAAAAGTATTCTTGTAGCTTAGTAAAATTACAGTTGAACCACTGATTATTTTACCAATGTCCTTACTGCATTTCCGAGCCTTGATCGTGTAAGGAGAGATCTCAGAATTCTTCAGAAAATCTTTATTTGTGTTCCACAGATGAACAAAATTCTTACAGGTTTGGAACACATGAGGGTGAGTAACTAATTCCAGATGTTTTATTTTTGAGTGGAATATCCCTTTAAATGTCAACTTTGAAATTCAAAAATTGTAATGAAATAAATAAACTGAATTAGAATAAGACAAGATCGGGGAGAATCAAATGAAATCAGTATCAACAAAATTCATCTCTCCAAAAGGTGCACAAAAAACCAAAAAAAAACAAACACAAAATGGCAATTAGGTATATTTCTAGACTGTTTGAGGAAGATGAGTGCAGAGGTGGTCGAAGTACACAAATCAAATACTTGAGTAAAAGTACAGATCCATACTAGAAAATATTACTCCAGTAAAAGTACTCCTTTTTCAATGTTTACTTGAGTGAAAGTATAAAAGTACTTGTTTTTTTATGTACTTAAGGGAAAAAGTACTGCAATTTTTTATGGTCAACTTAATTTTATATAGCACATTTTTTTTCATAATATTACTGCTCAAAATAACTGAGATTTTTGACGAGCATGATGCAGTAATGTTTAAGGTGAAGCTTACACTGCAATGTACTCGAGAGAAAACAGATTTAAGAGACTAGTTTTCACCAGTAAGAATTTTTTCTTTTTAAGCTTAGGTTATTTTTTTGCAGAACGTCACAGAACGTTATTTATGACATGAGAATAAGTTAGGGAAAACATTTGAAGGAAAAATTTAAATTTTTTATACATGTCTGTTGTAAACACTCCCAGAGGGCATTACTTCACACTTGTACACACAACTGTTAATTACTGTAGTTACCTGAATATCAAATCCTTTCTTTTCCCCTCAGATGTTATATATAAAAAATATTTGGACATTATCTAAAAATGACTATAAATTAGCTCCAGCAAGCTTGTTAGCTAAATAATCAGCATTAATGTTAGATAACAATATTTAGGCCTACTTATTTTCAGTATATGGTTATGAATAAACATTAATATCTGTCTACTCGGCTAGTTGATCCAGACAATATAAAAAATGTGTAACGTTGATAAACAATATAAACACAGACGTAGGGCTAAATGCGTAGCATTTTAATAAAACTGCTAATGTAAAAGCAGCAGGGAATATGAACGTTTTTTGACTTAGAGACACTGATGTTGATGTGTCTGCATTAATTTCAGTGGACTTAAATAGATCACCCTTTACAGCAGTGTAACAAACTGACAATTTTTACCTAAATATGATTTTCAGTTAAAGTTAGTAACTTTACTCATAAGTCGCGCGCGCCAGTTGTTCTTGTGAGTTCGGTTCACTGGAGACTCGCTCTAAACGGATCGTTTGAATCAGTGACCTGTCGAATCGCAAACAGCTGCAATCAGATCATTCCAATTCGAGAATGAATCGTTTCGTGCGATTTGCGAACCGATTGAACAGGTTCATTAAAAAGAATCAGCTTGTTAATGAATCGCTCGTAACGATATGTTTTATGAAATGTAGTGAAGTAAAAAAGTACGATCCTTTGCTTAGGAATGTAGTGAAGTAAAAGAAAAAGTTGCTAAAAAAATAAAACTACTCCAGTAAAGTACAGATACTTGAAAAATGTACTTACAGTAACGAATTACAACTACTTCGTTACTGTCCACCTAGCTAACGTTACACCAATAAAATTTACGTTTTTATGTCAGGAAAAAGGTAGATAGCGTCAAAGGAACTGCCTTACCCATATCCATATTTACTTCCATGTTCAGGAAAATGGATATCAGCAGTAAAAGTTCAATGGGTGACTTTGTTTTTCTATTCACTGATCTATTGGCAGATTATTCCAGATACAATCTAAATAATTGATTTGTGTTTCATATTAATACAGCATCACATTTCTTGCGTGAATGACTTTGCCTGGGCTTCCATGCTTTGAACTCAAAATGACCACATTTCCGACTCCACTTAGGTCACAAAGTACAACGTAGTTTTTCAGCTGCAGCGGAAATCCAAAAGTGGCACAAATAATCAGGATTTGTACTTATGGAGTAGGCCTACTTACGGAAAATGTATTTACTTGAAGTACTTTACTTAGCAAAATGTTTTTTTGTTGTGTTCCTTTTTTTGTAGGGAATGTTGTGGCATGCTAAAAAAAAAAAAAAAAAAAAAAAAAAGAATTAATGAAATCTCTCATCACATTTTCTGGGGTTTTTAAGACAAAACAAAGTTCTAATCATTAGCCCTAGGTCTATTGCAAATTGACTTTTGTCTTGCGTCAGCCAGTTTTTACGATTGCTGAATGAAAAACAAATACTGTTCCACTTCAATAACAACCCTGTTGTAATGACATAGAAAGTGAGTGTGAGATCATGTTAGAGAGAGATTAACAGAGACAGAAATCAAAAACAAAAATAAAAAAAAAAGCCAAAAGAATTTCAGGGCATGGAATCTCCCAATAGGAAGTAAGTCAGCTGTGTGTTGATAGGAGGGTTGGATAGGCTGCTATTACATCACCAGCCTGAAACTGAAAGTGCCGGTGTCGTATTAACAACAACCACATAGAGCTGGTTCATCAGGTTTTTATTGTGAAATCAGAGGAGATCACGAAATTGTTAATTTGCTAATCAAATAATGTACGTTTATTACATTATCTTAAAAAGTTGGGAATGCTTAACATTACTCAAAAAGCCAATGATAAATGTGCTTAACAGATCATGAGAATTCAATTATGAATACTAAAAAACAAAAACGTAACATTTCATGTCATTTCTAACTTTTAAAGTGCATTAAATTAACTAATAAAATGTTGAGCAAAATATAAATGCAGTGTTAGATGGATTACATTTATGAAGTGAACCACACATATTAAAGATGATGTGTTCTGCTACTATTTGGTATGCAGAGTGTGAGGGTGTGTATGTGTGAGTGCTGTCTGGAGGTTTGTATGTGTGTGGGTGGAAAGTCGGTGTTTGAGAGCTGAGGGTGTTCTTTCCCTTTTCAAACCAACCTCTGTTCCTCAAGCCGATTGCACACTGACATCACTGGAGTTTCCCCTTTTTTTAGTATATATACATCACAGACTGTATGGCGAGTAGAAAACTTCAGTTGAAAAGCTCACTCAATAAGGAACACATCTCAGAGAGCTAACAGCATGGTGCAATACGAAACAACAATATTAGATGTGGAAGCCAACGCAGGGGGAGTTTACCAGACAACAGTGGCACCTGTGCCGGTGAAGAGCTCCAGAAGCTGGATATGGAAGACAGTTGCAGCTATCGCTTTTCTGGCCCTTTGTGCTACAGCGGCTGTTTTCTTCGCCTGGCATCTAACGGTAAGACTGAAACTTTAGTGTGGGACAATAATATCATTCAAGTACGTAATGGTGTGACCTAATTTGAAATGAGCCTTTGACAAACGTTTGTCTTTTTTTTACAGAAGCAAAACGAAAAAGAACTCATGCCGTTTATTTCAGAGAAACAAATCCGCTCACCACCAGGTAATAAAAAACATGCATTCCTAGCATTCCATCTCTGTTAGCACTTTTCAAAGTTAAAAGTTTTTGGTTTTCAACCCAGACTCATGAGAAAATGTAACTATTTTACAAGCTGGCAAGGCTGTAAAAATGACTTGTCAAAGATTAATGGAGTATATTTTACAAGAAAAGTTGTTCAGCTCAATGCGTTATCAGACGTCTATGAAGTTTATTTCAATGAAAATAACTTACCACCAAATTTTTTTCAATGTGATTTGTATGCAAATGTACAATTTGAAGAAAAATATGCTTCGAGGTCTACTTTTTGGCCGATTTGACAAAGATATATCATTAATACAGTACCAGTGTATATACATTAGCCACCAATTCACCAAAATGTAGAACAGTTATGAATTGGCATGAGAGTGTATGGGTTTCAAATCAAACTCTTGCTTTACTAGCTTCAAACGTTATTTTACACATTAATAAGCAAACTGTGACACTGACTCCAATGTTATTTTCCACAGAGCAAGAAAGTAATACACTGAAGCCGATACTGAAGCAGATGGCTGAGAGAACAAAAGCAGCCATTCATTTACATGGTGAGTCTCAAACTGCATCTTTGACCTTTCTCTGTGCACCGGGGTTCATATACGTCATAAGTTAATAATCTCATTTCAATAGACCGAGCTTAGTATTCCTAGCCAAGTTCGTTTTATCAGATTCTCAAAAATCTGAGATTTATAAAAGGCGCAGAATTATGCAACAAGCCTGAGTTTATCATTAAACATTAACTATTGTGGATTTCCTAGTGTAGTTGGATGTAATTCAAAATCAGTGATGTATTCCGCTCTCGGTGGGCAGTAGGAGGTGGGGAGACTCCAGTGAACTTATTTTATCACATACTCTAATGAAGATTAAGAATGTGATCTTTAACCCCGAAATGCACATTTGAAACAGGCCCATATATACTTATATATATTTATTCAATACAGTTAGGAATAGGGGTTTGCATTACGTTTTTTACTATTCTAACACTTTCGAAGTGTCTGTGGTCGCCTTCTCACACTTCTATCTTCTGTGTTCGCAGGTGAGCATGACAAAAACAAAGAGGCACGGTCTCTGAAGTGGGTCAGCGGCGTGGACCAGGCATTCGAACAAGGCGGTCTCAAGCTGTACGATAACAAGATTTACATTCCCGCCGACGGCCTCTACTTTGTGTACAGCCAAGTGTCCTATGCCATTGTGTGCAATTCGGACAAAGCCGATGATGACGAAGAACCTCAGAACTTCCTGAGCCACACCATCTGGCGTTACACGGATGCGGTGGGAGATTGGAAGCCTCTGCAGAATTCAGCCCACTCCGTATGCAAGTCACAAAATGATGGAAAGAGAACGTACAACACCATTTACCTGGGCGCAGTCTTTAAGCTCATAGAGGGCGACAAGCTGGAGACCAGAACCAGTCGTGTGGCCAAAATCGAAGAAGATTCTGCCAAAACATTCTTTGGAGTGTTTGCCTTGTAATTTAACCACGTGAGTTGCGTGGCAGGGTATGAAGACAAGTGTTTTAAGTTAAAACCTCCGACGTATGTTCTCAGGGCATTTGCTTTAAAGTAGTTTAATTAATGCTGAGTCCTTATTGCATCTTAACATAATGTTTTGTTTTAAAACTCATCTGATGCAGTGAGAATCGTGCACTGGATACTATGTACTCAGTCATGAGCACTATACCAAGGGCACTACAACTCGTATATTTATTTTAAGCTAATATTACAATGTTTATTATCTTACGTGTTTCGTTGTAGAAATAGTAAGGAATGTAGATGTTCAAAAAGAACAATGGTGGTATATTTATCCTTTTATAACTTTTGAGTGTATTTATTTAAATTTGAATGTGCTATTTATCTATTTATTAATGATTGTGTATGCTATACTGTATGAAACATTTTTTTGACACTTATCCTGTGATTCTGACATTTTAATGTTAAATAAACATTAAGTATTATTTTTCCGCACTAGTCTCATGCTAACAGCATTCAAAAAGAAGAAGCAGCCTGTGACAGGTCATATGAACACACTTGGGGATTTTTGCATTCCAGTACGTGACTAGTGGCTCTTTATCTTCCTAAAGTCTGACTTCCTTTTATTTATTAGAAATGAGGTCATGACTTGTTTCCCCTACGAACATAAGCTGCTTTCTCTCAGGTGTGATTTGAAGAAAAGCCCAGGGCTCTAATTTAACAGAATTGCTTCACTCTTTTGGTCACTCTTGTGAAGGGTGGAGATCACACAATTGAGTGCAATAGTGTAACTGTGAATTCCAGGAGGTTCTTTAACATAAAAGGCCCCCTACTGGACAGACTCCAGAAACAATTTAAAAAAAAATAAAAATGTAAGAGTTTAAATTGCCCTTACAATTTTAATACTGATTTATATATATATTTATTAGGGGTGGGCATAGATTTTTTTTAAAATCTAGATTAATCTAGATTTATTTTGCGCTACCTATTATATTTGAGATATCTGTGTGTCAGTACTGCCATCTTATTATTTATCAACACAATGGCCCAGTTTCAC
>JAUCMU010000097.1:20923823-20949779 GCA_032275025.1 Enteromius treurensis | reverse complement strand
CGTCATCAGACCGAGACGCAGAGACAAGCAAGACTCCTAAGAGATTGAGGTGTTTTGTTGTTGAATGTATTAATGAAGATAGCAGTAGTGATTTACTGCTGACATCTGAGTGACTGAAGACGCAGAGGATTAATGTTACATTTGGTTCTGAAGGGAAACGCCCCCTTGATCAACCGTAATGCGTTTATGTTCTCGCAAACCATTCATGATCCAGCCTCACCTACAGAAGCAGTGAGAAGCATCTTTGCACATCGCCTTTCCTAATAATGTGCTAAATAGTTTCACTATAACTACAGCTAAAAAAAGATCCTCCGAGAGCGCTTTGGAAAAGAGGGGCGGAGTCAGCGGAGCTCGTGAAGATTTAAAGGGAAGTACACAGAACAGAGTGATTTCTAAAGAGCTGTTTTTGACAGGGGAAAACTATCTTTGAGAAATTTTAAAACAAACTATATTACAAACTTTCCATTAAGACCCTAGAGAATCATATTAGCTTGTGGAAAATGGTTTGGTTTTGTATGACTCCTTTCAGATCTTACCTTTTTGATCGCTATCACATTGTCTATTTAAATGGGAAAGCATCTCAATTAAATCCAGTTAAGTCTGGAGTGCCACAAGGATCTGTCCTAGGCCCTCTGTTATTTTCAGCATACATGTTCCCCCTTGGTAATATTATTAGAAAATACGGCATTAGGTTCTATTGTTATGTCAATGATACTCAACTACATATTTATAGCTATATATAAGAACACATGAAACTTCTAAATTATCTAAGCTCACAGACTGTGTTAAAAATGTGAAAGACTGGATGACCAATAATTTTCTCCTATAAAATTTGAATAAGGAGATATTATTTAGTGGACCAAAAAACAATACACAGAATCTTGTAGATTACAATTTGCATCTAGACCGACGTGCTGTTACTTCTTCTACAGCCAAAAATGTGGGTGATATATTATCAGTCAATCAATCACCTTTATTTCTATAGCGCTTTTAACAATACAGTTTGTATCAAAGCACTGAACATTATCAAATTGGTGAATAGAGTGTCAGTAATGTATAATGGCAAGATTAAACACTCAATTATTAGCTAACAGAATTTCATTATTAAATGGAGATATGTCGTTGTCTAGATCAGCTCATTTTAAATCAGATCTATGTAATCAAATCAACGACAATTGCTAGAAATTAAGCGTCCCCAACTAAGCAAGCAAGGGGCGACAGGGGCAAGGAACCAAAACTCCATCTGTGAAAGGATGGAGAAAAAAACCCCAGTAACTTAAGACAGTAACTTTTCTTTTGAAAATCATATTTCCCATGTTACAAAAAAGCATTCTTCCATCTTAGAAACATTGCCAAGTTATGGAACATTATACCTGTTTCTGATTCAGAAAAACTAGTTCATGCTTTCATGACCTCTAGACTGGACTATTTTAATGCACTCCGAGGAGATTGTTCTGCATCTACAATAAACAAGCTGCAGGTAGTCCAAAATGCAGCTGCTAGAGCCCTTACCAGCCAGGTCAAGAAAATATGATCAATTTGACCGCACTGGTTACCTATTAAGTACCGTATCAGTTACAAAATATTACTACTCACATTTAAGGCCTAAATGGTCTAGCTCATGCGTACCTAACTAGTCTTTCATCATGCTACAATCCATCCTGCTCCCTAAGGTCACAAAACTCTGCCCTCTAGGTAGTTCCTAGGATAGCAAAGTCCATTGAAGGATTTTTTTTTGCTGAATATAATGTGGAAACTTTAATTTTCTGTAAAGCTGCTTTGCAAAGATTTGCATAGTGAAAAGCACTATACAAATAAAGTTGAATTGAATTAAATTAATGCTAACAAGAGCATCCTCATGACTCCTCAGTGATAAAACTCCTTCAAACATCAATCAAAGCAAAAGATGACAAAAACATAATTTTATTTTTATCGGCTACATTTATTTTAATCCAGATGGCACTCCTTAAACGTGTAGTTCTAGCTAATTAAAAAAATTCTCTTAAGCAATTCCTGCATGGAAACTCAAAGACAGGAATTCAATTGAATAATTGACAAACACAACACAACCCTGGTTTTTGTCAAAAAAACAGGAGATAATTCAACAGGGATTTTTTTTCTCAAGTGACGGGTGGAAAAACACCAACATTTCCAGGTTGGATAGCAATAAAAATCATAGACTTGCACTTGTAAATGCTGATATTACATCACATCCCCATGGGAAACAAACAAAGACAGAAAAAGGCGAGCCATAGACAAACGCACATGCAAATATATGCAAAAATTAGTCTGCTAGTGTGACACAATTCAGGCACGGAGATATTTCTCAACCTCCACAGAACAGCCAGTGGGTCTCCAGAAAACAAGTCTCGCTGGCATTGATCTATCCGTGTTTACAGTAACATTGTTCCGGAAAAATACATCTTTTTTAAAAAGTATATTGAGCATTTTAAAATAGCAAAACAGTTTCAAGGTGACTGTATGAATTATTTTTCTCTTACTAACTTCTGTCATGTCAACCCAATGTCTCCCTGATTCATTACAGTATCACAACATACAACATACGTGTGACAGCTGTGAACATCCTGATAACATAGTTTAACCCTTCAGTTAAAGTCTGCCTTTTATCATATAGCTGACCAGTATGCTAGTGTGGTTTAATTGTGCAAAAATATGATGATATTGAGGTTTTCATTTGGAGGAAGAATAGATAACAACGGAATGGATTTCCACCCTGAAACAACTGCCATCTGAATGCATGCGCTCTATCAGAGTTGACCCATGCAAATTTTATATACAGACTGTTATTTAAAACTGACATATTTCTAGCTACTGTTGTCGGAAAAACAACATGTCGTTGTAACAATTTTGTAAAGAAAACTTCTATACATATAAATATAAACTATTTACTATTAACTATGTACTTCCATAGCCAAAAGTATGGAGTAGGTATAAATGTTTGTTTGATTTTGAAAAAAGTAACTCAAAGCTGCATTTTTTTTTTATATATATATTACAAAATGATTGTGAAATATCACTGCAATTAGAGTTATTAGAATATATTTTATAATTTATTCAGCATTTGAATTACAGTCTAGAACATGCATTTTAATTAGGGGTGGGCATAGATTGTTTTTTAATCTAGATTCAAATCGGACGGGACTAGTTTTAGAGAATGTTTTGTTTCATAGACGTACTTGGTGGTTCTGCCATGTCTGTGTTTTTCTCACAAACTTTGTGATAATTCTAGAGTCCGAATGCGCTGTCTGTGATATAATTTTTCCACAACGTGTTTCCTTGTGTGTTTTAGCCAACGTGCACATTTAATATATTTTGATAAATAAGAAATAAATAAATACAAATAAAGAGCCAGATCACGCAAACTATTAAGACTGGCTATTGTAATATCAGTATCAGGTAAGATCACTCACGTTCACTTCTGCACTCGATTACATATGTTTTAATT
Source organism: Enteromius treurensis (assembly GCA_032275025.1). Lineage (NCBI taxonomy): Eukaryota > Metazoa > Chordata > Actinopteri > Cypriniformes > Cyprinidae > Enteromius > Enteromius treurensis. The sequence continues at coordinate 20,946,313 of JAUCMU010000097.1, read as the reverse complement.
ATTAAAATTAAACGTGTTTACTACCAATACAGTGCAATTCAGCTCGGTATACATCCGCACTAAAAAAAAAAGGTGAAAGTCATCTTAGGTTGCATAGTATTGACCCAGCTCCTTGTGCTCTTGCTCTTGTGAATAGATTAACAGCAATATTTGTTTTATCGCGAGATAAAAGTCTCACGTTAACACCGATAACGGCCCGCCACTAATTTTTGTGTTATTATTATTGATTGTATTTAAATTAAACTGTTTATAAAATTTTGAACACACACACAAACATGTAAAATATTTATATAATAAATGTGTATGTATATATTTGTATTAATTATTTAACTTTTAATCAAATAATGAAAGGGCACGGTAAAAATCTGTATCACTGGTCTAACCGGGCAATCAACAAAATACTATCATTGAGTCCTGACAATCAGCTGATCCACCTAACCATGACACTTATTTTTTTTTATGTACCTGTACTCCATCCTCTGCCTTGGAATACGTCCGTGCTGCAAACTGGCAATCCTCTGAGTAGATGGGGAGCAGCGCAGGAGCAGGAGGCAGCAATTCCAAGTCCCCCTGACTCATGTTCGCTTCAGGGAACATTTTGCCATCTTTCACAGTTTCCCTCAGGTTAATTACGGAGTCCCTGATGTTGGCAATGATCTCATTGTTCTCTGCTAGTAGTCTTTCTAAGTGGTCTATTTTGTCCTGGAGAATACCAAGCTGACCCTGTAGAATACAGAAAAACAGAGTAACACTTAATAAATCACGTAGTCCTTCAGTACAAAATTCAGACAATGATGTAACTAAATGCATTACTGCATAACTAAGCACAACTGAATATAGTACATCTCAGTCTTTGTTTACAAGACTTACAGATTTGGAAAATATATTTTAACATCTAAAATAATGTAATGCAGCATCTGGCCGACAACTTTTCCACATCAGTCTATGAAAATGGTATTAAACACTAAAATGTACAACATTCAATTTGACTGTGGCTCCCACTGTGGCTCTCAAATATCATTCAAATGAGGTGCTTGAATATTTGTCACACCAGATTACGGCACATCAATGTAAAAGAACATCAGTGCTAAAACTCTAAGGAGATTCATATTTGCTGCTGCCAGGGTGTTAGGTTTAGTCTACTGGATTTCAAAGAAACACAGTGTATTTATGACCCATGTGAATCTTATAGGACCCCTTACTGAATTCACTGAACACCACTGGTTCTCAGCGGGCAATCTTAACCTCTGTGCACAACAGAAATGTCAGACGGTTTTCTAATATATATGACTTTTGATTATGAAAAAAAATAATTATTAAAAACAACAACAACAAAAAACTAATATACAATGGGTGGCAAAGGAGTCAGTTTTTTAAATTCAGAAATTCAAATCACATAACCTACAGCAAATTGGAGTACTAACATTTATTGGAATTTGTTTTTAATCGCACATTTTAGCAGTATTAATTGGGAAAAGGCTTAAAACCGAGTGACCTTCCGGTTGAGATGTGTCAAATCTGCGCATTTTCGGCTCCGCTTCTACTAACTCTCTGTCACGACAAAACAAATGATATTTTAGTAGCTTACAGTCTGAACAGAATGATATGGAATAAAAAGAAACTATAAAATAATCTTTTTAAAATTTTTCTGTTGAGCTGACCTTGCAAGCTGCATGCAAAAGCAAATATACAGCTCGAACAATATCGTCCGATTCACAAGCAAATGACTCTTATGAGTCGATTCAATTAAAATGCGAGTGTATGATTTCGGTTTAAATAATTCTGACATAAATACTCAACAAACAAATCTTTTTTTTTCAATCTGACTCGAATTTACAACTGTTCAGTGCATTTAGTGGGGATCACACCGCGCTGTCTACATAGGCATGTGATTGTGAAACACAAACTATGAATTAACGCTGAAGACAGCGGGTTAATGACCTTTGAGAACAGTTCATTGTGCGAAGCTAAACACTGTCTTTCTTTTAATTCGCTTTTTTAATTGCTCAGAACAGCATTAGTTACTTAAGTTACTTAATAATAAAAACCTGCTATAAAGTATTTAAAAAAAAACAGGAAATGCAGGAAATGACTTAACTGATACTGTTCACAGCCATATTTGTGTTTGTGTACTATTTGAACGGGTCACTTAGAAGCAAACTAAAAAGTCAAACTACTGTACTGTCTTTTCTCAAGCACGTCACGTTAACGTTAATATTAGCGCGTAAGTTCAAGGACCAGCAGTCTGGACACAGGAAACACATATCCGCTGACAACTCTGTTGTTTAACACATTTTATCGATAAAGACGTCAGTACTTACGTTTTGAATTCTCTCTCCATTTGGGTTTTTGCTGTGATCTATGTGATCCAACATCAGGTACAAGGAAAATACCACAACACAGAATATGGCACTGCCAAAAACTGTGAACTGTCTGCTGAGCTTCATTTCTCAGAGGAGTTCTGCACGTTACAGTCACTTCTAAAAGCGTGTGGCTCGCGAGCGGTGGTCCCGTAAGTGACAGAAAGCAGAAGTGAAAAAGAAAGGTCTTTTCGCCATGAAGAGTTGTGCGGAAGGGGACACCTTCTCTAGCTTACGGCGGGGAAATGTCGCGCTGCTTATCCGCGGACTGAAATCCTATGCGATCTGTCTTCAAAGTTTTTACGAGGCGGAAGAGTTTGTGTGATTCAGCAAATTGTGATGGTCAAACAGGCAAAGGAAAAACGCCAACCCTGCCCCCTTCCTGCGCTTACTGGGCTACAGGCAGGAAAAGTGAGCGTGGAGTTGCGCCGCCTAACGAGTGAACACATCTCTCTCTCTCTCTCTCTCTCTCTCTCTCTCTCTCTCTCTCTCCCTCTGTCTCTCATACACACAAACACACACACACACACACAGGTGAGCACACACATTTTAGCCAATTTACTGTTGAGGCTCTCCTTATTTGTAGGGTCGCAGATGTCTAAAATAACTGTAGTGTACAGACACTGGTGATTAACAGCCTGCACAGTAATATATCTATAGAAATGCAAAGATATGAAAGTTATGATAGCTAAATGTTTATTCAGTGTTATTGTTTTAGGCCTGTATATATTAAAATATTTATATATATATATATATATATATATAGATAGATAGATAGATAGATAGATAGATAGATATCTAAAAATCTGAATTAATCTAAACTCTACAGGCAAAACCTGGGATTTTGAGTAATTATTGTTCATAATTATGATTAGCTTAAATTAATAATTATTAATACAACTTGGGGAAGAAAACACCCCAAATACACAATTAAGAGTTTATTTTTTCACATTTTATTTGTTTGCTTGAGTAAATTTTGATTACAATACACATCTTTAAAAAAATATATATAGGCTATTTATTTTTTTTTATGCAGTGAACAAGAAATCTGCATTTCATTATTACCCTACTAACATACAGAATGATTTGTTCATTTAAAATCTTATATAAAATAATTATTATCTGGCCGTTTGGCAGTATTTTATTTTTTTGGAGTGGTATTTTATGATTTCTGAAGACATATCCAAAATCCCCTCCTTAAAAACCATTAACTCAATGTTAACTAAATGCTTGGTTTATCCAGTGTGTAGATTTCTGTTCTTGACGTTTGTACAATATTTATTGCATATTTAAATTGATATGCTTCATTTGTATATTTTCACAGAAAATTTCAGAAAAACTACAGGCTAACACAAAAAAATAGTCTTAATGTAGCCTTCTGTGCTGTGATCGTTTTTTTAATGATTTTTAGCTTACTTGTAGTGTATTGCCTTAATTAATACATTGATTAATCAAATGAAATTATTTTTTGGCGCTGCTTCCTCCATTTACAACTATGTTTATAATGTGCATGTCTGAAAATGCTGACTTTTGAATGAATTAATAAATAAATGCATAAATAATGTCCTGCAATACACACAATTACCTAATATTTCATGAAGCACCTAACAAATGCATCATTGGAAAGCAATTGTTTTTCAAGTCAATCCAACCTGAACTTGCATCATGCGTCACCCTATCCTTTATCCTATCCTGCCCTGTCCCGTCATGTAGCATTCCACCCCATCCCGTCCCATCCTATCCCCGCCTGTTTTCTGTTTGCAGGTGGGCTTTAAATTGCACACGTGGTCTTGCACTTGCTGCCTGGCTGCACCCGATTATAATGCTGCCAATGATGCTCGCTGCTGATTGGCGGACATGTGTCACGTGACCTTTAAGTTTCGTGGTGACGTTAGCAAGAGTTAGTTGTGACACAGGAGGCATCCAGGAACAGAGGTACTGTACGTTATCAGACGACACATTTCCTAAACAAAAATATCTTGTGAGTTTTCTGAGTGAGTTGGAGGAATTAAGGCGTAGGGAGATGTTATAACCCACGCCCTAGAAGCAGCAATGCCTGTCGACAAACATTAGTTAGCTTGTTAGCTGCGCTCAACTTGTAACGTTATCAGGGCCCGCGTTCGACTGATTTGATCCTGCTGATCATGTGAATCACAGGATTTGTGAGTTTCTTTGGATAAAAGTCTATTTTGAGGGCTGTATATTGCATTTAAAGCAACGATTTATGTCCATGCAACGTGACAAGCGATAGCATATACTAAGCACATTTAGTGCGTATTGTTTACGGATGTGATGTGTTTGCTGCAAACTTGCATTGACAACAAAAACATGGCAGTGATGGGTTCTAATCAATCTGTGATGAAGAACTGTCGATGTGACTCTGATAAACCTCAATGTGAGCTGTCATAGGTTAGAAAGCTTTAATTCCTCCTAATCCTGGTCCTGGAGTAGCACTGCATTGCACATTTGCGATATTCACTATGTTTAACATCGAGGACTTAATAGTAACGTTAGAGGCTCCAACACCTGAACAGGGCGTGTTTTATAAGGGATTGAACAAATACTTAAAAGTTTGCTGCATTTACTGCATCAAAGATGAAGAATCTTGGTTAGAACTGGTTGGAATTGAGTCATCTGTGTTTTAGGCCTTGTAACATAAATCACTGTTATTTGATGTATTAGGTTTCACAAGGTATATTTTTATTTACATTGTCAGTTTTAATAATTTAGCCAATACTTTTTTCCAATTTGAAATTGAGGAACATCACAACCAATTCATCATAAACGAGTCAATAAAATTTACAGTACCACGAGTTGCAAGATTAAGTGCCTTTGTAATGCAATCATTTTAGTGCCTTTTTAACAATGACCTCAAAAAGTTTGCTGATTTTTAATGTACTGTATGTAAATGAACAACGTGTACTTCACATTGTGCTACCCGTTCACACCAAGGACAATGGCTGTAGTTCTAACTGCAAAGTTTTAACAATTGTTTCAATTTTTTCTGAATGAGCAACACGGGAACCAATTGTCTGAAGGAACATTAAAAAAATTAAGCTGATGGCTGGTATAGCGAACTGATATAACATGCATATAAGAAATGGAATGATGTCTTGTGTTGGTATGGGTAGCCATATAGTTATGGTTGTATTTATGTTTATTGTTCTTGGTGTGAATTTATACTTTTCGTTTCTCATAGGAATGGGACAAGAAGCAGGCAAGTCTGCATGGCCCAAACCAACAGGAGGATACCAGACTATATCAGGCAGGAGGTACGGCCGGAGACACGCGTATATCAGTTTCCGGCCAGTTACAGATAAACAAAGAGTCGCGTCCACTGTGGACTGTCAAAACATGGAGAGGACGAGCAGTCAAAAGGACCTGGCAGTGGGTACGTACCAGCTAGTGATAGAAAGCCTGATTGGATAATGAAACTAAAGAGTTACTCAACATTTAAGACCACTTGTTCTCACCACAAATAAGGGGAAAAACAGATCCCACCCCAAACACAAGTCAAGCCAAACAAAGTGGTTTGGGGGTTTTTTTGTTCTTGTTTTTTAAGCTTATTCTGGAAATCAAATTAGATATGGCTTGTTTACATTTTTCACTAAATATTATGTCAAAATATTATTTTTTTTTAAATGATACACTTTTGCAAACGGGTTCGGAGTAACTGGAAATTTGTGAAAATAAAAGTGGAGGAATGGATTTTGAAGTTGAGGTTCTCATGGTGAATAAACAGCTTTGTGATATTGGGAATGTAACAGGGATTTTGAAGAGCTGAAATATGTGTGTGTGGGTTGTTCTGCTTCAGAGTGAAGCATTCATCACCTTTTAAAAGGTGTAGACGGAAACCCTGTAGGAGACCATTTGACTTTATTATGCAAATGTGTACGAGAACGGTGAGGGTGGGTAGAAAGTAGTTTGAAATGGGTTTTGGTTTCTTGTGTTTTTATAGGGGGACTGTCAGGAAAAACACCTAGGTCATATTTCACCCCTAAAAGCAAATGGAAACAACAAAAAAATTATATATTTAAAAAAAAAAAAGCAATTAAAAATAGCGTGTTATTTACAGAAATTAAGCACATGTGAAGTATGTTCTCGTTGTCTTACTCTAAACAGTTTTCAATGTCCCTAAATTGATTAAAAATGTAACTCATTTTCACTTTAATAAGAAAAATAATTGTATTGTATGCTTTAGTTTGTCTTTTTTTAAAAGGTTCATGAGCTCGCGCTTCCTTATGATAAACAATTTGGGGTGCTGTCCAGGGAGCGAGCCGGGATGTCTGCGAACGCCGAGCCCTAACTAGGGCTGAGCTCGACGTCCAGCTGGAATCCCGCTCGCCCCCTGGATGAAGCCACGAAATAAACAGGCGGAGAAGGGATGCGTAACGAGATAAGGAAGGGAGGAAAAAGGGACCTATTTAAGGGGAAGGCTTGTGAATTTGATTGGCTGAAAGGAAATTAGGCTGATTAGGAGATTGGTAACGGCTTTAGCTAATCATGCGTCAGCGCTCCTCCCAAAACTTGTTTATCAACATCACTTAATTTTCAGGACAAGGTGATTTTTATGATTGTATTGCAATAATGAATGAGGTTTTGTTTTATTACAGAAATGATGATTTTGGGGTAAACACAGTTGTCACAAAAGATACATAATACAAAGAATCTAAATGTTTCTGAAATAGTTTAATTATTTAAATTTTTTCTTATATTCTTGTAAATTTGGGAGAAATGTAACTCAAACATTTCTCTGTCTGTAGTGCACATGCACTTACTTCCTATGCAAAACAATGAAAATATATCCTGTGAATAATAAGTGGGGAACTTTTCTTCTAGCATCAAAGGGCAACATTTCTTCAGTGCTTCAGAATATCCTGCCGACAGCATGCACAAATTCAGTGCGCCCTGAGTTAAACGCAGCATCAAATCAGGAGGGCCACAGCAGGAGGCAGTCGTCTTTGTGTAGAGTCACAAAAGCGCCCTCAAACCATTACAAGAGACCAAAGAGTGACCAGGTTGTGCCATATGACAGAAAAAATTATTCTGGCATAGAAAAAAGGGAACAGGCTAGAGTGTGGCCCATGAACGAAGACCCTAAGCCCAACCCGGAAGCTCTGAGTTACATCAATATTGACGCCTATGAGCCTGACAGCAGCGAGGCTGAGGAGGAGGACTCTCATTTAAATCCATTTCAGGCTGCTCAGAAGAGACTTGATGGTATTTGTGAATTGGGTGGAAATTCGCTTGGTGATTCACATCCTAATGTGTTTTCAAAGAGAAGTAAACATTCAGTGCAAATGGCACCTTCCAAAAGCGCTGCAGACCTTTGCTGTGAGCAACCAGATTTTGACAGAACTGTAAAAGTAAATAGGAAAGTTGGTGCGTCGTTGGTCGGTGAAGACCAAGCTCCAAAATGTCATGGGGTTACAGCCAGCTCTGCACCCTCTTCCTATAAAAGCACAGGAAAAACCAACCCCGAAGAAACATTTCAGTCCGAAATGGTCGTGAGGCCAAAGATCCGCAAACAGACGAGCGAGACTCACCTTGAAAGGAGGAAACGTTCAGAAAAAGAGGAAGTAAGCCATTTGTCAGGCACAGCAGTCAGAAACAAGTGTGGCTCAGCGCCTCCGGGTTTCCTCGCTCAAGCAAGCTCTGAAAATGAGTTGCTTTTTGACTTTCCACCGAAGACCTTGAGTGACCTCAACTCAGAGGACAGGATAAACGAAGGTGATAACACCAAAGTAGATGAGGAGGAGGATGATGAGATCTGGGAAGATCTGGAGAATTTTGGAGAGAAATGTGACCCATCTACAAAGGGTGATGAAAGGTACAGTGTCGCATGTATATCCATTTAATTTAATGCATTTTAGAGCTTAGTGCACAATAATTATGTATATGAAAATCTTTATTTGGATTAATAATATATAGAGGTTTCTCCGCATCAGTGACGGTGGTCAGTACAACACAGTCGGTGAGATGAGACTAAAATGTTGTGGCATAACCATCATTTTTTTGACCTTTTGTGTTGTTTATGTAGAAAATATAGATGTCACACACCTTGTCAAAAAAATGTTAGTATGTTGATATGTTTAATTCTTTTTGAAAAAGGTATTTTCTGGGGTCTGTTCTTCCTACTTCCTACGTCTATATATCTATATATATATATATATAATCTCATATCATGTATCAAGAAAAAAACACGTAACATGGGCAGCACTAACGCATTTAATTTGTTCGCTACTTTTTGCCAGCCCTCTCTCTCCTGGCTTTTGCAGCGTTTCCTGGTGTCTTTATTAAAGTTTGAAATATACGACACCGTTTTAGTGCCACAAAAAATAATAATAATCTAAAACTATGAGATTAAAGTCGTAATATTTTGAGAATATAATCTTTTAATAATAAAGAGCACCCGGAGATATTCTCTGCTTTTAAAATCTGGCAATTTTATAGCGTAATACAAACAATATCTATATTATAACATGACATATGTATTATAGCCTGATATATAGCTGAAATGGCTTTAGTTTAAGCCGCAATGTAAATCAATAATTTTCCTGATTACAGTGAGACTTCATTATAAATGAGTCTATAGCCTGTTTTCCCATGCCTTCAGTGTTCCTTCACTTTTATATCTTGCTACAAACTCCAAACAAAGAGGAAAACACATTCATTTGAAAGATGAGCTGTTTTATATCAAAAGCAACAAAGCAGAACATCATTGCGATGGCTGAATGTCTTGCATGCTACAAATAATTAATATATATATATATATATATATATATATATAATACAGCGATCTGATCAGTAAAGAGCTTGAACACACTGTAAGACACAATATAAAACTGAAAGCTGAGACTTTGTTATAAAACTACTAAAGGGACTAATCTTATTGCTATTGGGTGGCGCACTATAACGAATCCAATGGAAGACATGAATTATTATTTCCAAGCATATCGTCCAGCGAATATTACACATGATATAATTTCTGCCAATAATCCCACATAAATGCCTTTTGTGGTGTATTAAAAAGGAGTTAAATAAGAGAGCTACAGCGCCCCCCAAAGGAATGTGGACGCAACAATATTTAAATATTCATGAAAAATTGATTTAATGTAAATTTAATCTAGTTTTAGATATTTATTTATTTATTTTTGGTGGCACTAAAACGCCGTTGTAGTAATTCTCCATAACCCTCTAATAAAAGCTCTTGCTCCGCTTGAGAAAAAAAACATTGAGCTTGCTCTTTTGCCATTTCTTCAGCCAATCGAAGGGGTTGTGATCAGTATTTCTATCATTGATACATATCGCCTTTTAAACCAACGCACGGACACGCAATAATCCTAGATCCTAACTCAATTCAGCTATACTAATCATCAACAACAGGTGTGTTCGAAGAACCAAATTAGCCACATTGTAATTAACACGATGATCTCATCTAAGATGTGTCAATTCGTCTCGGACGTATCAAGTGATATACGAAGAACGGACCCCCTGGTCTCCAAGGCTGCATTTCTGTAATCAAAAATTATAGCAAAAACAGTAATGTTCTGAAATGCTATTACAATTTGAGATAACTATGTTCTATTTCAACACAAAGCTAGTTTTTCAGGAGCCATTACACCAGTCTTTGTCACTTTTGATTAATGTGCCCCCAAACTAAATAGTTAAGAGTTCAGTTTAGTTATAGAAGTGTATTTTTATTTCTTCAAATCTAATAAACAAAAGCATAATATTTAGATCCCAAGTTTTATTTGCGAGCCTGTTACCTATTTTGTGAGCTCAAAAACTCAGCACTGATATTAAAGATATATATATATATATATTTACATGTACATTTTTATACTATTTTTTTTTTATACATTTGCTTATTTATTTGTAGACAATTATGCAATTGCAAATTTGTTCCAAATTTAGTTAAACAGTGTTACAGAAGTTACTGCAAAGTCAGGTGGACGAGCCTCATTTAAAAAATCCTTCTAATTAAAGTCAAGGATGAGCTTGGGCGTTTGCTGTGAATGCTTGATAAGGGATACACTCAGGAAACCGCAGGAAATGAGTGAGGTGCCAAAGGTGCGCTCAGTGGCTGCTCGTTCTGCATGCTAAGGCTCTTCAGCTAAGAGGATTAGATTGACTTTTACGAGGTGGGCTCACGTGTGTTCGTGCGTGTATCCTGCTCTGTGTTCTCAGCAGCAGCTCAGAATTCAGCGAGGGCGAGTGGTCTGCCTCGTGGACGTCTGACTCTGGGCTGGAGAAAGAGAGATGCACAAGTGAGGAAAGTTGGGAGACTCTGCCTGGCATGGATGAGCCGCCCGTCAGCAGCAGCGGCAGTCTGGAGGAAGTGCTTTCTCTCAACCTCGCTTTAGAGTAAGCACACATTCCTCTAACCAACTCGAAAAAAATTTGTAATACGGAGTAGTGATAATATTATTACTCAGCTGCCACCCCATTGACCAAGACTGTGCAAATGGAAATGGGAACTCTTCATTTAAGTAATATCAATAAAACTATCTGGGTTTTTTGGATTAAGGAATAATAACAAACAAATACAGGTAATTGACAGAATTAAAGTTCATTTAAAGGGTTTTTTAAATGTATTAAAAGTTAGTTTTATCGTGCTGGCACAATGCATTGCGAATCGATAATTCACAATGATTCAGCATTAGATGCATATTGCGATTCCTCTGGAATTGATTCTGAGCTTACTTTTGAACTTCATATGACGCTGCATGCTGTAGAAACAGCCGTACTCTGCTTGGTACCAAATTCTTAAACAACCTTGAACCTAAAATGTAATCATTCATACAAATCAAAATACGTGGCTCTTCTTTAATAGCATTCGAATGTGTGGATAAAAAAATTGATTAGAGCGCCATCTGCTGTTAAACTAGGCTCCGAATCGATTCTAGACGAATCGCAATGCATTCTGAGAATCTTGTATCGTCCAAGCCCTATTGTTTTCTAACATAAGCAAGTAACTCCTAAAGTCGTCTTTTTAACAAAAGCGGCTACATTTTATGTTGTAGAGTTAAAAAAAACCACTTGTTAACTCTTAGATGACAATGTAGATGCTCGATCACTTCCTGTCAGACTTCAAGAATGTCCTCTCAGCTAGCTCGTCTTTTTTTAAAGTGAAAGTAGCCTTGTCATCTGACCTGAATACAGCGCACTGATTTGCTAAAACTTGTCAGCTTCTGCAGTAAATTCGTCTATTTTGTGGGGTTTTCCCCTTTTTTTACCTACAAAATTCAACCTAATACTATGTTCATTTTAAAGCAGTAGAAATGAAAGATTAGAAACACGTTTTTGGGCATTATAGGCATGTGTTTAGTTAACTAGGCTCACACACTATTAGGCACAAATAAGAAAGCTGTCTGAGTAGGCCACTTACCCGGACTTAATTAATAAATTGGCCGTTGGGATGATTTGTTCCATTATTTGCTAATAAATGAGTCTGTCTACAGCAGTGATGTACGTAGACACGCTACTGCTGTTATTCCAACATCTTTGGTCAGAATGAAATGCATTGTCAGATTAATTTAAATGCAAGCATCGCTGTCGTGTGTTTGTGTGTGGTGTTCTTCAGGGAGCAGACCCCTCTGGAGGAGGGCGAGATCCCCTGGGTCATGTATAATGAGGACTCGGGCAGCAGCAGTGATGAAGACCCTGATGGTGTTAGTCAGTTTGTGCACCCTGGACTTTTTATCCTGGATGGCAACAATAACCTGGAGGATGATTCCAGCATGAGTGAAGACCTGGACACAGAATGGAGGTCAATAAACTTTAGATGAAGAAAAAATGTTTTAAATAATGTAACGTTGTCCTTTAACTCTTACAGGGGAAATCTCATGAAAACCAGTCAGGAACATGTCACTATAAAACTTAAATTGTTTTACTCTGTAAGCTAATTTACAAAAGTTAAATGAAGTAGGGTACAACCAGGCTAATGGCATCTTTGATGTCATTTTCATCTGAACCACTAGATGGCACAAAAATGTGGTGTAGCACTTTCCAAAACATTATATATTCGTCAGATCTTTGACATGATCACATGTGGCAGTTGATTTGATTATTATTGGTGTGTGGGGTAAAAGGCTTCTTTTGTCACCTCATACAATTATATGATTTTTCATATATGATTCTCATTCATATGATTTTCATTTATGTTCCATACAACTTTTTTTTTTTTTTCATGCAATTATACATTTTAGGCACAGTGAATGGCACATTTAGCCTTTAGCTGTGTTTTACCCTAGTTATTTACCAATTCAGAATTATGCATTGTGATAATAAGAATTTCATTGGTTTATGCAAAAAAATAAATTATTTTATACAATTTCAGAATTTTTGGGTCACATATGGGTCACCCCAGTGAGATTCACCACAAAGATGTAATGAAGTGGTAATGAAATGTGTTTGCTCTTATATAGTACAAAAAGATCCCCTGATTGTGTCAGCTGCAACATGAAATGCTGACTAAGAGAGAAAAGCTGTGTTTGGAACTAGACGTCTTTTGTTTTTCAGGTTCCTGGATGAATTTGGTGATGGTTTTGGGATGGCTCAAGCTATCTCTTATGTGGATCATTCCCAGCTCCTTACTTACATGGCGTTAGAGGAGCGTCTTGCTCAGGCTATGGAGGTGAGGCTAATATGGAAAGACCTCTGTCCTTGTTGCATGAACTTGGTTTGCACAATTTGTGGTGGTGGGTGGGGTGCATGAATTGTATGGTTTTATATTTTTATATATATATATATATATAAATTATTATTATTATAAATATTTATGTATTATTATTTATATATAGATTTATTATTATTATTATTTATAGATTTATTATTATAATGATTGTTGTTTTTATTATTTATGTGTAGGTTTATTATGATTGTTATTATTATTGTTGTTGTTGTTATTTATATATATATATATATATATATATAGAGATGTAGTATTATTATTATTATTATTATTTATATATCTATAGATTTATTATTATTATCATTTTGTTATTGTTATTATTATGTTACTGTATAATAATATTTTACTGTAGCATTAAAAATATTTATATTTAAAATTTCATTACTAAACCATATTGCTGTTTTTATTTTCTTTATTTTCAAATGTAAAAATACCGCAATTTTATAGAGCCCTTAAAGTGCTTTTCCTTACAAGTGTGGAAGGATGGATGGTCCATGTTGCGTTCCTGAATGCATTGTATAACTGACCGAAAACTCAAAGCAGATGCAGCGATGGAGAACACCGCGCCATACATTACTCAGAAACGCGCAGTGCATATATATTTATTTATATCACATATAAGTGATGTGCAGCTTTTGCCATTTGATAATTGCACTAAGCCATATTACAATTACAGTTTTATTTCGATTGATTGTGCAGCTGTAGCATTAAGCATGAATTAAAATGTTTACCAAACAGAAGGGAGTCTGTATTTTCTCCGTAGTATTGTGATATTGCTGTTTGAATCACTCTGCAGTCTAACTATATTAGGTTTTGATGTCACCGAGAGTCTTTATGAGTCAGATAATTATTGTTGTTGTTTTTTGTTTTTTTTATATAAATAAAGAGTAGCTTCTTTTATACATCATCTAGACCATTTTAATTAATGGTCAAATTTGAATTGAATCTCTAGATGCATTTAGTTTTAATGAGATGAAAGCATAGTAGTCTTGCATAATGTATGCTGCATATAAATATTGTTTGTCTGGGCAGCTAAGTTTTACAAATAAATGATCCATCTTAATTGAACCAAAAAGACATTGAGAAATTGGACTCAGTTGATGACTGATGTGGTTAAACCCCTGCAAACTTCATTGATTTCAGCCAATGAGAGAGCACAGTAACGATGTAAGGCTTAATGTATAATTAACTTGCTTCTATCTTTATCCAGGGGAAATTAAATATGCTAATGTGTTTTATGTTGCAGACAGCACTGGCTCATCTGGAGTCTTTGGCTATAGATGTGGAGCAGGCTCACCCCCCCGCCACTGAACAAATCATTGACTGCCTACCCCAGATCACCATCAATGCCGAAAACATTGGTAGTACTTCCTTTGTGTGTAGCTATATAAAATGCTGTCATCAGCAAGTGTCTTATAGTCTAGTGGGAGGTTTTTAATCAGTCTTTTCAGGACACAAGTGGCTCTTAATTAACCCTTCGCAAAGCGGTGTATGGATATCAGAAAGGTAACTAAGGAGGGTGGTTCTTAGTTGTCTTTGCTACATTTAACAAACCATAATATTCTCAAACCCCTGTTCTCACGCAGTTAATAATATATCGCAGGAAACTGACAACACGCCTACAAACAATACAGAGAAGGTTACTTTTATCAAACAAGGCCTCTGTTTTATATATATCTATATATTGTTGTTGTTTTGTTTTGTTTTTTCACACATGTAAGTGCATAATGTCTAAACTAACATGTAACTCAAATATAATCTTTTAAGTTGCATTAACATTTACGAAAAAAATGCATCATGCATTTATGCTTCACTTAATGCAAATAGTCATTCTCTTTAGTTTTATCGTCCAGGCATATTTCGTGGCTTTTTAATGTGTCGTGACAGATGGCTGTCATAATTACTGGCATGTGAACCTCTTCCTCTTTACTCGTTATAGCACAAAATAAACCTAAAATGAACGCCAGAAGGTATTTTGTTGTTTAGACCAATAAAAGACCGATGTTAATCTAGTCTTATTGAAATACTTTGTGTACTCAAAGTTTTTTTTTGTTTTTTTTTTAATGCAATATGAAGACCAGATGAGAAAATGTTTTTCACATGGAATGAATGCCGGGAAAGTCATGCTCTCACACTAATGTCCCACTTCAACTTTATTGCCTGGGCGCATTTGGGATGATAAAACCGCTTTGGAAAGCATACAATGACTTCATTTTCAGCCCTAATGACTGAACTGAATAATTTGATGTGTGCGAAACTGGAGGGAGACGTGTTTAAATATTTGGTTTGCTGTTGTAGGTTCACGAGCGGAGTCTTTAACATGCTTTCACATGCACACTCTCTTTGGTTCTGCAGAGCAGGAGCAGTGCTGTGCCATCTGCTGTTGTGAATACGTCAAAGATGAGATTGCAACCCTGCTGCCATGCCGCCACATGTTCCATAAACTCTGTGTCACTCTCTGGCTCAGAAAGGTAATGTGGTTTTTTTGAACATTACATTATTTTGAATGAGCTTGTAAAAGAGACAAAAAATAAAAGGATTATTTCAGCCAAAATGTAACATTCTGTCATCATTTACTCCCATTTTGATTGAAATTGGTGTGATTTCTGATCCATTGAAAGTCCATGCAACTTTAAATTAAATTGCAATCTTTTTTTTTTTTTACTTTTCGGTGTTGCAGAGTAATTATACATTGAAGTACTGAGTAATATTAATTAAGTGCATGTACGTAATATATTTGGAACCCATTGGAGTATCAGTAAATGACAGAATTGTATTGTGAGCGATTCCCAAAAGAGCAGAATTTTATCATGCCATAGTAATAATAATTTTTTTATTTTATTTTTGTTTTTATGATTTTCAGTCTGGCACCTGTCCAGTGTGTCGACACGTTCTGTCCCCGGCGGTGACCGAACCTGCGTCTTCAAATACTGAACAAGACACCCCACAATCTGAGGGTCACAGCGCATCTGGGGGAACGTGTTGAACGTCAGTCATACACCATCAAAACATCTCGCAAAGAAACACTTCAATAATAATCAATCTCACAAAGAAATGGCAAGCAGTGGCCTGAACTAGCATTCAGATCCTATTTAACCTAGTGACTCATGGTCCTAACGTGGCGAACTAAAAACTTATTTTCTAAGAAAATATGAATACGTATATATTCATAGGAAGCATATTTATTCATGTTTCAATTAAAATGTTTTTGTACATCCAGGCTAAACATAATTACATGTCTTTAACTTTTCACGTCATGTCAAGTAAAAATGCAATCCCTCAATAAAAGCTCACATTTGGTTTGAGTGATCACTTCTTTGCTCAATTTCGGAGTCTCTTCCAGATGCTTTCCTGAACTCTCTCCAGATATCCATTCAGAGTTAATGCGGCTGCCGAGGTGCGTTGTAATTCCAGATTTAAGTGCATGTAGCTGGATATGAATGATAATAGCTGTGCGGTATATTTCATAAACATATTTGTATAAATCATCCAAATGATGGCCGCTGAATAGGTAGTTTCCACAAAAGCACCTTCGGGAGCAATATCATTTCCAGAAGACTGAGGCTGACAGTCGGAACTGGAAAATATGATGGTGGGGGACTATAAATATGAAATGGCTTTGTGCTGTTTATTGCTAAGGCAATTGGCATGTATTCAATGTCGTGTTATTAAGAGGCGGGCGGCAGCTCGTATCTGTAGAGAGAAGCATCGCCACAGAATAATACTCAAAGGCGCAGGTGTGCGGCCACCCGAATCCAACGTTATTGTGGTCTCTATTTACTGGAATCTCACAAACCAGACATATTATTTATGTATTTTTGAAAGACGCTGTTAACATGACTGACTCTTATGATTTATATATAAACCTTCCAGCAGATTTCATTGGCTGAATGATCAGCGAGATGAACAGCTGTAGGCACTTTCCACAAATAGGCTGTAAATTGGTGTCCCGGTTTAACAATAAAACACAATGGGTCTTATTCGCTAATAATGTATATATGAGAGAGAGAGATATAGAGATAGAAATATATATATATATAGATATATATATATATATATATATAGATAGATAGATAGATAGATAGATAGATAGATAGATAGATAGATAAATAGATAGATATAGAAACATAGATATAGAAATAGGTGTGTATGTATAGAAGTGTGTGTGTATAAATATATATAGATGTGTGTGTAATATATATAAATGTGTGTGTATAGAAATAGGTGTGTGTGTATAGAAAAAAAATATATATATATATAGAAATAGATAGATAGATAGATAGAAATGTGTATGTGTGTGTATATTTATAGAAATATATAGATAGATAGATATAGAAATGTGTGTGTAGAAATATATATATATAAGAAATGTGTGTGTAGAAACGTGTGAATGGAAATATATAGAGATATACTGTATATAGAAATATATGTATATAGAAACATATAAATTCTATCTTAAGTATTTTATATATATGTCAAGTCAAGTCACTTTTATTTCTATAGCGCTTTTAACAATACAGATTGTAGCAAAGCACTGAACATTATCACATAGAAGAACAGAGTGATGTTAATGTATAATGACGAGAATTAAACTTTATCAAATGCAGAGACGGTCTCTGTAGTCAAGACAACGATATGTATATAATACATATTTTAAAAATATGCTGTGTGTGTTTATACAGATAATGTGTGCACCGTGTATATTTAATATGTAAACAAAAACATATTCTTTTTGGATGCAATTAATCGTTTGACAGCACTAATCTGTATAGTTATTTATGACCATAAATACTGCCTCAATTTAGACCAAAAATACCACAATTACTTTATGATTTCCTACCAAAAAATGCAGAATGTTACACAGTTAAGCTCAACTTAAGGAAATTCATCACTAAAAAAAGAATTGTACTTATTTACTTGAATTAATTGTCTTTATCTAGAAAACGTATGATCTTTCATAAATTAATTTGAATTAATCTATCAACCAGTGCTCTAACATACAATCAAACTAGCTTCTTTTTATTTATATTTTTGTTTGTTATTGATTGAAAATATTTTATAATTTCTTAAGACTAATTGTCCAGACATTTCCATAACAGACGGCTTATGTGATATTTAATTTGACCTGCTGAAGGTTGAGCACTCCCTTTTAAACTGTTTATTGAAAGCTGCTGTTGTTTGAAAGCAAAACATTTCATTCCAGATTTAAATGCTCATTTCAATATAGGACCAGTTCTCACCATTAACTAGTTGCTTATTAACATATAAGCCGTTTAGAAAGCATGACCATATTCTGCATCCCTAATAATACCCAAAACCAAATTTAACCCTTATTAGTAAGCAGCAAATTTTAGAGTTTGAGGCAAAAGTTGTTTTGTTTATGGTCAGAACTGGACTTCACATTTAATAATTCGTTTCAAGCAACAAATTCAAAGACTCAAGTTTATTGCAAGTGTACAATATAAACAATGAGCAGACATTGTTATAGTTGAATGTCCATCAGAGAGGTGTTATGAGCAGAACAGAGACAGATGAAAGAAAACTACAAGGAATCAAGCCTTCTAAATGACAACCATTTCACTTTTCATATTTCCTCTCTCAGTTGGCAGGGGTGAAAATCGTTAAAAGCATCAGTTTGAAAATTAAACGTCCAGTGTTGCTTTTCTACTTTTTTTTTTTTTTTTTTTTGCTCATTCAAGAGTTGATCATTTCCTGAAACAGCAATTTTATGCTGTTTTATATTCATTTTAAAGCATAAAAAGGCCAAAAGTGCAATCAATATATTAAGTGTTTCCATCACAAAATAAATAGTCCAGCACAGGGAAGAAAGAATTGCCAATCTGGGGGGAAAACAGAAAAAAAACAAACGTCTCGGACTAACACAAATTTCCATATAATGCGAGAGACAATACTGGCGTTTGCTTTAATACACTGACAGTAGGAATTATAGTGAATGGTACAAAAAAGCAAAATAGATTAAAATGCTAGAATAATATTACAGTATTTCAAACGACACACTATAGGGATAATTGCTTTGTTTAAAAAATAAAAAATAGAGCTCACTCACCAGTAGTTTAATTGATGTAAGCTCAGCTTCACCAAAAAAAAAATAAACATAATTTTGATCTGAACCCACTGGCGAATCATGCAAGAATACAAATCCAAACTGTATCATACAGTAGCTTTGTGTAAATTATCACCAGTTCTGCACGATTGGCACATGCATTTTATTGCTTGTCAACCTCCATTAGTTATAGCAACAACGTGAAGAGGGAAAAAAAAACAGATTTTGCAGACTAGGAAGAAGCACAGTTAACGCTATGGGACCCTCTTTACATATTCCAAATGTGCAAATGTTAGAGTAGTATTGATTCTGGGTCTTCATCGCTGCTGTTATAGCTGAAAGTTGGCGCATATTCCTGACAGACATCCATATTCTAATATCATTAGTTTTGCAGTGGAAAAAACCAAAAACACCTACAAAATGACAATACTGAATCTACAAATAAGTATTTACAAAATACAAAAGGAATGCTTTGATAGAGTAAACCACTATTCCATTTTTTTTTTGTGGAAATGGAATGACAAATTTATGTGACACGGGAACAAGAGGTTGCTGGTCAGTTGCTCCGTCGGAGCTCGGGTACATAAGCATGGAAAGAAAATGGCACTTGAGAAAAAAATAAATTCTTAATACAAAACGCATCATTATCTAACCAAACCTGTAATACTTATTTTGTAGGTAAATGTATCTAATAGGGTTGTTTGCTTGAAAAAACCTGATTGTAAAAATAGCACAAACAGCACAAGAATAAGAACATCACAATCCAAGACAATGGCATAGATACAAATAAACATGCTCGCGACTGGCTTTGGTTGCTGGTTACTGAGGAAAAACACAACAAAGCACAGTCAGTTTTGGATAGAGCTTTTGGTGACGTCTAATATGCTACATGGCACCGTTGTAAATTTAAAGAGATAGTTGCCTGAAAAATAGCATGTTTTGAAGACGAGCCGCTCTTTTCCATACGATGAGTGTTACTTGCTACAAAAAGTACCAGAAACGCATCCGAAAAGCCGTGCATTTGACCAGGGGCCTGTTCCATAAAGCAAGTTTACCAAATAAGCCAGGTTTATTTCAGTTAGTCTGACTTGCTGTCTTTTGATTTGGTTTAAAAGAAGTCAGACTAATTAAAACAAGCCTGGCTTATTTGGTAAATTTGTTTTATGGAACGGGCCGCTGTTCTATATATTCTGTCAGAAATTCGTACAAACCATAAACAAGATCTGAGAGCTACGTTTGAGCAAAAGATGTTCAGTCAACGCCAACTTGTATCCTCGGCAGATTTGAAATACACCACTTCTATGATATTTTCCGTTTTCTTTTACAGTATGGAAAAGAGCAGGGTGAACACAATACGTTTCTGCTTTTTGTTTTCTATGGAAGAAAAGGCATGGGGGTAAGCAAATGGTGACAGTTGACGTTTTTCCTGATCTATCACTTTAAACATCGAATGGCATGAAGAGGTGTGAGGTTGAAGTATTTGGAAGAAACGTGAAGGCTTGTAAACTGTAGATGGATGCAGTGCCTGTTCAAGCAGCCTGGCAGAATCGCTCCGTTTTACATAAAGGCCGCCTGATTGTAGTATAATCGTTTTGTTGTTATAAATTGCACTTGGGTAAATCTATGCATTTGGTCTCATTGCTTGACGAGTGCTAAAATATCGGAATGTCACTCAATGAAAGACTTAAGGATGTGACATGTTATTTTGTGTGAATGACATATGAGGGTTTTTTTCACAAAAGGTACCCCAGTAACATAAAAAATACATAAAACGGCTATAAAACTCCCCAAACCATTCGGTTTTAGAACTTAAAAAAAAAAAATTTGCAATATTGTTATTGGGTGGACAAACAGTCTGTCTTTACACATTCATCTCCATATTGTAAAGGGGAAGTTCCCCAAAAATGAACATTCTGTCATTTATTCACACACACACGTCCTTCCAAACCAGCAGATCTTTCCTCTGGAGAACGCAAAATAAAGGAAAGTGTATAAAATAACACTGAACCCAAATAACTCATCGCTGATTGGACCAAAAACAAATGATTTCGAAAAGTTTTTTGCTCCGGAGAAGAAAAAAAAAAAAGTTCTGCAGGTTTGGAACAACATTAGGACGAGCAGATGACGACAGAATCCAATTTTGGAGTGAACACCCCCCCTTTTTCACTGGTGAGTACACAGGAATACTGAATACACCTAATGCATCTTCCGTTCTGTCTGTCGTAGCTTAACTGCTCCGTTACCAAAAAGGGGGAAAATCTGCATAATTCTGACATCAGAGCAAAGCGGAGACCTCTTCTCCATGCTAATGGCTCAAAACAGCTGGTGCATAGGCAGTTCACACAGTGATTATGTGACGGAGTACTCTTTAGTACAATAATAGCATGTCATGTTCGAGGGTGAAACATTCGTTGTGTTTCTCTCTGCAGATTAGGGATCACCTGGATGTGAAGTAAGAGTTTGGCCTTCCAGCCGTTTCCTCATTAAAGGTTATTTTTTCTTGACGGAGGCCAGTTCTTTTTGAATGTCGACAAATTTGGGTCGATTCTCAGGCTTGTACTCCCAACATCTCTGCATGATCCTGTACACCTCATCTGGACACTTTTGCGGGCAGGACATTCTGTAACCTACATTACACACAACACAAACTTTCTGTCAGGGTTGATTACTAGAAAATATGAATGAATATAGATTTAATACAAATCCTACATTTGTAAAATAATAACAGTGAACGTAACTTTATCTTTCTTGCGCATTGTGAAATGACTTTTTATTTGAAGGTGTGGTTGGTATCGGGAACGGATCTGAATCCGCCACTTTATGAATGGAATAAATGAATAACGGACTCTCCATTGTAACATAGCGCAAGGTAAATAAGGGCATGATACCTAGTGGATTAGACTAGTCATAAGATTAGCGTAAATCTTACGTTTAATGCTTGTGTAAATAAATACTGAAAAAAAAATTGATATGTGTCCATTGAGAATCGATTTTGAATCGACTACATTTTAAAAAACAATGTATCGAAAAATCTATTTTTTTTGCCCAGCTCTATCTATGTGTTGATAGGATTATTAAAAAGCTAACAGAGATTGTTCAAAACCGAGTACTAAGGTACTACACGCTGTGTCATACATACTGTGCAATACCTACTTCAAAAGAAAAATATGCGAAAGTGTCTAGTAATAACAGTAGTGCGATCAAATGAATAATATATACAATATAATGTGTGTATGTATGTATATATATATATATTTATATGTAAATATATATACACACATACACACACAACCACTCATGCATGTATACATTTAAGAATATAATTTTTTTATATGTGGAAATTATTTGGTGTTTATATATATTTTTTAAT
>JAUCMU010000097.1:20894428-20909799 GCA_032275025.1 Enteromius treurensis | reverse complement strand
CTGTTTGTGCTACTGAAATAAGCAACGCTGAGAAACAGCCAATCAGAGCAGACCTCCTCATTACTATTCATGAACCTTCCAGATAAGGCAAAAACAGACTGTTTCATTTTAGGGGCAAATTCTAGGGTTGTAAATGGACCTGTAAAACTGTTTCTGGGCATTTTTTCCCTTACCTAAGCTACATACCTTTTATGTACATATCAGAGAACAATTTAAAATATTCTCTCAAAGCGTTCTATGGCACCTTTAAGCAAGCAGCTCTTATTTTTAATGTGTATATAAACCCATGGTCCCCCAGAGTCAACAATATTTGAAGGCTTGTGATTTACTGGATTAAGGCTAAGGATTTTTACAAAGGTTTTTTTATTTATAGTTTCTGGCCCAAAAAAATGTTTAGAGCTTGGCTTAACTTGAATATTGCATTTCTGCATATAAACATAATATAGATCTATATTAATATTCCCCTAATTGGGAAGCGCAATGGAAGTGAATAAAGTGCATAAAAAGCACACATAAGCACAGGACAACTAGTCCATATGACATCCACTTAAATCTTTTCATAGCTTTCTGTGAGGAAATGAAATCCAACGTAGCTCTTAGATGTAACGCGCTGATGAAAAAACTGCAATTTGGACATTTAAATAAGCTGCTAATTTTGTTTTCTTTGTAAAGTAAGACACTGTCATATTCATTCAGTCCTTAAAAAATGGATCTGATAGGGTTGTGTGAAAAAGTTCACAAAATATAAAGGGAACTCTGTTGTTAGGCTACAAGGAAAAGACTATTTACTTTCTCAAAACTTGCTTTTGTTCCTGGATGTCGGAGTTTTCTTTGAAGAGGAAGTTACTATCAAAAGCGGGGGAAGGAAGGTTACTGGACTCAATGTGTGTGTTTATTTTTAGGTTGATTGTTTTGCTGAACCCGAAAACCAGGTATTGAATCTCTGCTGCACGGTTGGATATGAGGCCCTGTGCCATATTTCATATGCATTGTCTAGAACAGTGGTTTTCAAACTTGTTCCTGGGGACCCACAGCTTTGCACATTTTGTATTTCTCCCTAACTTAAACACCTGATTCAGATCATCAGCTCATTTAGATAGAGCTCCATGACCTTAAATAAGTATGTCAGATAAGGGAGACATGCAAAATGTGCGGAACAGTGGGTCCCGAGGAAGAGGATTGAAAAGCACTGATCTAGAATGAAAGATGTAGTAGACTTTAATAGTACCAGACAGCTATTGGTAAAAATATATCTTGTTCTTCTGTTACGTAAAAGGGTGTAAAGTTCTTTGATCTGGATCTGTATGAAAGTGCAGTAGCAGGTCAGGGTAACACTACCTCATTGTTTCTCTGTTGCATGAGTGGACGCTGCGGTGTGTGTGTCTCTGTGTGTGTGAACTCGGCGAATGAAATGCACAGCACAAAAGTGAATTTGAAACTTTTTAAAAAACTTTTCAAATTACATTTTTTATTTTTTTTTTTTAGGTTAATATTTTTTTTAGCTCACTTAAGTTGGTAATTGGATGTTATACTGTTTCAAAAGCATCCCGACCTTGACCTGTGATTTTGATCGTTCTATAGTTCAATAGAACACCCCCCCCCCTTAATATTCACAATTACTAATACCGTTACAAAATGTACATATAATTTGTAAAAGTAATATTTTTGGCTAATAATGAAAATATGACAATGCAAAGCATCCCAACAGTACAAAAAAACAGGCTTTATTTTTCCAGCACCGAGTCAGCGTGAATGGAAAATTTCCTATTTTCTACAAGCAAATTATCAATCTTATTGGCAATGAATCTATCAAGGCATATTTTTATTTATTTACTTTTCATTTTCATAGTTTTTTAAAATGAAACAACAAGACAGACAACACAAAACAAAATCTGACTTTGTCAGATTGACTTTGAAGTTCTTTGTCTTTTGTTTGTTTTGGTAACATACTTGTCTTTCTCTGGACGAGTGCCGCTTAGCGGAAAGCCCTTATATGGAGCTGGCTTGGGCGTGTAGGAACAGAGCCGTAGATCACTGAGAAGCTGCGCCATTGAATCACCCGCGAAACTTAGCGCGTAGCTTCTCACTGATCTACGGCTCTGATCATAAACTGGCGCTGCATTTAAAAACAGCTGACGGAGATTAACCGCTAATCAAAGAACAATCAAAGAGGTTTATTGACGAGATGCACATCCCCCAGCCCTATCGTTTATTATGCAAATTACTCCCTTATTTAAAAGACTCCAAATTCACGAACAGAAAATCGAGTTGAATATACGTGTTGTGAAATAGGCAGAGAAGTTTTCGCGAGATGTTCAAATGTGCGTATAAATACGAAAAACGTACGCAATTATTAGTGAACGAGACCCAATGTTTCTAGTACAGTTACATATGGATGTTTGCAGAGAGTACTGTGATTCACTGTAACTGTGGAGCAGAACTGTTTGTTTAACCATATAATCCATGACTTCTGGTAAAACGGACAAAATACACATTCAAATTTAACATTTGTTGGTTCTTGTGAAATGGTTTGAAATGCTCTGCATGAGTCAGTTGGACTTTGTACCTCATCTTGACCTCTGCACTAACGCTGGTAGATTGCACTACTAGTGCTATTGAACACAGTTAGCGTTTCACATTCATTTGCTTGCACTTCTGTTTTATGACCTGCCAATCAGAAGGTCATGTGGTCTGAACATCATAACGATTAGTAATGATTGACCAAATCCTTATCTTTTATCCAAGCACTCATAAGATCATTGATACAATCACTTTTTAAAATAATGATTGAGACAACAAGGTCATATGTTAGCATTGAAATACCTGTGCAAATATTTAACACTCAGGCACAACATTTAATTTCATGATCACACACACCCCTCCCTTTTTGATTCCTTAGTGTCTGTTGTTTATCTTTATCATTATCGGATCACTTGTGCAGCCGAACATTGTTCAAAGCTGTTCTTTGAACATTGATAAAGCTCTTCTTAAAACACACATACAGGTCTGCATTACGAGCAAACTCAACCACAGGTTGGTGTCATAACTGTTGAGGAAAGGTCACATCAAAACCTAATGTAATTAATGACTAATGAAATTGCATTGTGTAGGTTTCATTCACTGTTCATGCTGTTCTTTTATTGACAAAGTAGAAATGTGCAAAAACAAAAAAGTATGCAAAATGTGCAATCTCTCGCTTGTTATCATCCAGTCGGCCTTTAATTATTAAATAAGTTTCACAAAAGACATGCATACTGATACAGTCAATTTAGATTCAGATTTAATGCATTCCTAAAAATGTGATCTAGAAAAAGCATTTTGATGGGGAAGCTTATAGACGTAGTCCCATGTGTTATTCTGTTGTGTCTTTTTTTTTTCAAACCTGTTTTCTAATTATTAGCATAGATTTGATGCACTTATGTTTAGTGCTATAAGATTGATCACACTTGCAGAACATCAGCTTTTCTGATAATCTGCATTTCCATCCGTTTTAATGCTCTAGTCTCTCTTTTCTCAATCAACCTGGTCTGTAAATAAAATCTAGTCAAACTGGTTACTTTGAGGAAGGTGAAATACAAGATAGTTTAGACTTTTTCATTTTTGGGCACTACGTTATAGAAGCCCATTTTGTTTCGAAATTGCAAGCTTACATTTTGCAATTCTGAGAAAAAGTAAGAATTACAAGTTTCTATATTCTATTACGCCGCTCTGAGGGAAAAAATATGTCAAATGTAAATTTGCAATAACCTTTTTTTATTTTTAATTTGGTGGTGAAAAGGGGCTACTATTGTACATAAGTACCTTTAACTTTAATTTTATTATTAGTATTATTATTTATTTTCTTTTTTTTTTTTAGTATAATTATCATTTTATGGCTAATGTTCGAAAAGCTAACAATATAGAATTTGTCTGGAACTTAAAGAGGAGGAGGCATTTCCAGGCAGTAGGTTTTGTGGGTGTGGCTTAAACCTTGTGCTTGGATTAATGGTAGAAGAGGGAAATGAAAAGCAGATGAGAGGTCACATGAGACGTCAGTGCAGCACGACCAGCCTCACGCTATATTCCTAATGCTGCACATTACTCACTAATTGCACCTGTTTGCCGAGAGATACTGCGAGTAGAATTGCTTGCAGGAATTGTACAGTTTTGTAGTGCCAAACAGAAAGGAAGCCAACTGAGAGAAGTGACAGATTTGCTGGGGTGAGTTATTTGTGGAGACATACTTCATTAAATTCAGTTCAGCAGTCAGATTTTTATGTTTGTTTGTTTGTTTGATCATATTGTGTATTGGCAGAAACATAAGAGTGCACCATTTAGCAAAGGTTTAGTCATGTTTACAAGCCATCTATGGTTTCGAAAGTGTTAATGGCTTGGTACTAAATAATCACTGGATAATATACTATAGTATTTAAGTGGTAATTTAAATAATACTGAGATACACGTCCAAAGGCTTACCAAAATAACTTTTTGGGACAGTTAAACTAGGTGTTTTGAATTGTTTTTGTACATAAAAAAAGTATCATTTTTAACTAGTAGTGTGCAGACGGGTAAGCTATACAAGAGCAGTCACATGAGGAGTTTTACTTCTCGTCAATAGTCCACATTGTATGAAGTAGTGACTGTGTATGAAGACAGGATACAAGCAAAGTACTTAGTTTTATTTTTCCACTTCTTTCACCGTACTTCAGTTGACCTGGTTAGACCTGAATCTGAGCTTATTATGAGAAAAAATATCATTCCATGCTTGTTTGACGAGACAAACACTTGTCTACAGTTTTAGCTGACTACTAGTTAGTCGAAATAGTATAGATAATCACATTCATTAGTCTGGTGTGTGTCACATACAGCCATCTGTGATGTGTGTTTTATCCCAGAGGCTGTCCCAGACCTTTAGAAAAGCATGTTTTCTGCTTAATGGGTAAAGTAATTGTTTTTTAGAGGAAATTATTTGATTATCTGGGCGATGTTGTCGAGGGGAATAGCCTGGGGTTGTCGGGGCATTCGATTAGTGAAGGTCTCCTGTATCTGTTTTTCCTTCATCACAATTTGAACACTTTTTTTAACAACTGAAAATAACCAGTGGCTTCATTTTAATAACTTAGTCTAATATTTTAAACACAATGCAACGATATTGAGAAAGCATCCAGATGTGCTCTATGGGGCGGCTGCTGCTTTTAACCTGCAGATCAGGACCTTACAGATTGTCCTTGTGTGGCACCTGCATAGCATCAAACTTGCTAAAGAAGCTGCTTTCAAGATCCAGAAACACTTGAAATGTTGAGCTCTAGAATGTTCTGCTCTTTTCATTTAGCAGAATAGTATTTCACCATCCAGAAGAACTCTTCTTTATTATTCTCCGTTCTTTCCCCAGCACCTCTGTGAAGTAAGATTAAGATGTCAGATCCACACAGTCATCATATGCACCCAACCGTGCAGTCTGCTGTCTCAGACCATCACGGGGACCATATGACGTCCCCCAACACAGGCCATGGGGATCACATGATGATGATGGTGAGACCACCTAGAGTTCAAGTCTGTGTGTCAGTATTCAGGCAGAATCCATGATCATGTTATCTGTTTATTTCAAGTTGTTTTTTTAGTGGAAGTTAAGTCTACTGCTTTAATAACATTTTATCATTATGAGAAAATGCACCGATTTACTTATTCTTTCAGCAAATGACCTTTTACTTTGGCGTCAAAAATGTGGAGCTGTTATTTGCTGGGCTGGTCATCAACACACCAGGAGGTAAGATGCATTGTGATTTTCTAAATTAGTGAAAAGTAGAATTTTATAAATTATTAATTAAATAAATTATAATTGAATTATATAAAATATAATATATGAAAGGGATTTTTTTTTTAATGACATGCAATTATGACATTTTTTATCCACTTCAAAGTCATTCAGACTGGCAGACAAAACAATAACATTATCCAGTCATATTACATTCATTTCAAGGTAACCTTTTCAGTGTAAACCAGATTTTACAGAGGACCTGAAATTTGATATTAAACAAAAAATGTTCTTTTATTACATGTAAAACAGTGACATTCTTGAGAATGATGTCATAAGATCCTGGACAAGTGTACTGGTTGCACAGGTTTTACAAGATTGCTCTAGTTCTAATAAGCTGATGCATCTGAATTATGAGAACAAAGCTAAATATTTTTGTAACCAGGAAGTCCCGGTTGTACTGGGGCAATATGATAAAGTAGGTGACAATGTAAGGTTTCCTGACTTTTAACCTCTCCTCATCCTAGAAATGGTTGGCGCATGCATTGGTGTGTTTTTGCTGGCTGTGTTCTACGAGGGTCTGAAGATCGGCCGTGAGGTCCTGCTGAGAAGGAATCAGGTGAACGTGCGTTACAACTCCATGCCTGTCCCAGGATCTGATGGCACCGTGCTCATGGAGACACATAAAACAGTTGGGTCAGTGAATTGACTACTAGTGTTTTTACAATGCAGTGCAAAAAACCCTAAATGATAAAAGATTGCAAATCTTTTGCAATCTTATCTTTTTGAAGGAACTTTCAGCAGTTATCTAGCCAGTGCTGTTAAGATATGGAATGGCCACTTTGCACTCCACATGTTTCACGTGAAGTACGTGACATAATAAATGTCAAATGGGTTGTGAAAGCAATGGCATGTTGACCTGAAAGTTTTATTTATTTATTATATATACATGGTAAAAACTCCAATCAAATCTTAAACTGACATGTTGGATCTGTTGTGTTGGGGTTTATGGAAACACATTTCTCCCACATAAGGAAAAATCATGCTTTGGTAAAACTAATTATGACATAAGTTGTTTAAATAAAATAAAAAAACAAGATAATTATAATAATAATTATAAAAGAAAAAGTCCTACTGTGCCATTGTTATGAGATAAAATGAAGCCAGAATTATGGCATACTATAATGGTGGTAATTCACCTATTGATTTATGAAATAATCAAAATATTACATTACAGTTGAAATTATTAAATAAGCCAAAGTCTTGACAGTCAAAATTCATAAGTCATTTACAAAAGTCAAAATTATAATATACTTATACTATATATATATATATATATATATTAGTATAATTTTTTATTTATTTATTTTTACTCCAATGTCATGGACATTTTGTCTCCCATTATGGACTCTTATCCCTTTAATTATGACTTTGTCATAATTTAGATTTTTTTTTTTTTTTTTTACCAAAAACTCAACATTACGAATAGTTGACAAACTCTGATGCAAGTCATAATTATTATATACACTTTAAGAAATAATTTTAATGTGATGACTTTTTAATCTCACATTATGGACTTTCTTATATTTGTCGTAATGTAGACTTTTAAATCATAATTTAGATTTACTAAAACAATGACATGAAAAATGGTGCACAATAAACATAATATAAAGACATGTCTGCAAAATAAAGTAATTGACCTTTATATTCTTTATATATTCGTATTAAAGCTAAATGGAATGACACCTATATCTATTATCAGATGTATCAGTGTAGTCATATATAGTATTCAGATTTTTCATTCTGTTTTAAAAATTAAGCACTACCTTGCACCCCTCTCTTTGGAAACCTCAAGCTCCAATTGAAACCTTTTACAGGCAAACATAAACCAACCTTAAACCTGTTAACAT
Organism: Enteromius treurensis; assembly: GCA_032275025.1. Classification (NCBI taxonomy): domain Eukaryota; kingdom Metazoa; phylum Chordata; class Actinopteri; order Cypriniformes; family Cyprinidae; genus Enteromius; species Enteromius treurensis. Next base: position 20,902,155 of record JAUCMU010000097.1, on the reverse strand, counting down.
TGATCTAATCATCCCACTTATGTAGTCATTGCCACACGAGTGACCTCTGAGAGGTAAACATGTATTTCCCCGGTTTTCTTCACACTGACAACCTGTCATCACGTTCTCTCCTCCAGCCAGCGAATGCTGAGTCTAGCGCACTCCTTACAGACGTTTCTGCACATCATTCAAGTGGTGGTCAGTTACTTCCTCATGCTGGTGTTCATGACGTACAACGGATACCTGTGCATCGCAGTGGCAGCAGGCGCCGGCTTCGGCTACTTCCTGTTCAGCTGGAAGAAGGCAGTAGTGGTGGATATTACAGAACACTGTCATTAACCTTTCTTGTGTATAACCTCAAAAAAACACCCACTTCACAATCCCAACATGCACCGCAACTCAATATGTGTAGAGCACTATATGATTTGTGTTTCTATTCATTTTAAAAACTTAATTTTGAATCTTTTTATACCAATTAACCCCATATTTTATATCCCAACAACCGCTCATCATCAACATCACAGTCTACCTCCATAGTACACAACTGACGTTGTATGTAAGATCTGACAAATTATGTTTATGATGGTGCTTCTGGGTGTGAAAGAGCCTTACTAAACCCTTTGCCTTAAACGAGGGAACACACACACACACCTCCAAGAGGGCAACCGTAGACTCTAAAAGCCAAACTGGATCTGGTGGACCCAATACACAAGCGGTGGAAGGGTGTTTTTTTTCTTTCTTCTTTTCATTTGAGGTTGTTATGGCCAAGTGTTTCAAACCGCTGAAACGACCGTTAATAATCAGTGACCATTGTTTAGACATAAACACTGGACTGAATGATGTTTGCACAAGAAAGAGAGGTTTTGGGACTCTTGAGTTTGAAGTCAAACTTTGCTCCCTTTGGAGTGCTTTTAAGTAAATATGGGGGGGTGGGTGGGGGGGATTAGTGGAAAATAAATTATATCTGATGCCAGTGTCACCGATTTTGTTTTATAATTTATATTTGTAACACTCAACTGTTCTTGTTAACAATCTTCTTGGCAATCTTTATGTGGATCCTTTTACGTTGTGACATTTTTAAACTGAAAACTGTGGCGCATTTGTGATGTTGAGCAAATCATGAGCTGTTAAAAACATCAAGGTCATCGCTCTGATAGTTACTGGGTCTCGGAATGTGAATTTTATGTGGAAAATGAAGATAAGTATACTCCTTACTTAAAAGGAGTGTGCCTTTTACATTTAGGACCCAATAAAAGTGCCCAAAGAGTGTCTCAATTGCTTGTAAACAAAGCTTTCTTACTGAGAAACCACATTTTAAACCAGTAAGCGTGTGGGTTTTTAGAAGAAAGCCTGTTTTTTTTTGTTTTTTTTTAAAGCAGAAATCTATTCTAAAAGAATAAAATATTCACATCATGTTTTTGTAGCAGTTGTCGCTTTGTAGAATTGGATCTGAGGTTCTGTTTTCCATCACGGGGTATTCATATCACAGATTTATTTTAAGAGCAAAGTAGGTTTGCGTTGTCTTAAGTGTGGAAAAACTACAATTGTAGACTGAACCTCATTTCCAGTGCTGTGGCAGTGTCAAGATTTCTTAGTCTGTTTACAGTTCAGTCAAGTCTGTAGAGTAATGTACTGTAATCATTACGAAAATGATGAATAAATATTGTACGACTTCGAAAATACTTCTTGACCACCTCATTAATAAACCGACCTGTTGTTTTGGCTCACCTATGAAATGTTTCTCCTCCTCGTTTTTACAGTCAAGCAAAAAGATACAATTTTCCACATCCACCTAAGAAGATTTTATTTACTCGAGTAGAAAAATAGTCCTTTTTGTAATCGGTTATCACAAACACACAGTTAACCAAACCCAGAATGCATGTGCTTTCAGTCTATTTCAGGTCAGGTATCCTCAAATCATATGTATGTGTGTGATGCAGATTCTCAAGACCTTGGTAGTCCATTTTTTCACATTGGCGAATGGTCAAAACTGAAGGTTTCCAAAAAGTGATGGTAAGGTGTTTGGTTTTGGGTGGGGTTTGTAACCGATTCGCTCGTGGATCATCTGCTCCCTGGTCTTCCCATCCGTGCCGCCACCTGATGCTCCGCTCATCTCGCTGGATGTGGCGACACCAACTACATCCACCTCATCTCTCTGTTTCTTTCGACTCTGGACAGACATGGGTAATAAATATGGAGAATATTAAAAGAAGATCAATATTCACTTACACAAAACCATCTTTGTTTAAAGATCGTAGAGCAGATATTTGTTGAAACGTGTTAAAGATAAATGTCCAGCTCAAACCAGAAGCTACTTTACAGTTACACATATGGTATTTCCACATTTTAGTTGTATTATTACTATAAGCGAAGTGTGAGTCAAGTGTCCTTTGGCAAGTCACAGAACCCCTAGTCTCGCGTGGCCAGACCTGACTGACAGCTGAAGCCCCGTTCACACTAGCAGCGACAAAACGACGTGATCCCATTCATTTCAATGGAGAGCTGGCGACAAGAGTGACAGCGGCCGTCAGCAACCGTTGTCGACCGGATGTGGGCGTGTCCAGCGACGTGACAAAGTTCAGAATCTCTCAACTTTAAGCAAATGAAGAGCGACTCTCGGGAGCGACAGCCAATAGGAAAGAAGATGATAGTGCTCATGTGATCATACTCATTTTTTTCAGCTCCAGCAGTGATGGAGAAGAAATTAATCCTAACTGTTAGCAATTTTCTTGTTTTATACGATATGTCCCTGCCCACATACAGGGACATAAATGTAAAAAATGAGGCATGGAATGATTTTATGGACCCAGACGGAACAGCGTTTGCGTTTTTGCCTTAGATAAACTCACGCAATGGAAAAAAGTACTCTCTGTTTCTCATTCATTTTTGTTTGTATGTATGGACTCAGTATACTTATATTATATTCAGTCTTTTGCATGCAAAATGTTTGTATTTAGAGGCAAGAAACCTGATTTGCTGTCAACAATGACGTAACTAAGCGACCAGTAATGAGAACGCCCACTAGCGACATGGCGACAAGTGTGAACGGGGCTTAAAGCGGAAGTTGCAGAATAAATGATTTAACTTTATAAAACGTAAAATAATAAACGTACAACAAGCTTTCAGATGTTTTGCTTCTTTGTTTGCTTGACAGATGGTGGGAGGTTAAGTACATTAGCCAAAATAAGCAATTGGCAATATATTGCATTTAATTAATACTACACATTAACTGGCTCTCTTAAAATGTCCACCACAAGGATCCATTAAGCTGCTAATCAAAAAGAGTAGAAATACTTGCAGTAAAAACAAATGTTTGTGGGGGAAAAAGTGCTATAGTTTAAGGGTATAACCATGCATTCTGAAATAAAAGATGTTAACCTTTACACATTTTTAGTTCTAGTCTCATTTATTTAGTTAAACTTATAATGAGAAATTGCTTTTTTCTTTTGTTGTCACCATAATAAATTAAAATAGCAATAATGGGAAACCGAAAATGGAAAATAATAATACATACATACATATCAATATTGCATACAAGTCCATGTTCACATAATACTGTACATGATACAATGAATGAATCCTCAAGTGATCAAAGAGCTCAGAATGTTGTTTTCTTTTTCCCATTGTTGTATTTCCAGCCTCTGACTCTGCTGACACATCCACCGTCCTGTTTTACGGTTTCATCCACTGAGGGAGTCAAAGCTAAACAATAATAAACAAGAATATATTTACCTGCTGCTTTCCTGATTAGGATCAGAAACACATGGGAAGCAATCAAAAATTAAAAAAAGAGATCATTATAATTTCTATGCTCCCATGAACTCACTCCACAACCTGGACAGGAATGGCCTGTCCATCCTCCAACAGGATTTGTGTTATGCCTCCTTCAGCGGCTGAGGCCACGCTCACCAGCTGACTCATGCCATCACACACAGCTACGCTTTCCCCAGCACTGGGACTCGACTGCAGGAAGTGGGACGGACTCAGCAGGACAGGCTGTGTGGGCGCAGGGCTAGACAGCTCCTGAGCTTCTGGTGGTGCTGTTGTAGGTGGAGCAGATTCTTCCACTGGACATAAGGCAGGCTGTAGCTGGATTGCCTATCAGACAACAGAGAAGAGAGACATAATTATACAAAAGTATCCCAAACTGCGTAATCATTTTTTCCTAAGCATTACATTATTGTAATGGCTTTATTATGTTCTCAGCTCAGTTAATCATCTTGAAACATGAATTTATGCTCAGCAAATGATTTTTTCCATTTTAATTTAACACTGGAAAACATGCTCATCTTTTAAGAAATATAATCTTTGAGTAGGATTTTAATGCATTTCAAAGCAAGCTAATAGATTAAAAATGTGCTTGTATTTCAGTTCAGGACATGGTCACCTGGAGATGTGCAAAGATCTTGGGCTGCAGTACGGTGAGAGAGCTGAAGAGCTGCACAGCCTCCGGAGAAAGAGTGTCACTTCCTTCCAGGAGCTCTTCCTTCTGAGAGGATACTGTCAATATAACAGCAGTACACTAGATAGTGTGGCAGGGTAAACAATGCTTATACTTTGACAGTTTGGTGCTTTCTTTTTTCGAAGCAGGACTTTTCTCCACTCTCTATACTGTGTTGAATAGTTCCAAGGTGTTTAAGGCTGGAATGCAATACACTCTTGGCATTTGCCTTTGTAAACGGCTTCTGGGCACCATGCACTAAACGACTGAGGATCACACACTAACAGACTGAACACAAACTCACACAGAAATATGTGCTTCGCTGAAATTGAAAGCAATAGGTGTTCCAAAATCGACTACATATCCTCCGACTGCACAATTAATCAAACGATTTTGATTTTGAATTACGGATTGGTAAATTTGCAGACTACCCAAAATCTGCAGGCTGGCTCTGAATATCAGCATTAGCTTCTTAGACTCCTCCTAACTGCAAATGGAGACAAATTCTCTAAAAACCTATGTAATGCAAACACGTTAAACACTTATTGTTTTAATAAAGTAAATAAATTTGAAACATTTCAACAGTATTTTACCGCCCACAGTAGCGGGAGTCAGGGTCAAGGTCAAAGTCTCTGGAAGCAAGTTATCAGCCTCTGCTTTCCACTGCAAAACACACACACACACGCAAATAAAGGCTTACTACAGAAAACAGCTAGCATTTACGTGCTTCAAGCATATCGACCAATAAAAATCCACACTTCTGTCTCTGAGGTAGCCAGTGGTCCCGCAGTCATCTGAAGAGCTTTCTGAGCCTCATGGATGTGGTTCTTGATGTCATTGACGGTGGGAAAGTAACACAGATTGTGTCTCTCAGGCACTTCCTCCGATTTGAACAACTCACGTTCCACAAACCTCCTGCCAGGGCATTCACAAAGCAACAGTAAATAGCTTTTCAGCAAATCAACGCAGGGAGATTTGAAAGCCTCCGAGTCATACCTGAGCTGCTTGCGGACAGTGTAAACCTCATTATGACCTTGTGCCACCAACTCACGGATCTTCTCTGCTACGAGCGGGTGTAGTCGAGAGGGTAGGGGTGTCCCATCTTCCATCAGGACATCCAGCTCCTCTGTCTGTTCTTCTTCATTTTGCTGTTCCTCTGCAAAGCAGATCTGCTCGGGGAGCGGAGGCAGGTCTGAAGTGTCCACATCGTGGTACAGGTGGGCTTTCTCTGTGGGGAGCTGGATGTAATACCTGTCACAAATGTAAACAGGTGAAGCGAACCCTGCAGTAAGTCATGTTAAGGATTTTTTTTTTTAACTGTGCTGGCAAAATGTTTATACCTTACAACACCTCCAACATCCCATAAAGTCTTCTTGAGGTTGAAGAAGGCTTTCTCCTGCTCTTGCCGAACTACTTTCTTGTCCACTTTGGGATCCGTTGGAACCTTGTGCTCCGGGAATTTTCGTACTTTTTTGATGTATATTCTAAAAATGGTCAAATGTGATTGCGCCATAATGAAAACAGAACCAAAAAATCTATTGTGCTTGGCTCAACTGAAGGTTGTGTACCTGGCAGGACAGGTTGCTTTGTAGAGGATGTTTTGATTTGTTTCTTGCTCAGACCCTTTTTTGGGTTGAACGCCCTTCCTCCGTGGACCAAACTGGCATTCCATCACAATGGCTCTGCTTCCTTAAAACCATGTTAAGAAACAAGATTAACTGACTTTGTAATCATATTGTAAAACTATGACGTTATCGTCAACAGCATTCCATTAAGGTAGCTTTCAAGAAACAGTCTGATTTTAAAAATAATTTACAAATGCAAGATAAATCATAAATGATTTGATTAGTTTACCCAAAGACCTTTAAATTCATATACAATAATGTTCAAATGTTTGTGATGCGAACCAAGGCTGAACAAAAAAACAGTAAAAACAGTGAAATTGTGTGATACTATTGTAATTTAAAGTAAATGTTTTATAATTCAATACATTTCCTGTATTGGTGAGCAGTCTTAACTCCAGTCTTGAAGGGTTACGTTGACCCAAAATGAACATTTTGGCGTTAATCACTTACCCCCGTCGTTTCAAACCCGTTAAAGCTTTGTTTGTCTTTGGAACGACATGGGGGTAAGCGGCTAATGCCGAAATTAAATGAAGTGTCCTTCAGAAATCCTGCTAATATGCTGATTTACTGCATTTCTCCTTATTATCGGTGTTTAAAGCAGTTGTGCTGCTTAATATTTCTGTGAAAGATTTTTCTTTAGGATTCGTTCGATAAATAGAGTGTTCACAAGACCAGAATGTATTACTAATCAAAAAGAAGCCAGATTACCTGCATTAACAAAGGGGATGCCGTCATAGGGCACATACTGTGATTTCCACATGAGTCTGCTGGCAGGTTTAGCCGGTGAGGGTGACTGACGGGTGCCAAAAACGGTGTGGGTCTGCTGCTTGTGTAGAAGCAGAACAGCCTCCAGCTCGGCCTCTGTGTTACAGTAACCACGGTACGAGTCACCGATCTTCTGCTCCTCGTGAATCCATCATAAAAAATTTTAAAAAGATATAACAAACCATATTAAACAGAGACGGGTCTGTTATTGACACTGCAGAAACTATACTTCATTTAATCTATTTCCATGCATATTACACTTTACTTTTAATGGCTTACATTATCATAAGTTAATGATTTGTCAAAGAATTTAATGTATCCATTTTCAACTGGACAAACCTCACACCGCCGCAGTCTCAGAGCCCAGTTCGGTGTCCCTGGTGGAAGTGGCTTTACTGGAGGCTCAAATACATCAGGAGGACTGAAATACATGAGAAGACATTTTAAAGAACAATCAATAATTGCAGGTACCTTTGAACTCCACTGTTTGTTTCCTTTTTGTACATCAAAGCATTAAATTGGGACAGAATATTGTTTATAATGCGGGGTGCAAACAAGGCGCACTGACCTTTTCCTCTGAATTTGAACACCAGTGATATTCTGAGCTGCCACTGCAGCTAAACTATGAGTGCCATCACTGTCTTTAATGGATGTGATGAGTGTCTGCGGTCTTTTCTCCACAAAGACACCTGTTTAACAAAACAGGAAGAAATGGCAGAACTGGAAAGAATCATTTTACTAATATATATATATGCATGCAATATATTTAAAAATAATGACCTGATGACTTCGCTACATTCAACAGCTGACCATGAGGTAGTAACATCTGAGTGGCTCCCATAGACACAGATGAGACACCATATAATTGTCCATTCCCCCTTGTCAAAAACACCTGGGGGGGGGGGGGGGGGGGGGCA
>JAUCMU010000097.1:20883669-20894328 GCA_032275025.1 Enteromius treurensis | reverse complement strand
CCCCGGAAATCCGCTCAAATTCAACCAATCAGATGACGACTTCGACACTGCTGAAGTGTTTCCAGAAAAGTGTACCAAATGCATCAGACGTTCAGCCAACGCTCCGCGGGCGTGACGTCTGAGGCTGAGACTACAGAACCCCCAATTCCCCCTCGGGCGCTGCAGCAAAAATGGCTGCCCACTGCTTTGGGTCTGTGGGTTAAATTTAGAGCAAAAATTCTGAATATGGGACACCACACTTGGCCAAATGTCACATCACTTTATGCTACAGATTCAGGTTTCAGGTTTAAATTTCTTTTCAGTGGTTGAAGGGTGAACAGAATGATTGTCACCTCACTGTACTTAGTAACAGTTTTTGAAAATGCTTAATGTCGTTTGTTTACAGTTTAACAGAAGCTACTCATAATTCACACAGAGCATCAAGGGAGCACAGGAAATATGTGGATAAACCAGCTTATTTTAAACAGAGGTATTACATTCTTTACCTTGTTTTGCCTGCTTATCAAGGCTATACTGAGAAAAAAAGAACAGCTTCTCTCCTTTTCTAATAAAGCTTTGAGTTCTTACCACTGTTGGATGTATAAGGATAATTCCTTTACAACATAATTCCTTTTTGTGAAAAAGTTAGGTTACAGGAGAATTATCTAGACTTTACCTCCAGCTCTTTCTTGACGCTTTCAAACTCCTCCGTGTCATCCAGCTTCAGTTCAAGGCGCGTGGGTTTCCTGCGCAGCATCTTCACATCCCCGGCCTCTCGCTGCCTGGAAGCGCATAAAACATAACAATAGTCAAGGTGTCTAAAACACTTAGCTATGAACATAGTTGTATTATGAATCTGTGGGATAAACCCACGTTAACTCGTTCACATTTGTCTGAAGGAAATTAACGTTAATGTTGGCATAGCTTTGATATAATTACTATCACTGCAGTCGCGCTGATGTCATCTGTATACATAATACTTGTATCAATATTTAAAGTTCAGCATCGAGTAATGCATATTCCGTCAATTTTATGACGGTTTTAACGTGTCCCGCTGCAGCAATGTAACGTAATTGTTTAGCGGCTATATGCTAACGAGCTAACTAGCTTCGGACTCTCGAGCCTTAAACAGTCACAAACATCTAAGTATTGAACTATGAAGACTGTCGTTTATTTTATTCAACATGACAAATGAATGGCAAAGAATTCAAACTATATTTTAGTATTTGACATCATACCACTTACCGCTTTTTCACACACGCTTTATCTCCATAGGATGTTCCGAAGGGAATCATGGGAAATGTAGTTGGCGCGCACAGAAAAGAAAAAGAGTCGACAGAAAAACCTTCTTCTTTCTTATTTTAATTCACATCTTTAATCATTCTCTTGTTTGAGTCTGGAAATATTAATTAAACCTAATTCTAGACTGAAAAAGCCAAGTGAGTTATTAAGACCGTAAAAAGCCGTTATTAGTAAATAAGGAACAATTGAAAAAAGAATATCTTGGGGCCAAGCTTCAAATATTGTTGTGGAAAATTGGGGGCCCTAATGAGGCCTTGCAGAACACACTTCAGCGTGATAAGAAAAACCAATGTTACATTGGTAATTTAACAGCGCCTATAAGTGAGTCCTGGACAGTGTTTTCCATTGCGGTCCAACGTGAGTTCAACCGCTAGATGTCGCTATATTTTTTGGTCGAGAGCAAAACAGGCGGATATGACGACATACTGTGCGCCGGGTAGCCCGCGTCGTGTGGTCGTGTTTGTAGATAATACACATTAGATTTCATAAAAACAGCCGTTTTAAAGAAAAGCTATTTGAGCGTTTGTGAAAAGATAAAGGTGAGTAAAGAGTTAGTTGAGCTTGTTGTGTTGATCTTTCATTAGCTTCTCTTGGTTCAGGTAAAATAAGTTTCTACAAAGAGGAACTTACTGTGGAAACGTTACTGTGATGTATCATATGGTAGTAGCATTACTGCTCATATACAATTGTATTTACATGGTGCTTTAGTTCAATTGATAGAGTAAGTTATTCTCCCATCTGACATTGAATGGTGCACAGCAGTATCCTATTGTTTTGCTGAATTTGTCCTCCAGAAATCACCTTTTTAATAGCTCTAAGTTATTTGATAGTATTTTATATATCATCAACCAAAGTAAAAGTTAGATTGGTTAATATTGTACGATGTACAGCTGTCCATGCTTGTATGTAAGATATTGTAAATCAAAAGTATGCCTGTTTTGTGTGTTTTTTCTTTAGATATATATATATATATATCAGATACTCTGGTTGCTGGACAAATAGTTGAAAAGATGTCGGATGAAGACGAAGCTCCAATTGTGAAAAAGGCCAGGATCTTCTATGGAAGCCTTGAAGAAAAGGAGAAAGAGCGTCTCAGCCGTGAAGGAATATCTACCGGTGCCAAAGATGCTGTTAAAGCTGGCATTCAGGCTGGAAATATTAATATCTCCAGTGGTAAGCTTGATATTTCAAGATAGCTAATGTTATAGTCAGAATGCAAAATTATCTTTATATTTATTATATATATATATATATGTATATACACACAGTAGCCAACATTCGAAGTGGATCAAAACCTCAAAGTTGTCCTAAAACAAAAACAATACCTGGGGCCTGTTCCATAAAACAAGTTAACCAAATAAGCCAGGTTTATTTCAGTTAGTCTGATTTGAAATAAGTCCGACTATCTGCCAAAAGCCTGTCTTATTTGGTGAACTTGTTTCATGGAACAGGCCCCTTTTCTTGTCTTTGATCAAAGCTTTTGATCCACTTCAAATGTTGACTGCCGTATATGTTCCCCTTTTTTTTCTTTTTTATAAATTTAACAAGTAACTTTATGTTAGTGATGCTATAAGATTAACACTTGCTGGACTAAAGAATTTTTTTTTTTTAATAAATATATACTAAAATGTTAGTTTTTAAATGTATACAATATTTGAACAGATCTTACTGATATGATACACTGACTGGGGGTTTAAAAAAACATTTATTTTAATGGCAGTACATTATATAAAGTCTAAAGAGTTTTGAACATCATGCCTATTGAGAAAACGCTCCATGTTAATAAAATGCAACATATATTTAATGTATCTTATGAGACAGACCATAAAATCCTAATGCATCATTCAGGATACAAAACAAGTTTTTGTTGTCGTTGTTTTTTTCTAAAAGTCAGATTTTACAGGCTTAATCTGTGACCATCTGTAAATGATGTTTGTTTGCTCTTCAGCAGTATTATTTGTTTGATATTTCCCTCTCCTCAGGCGAGTGTATGGAGATGGAGGAACGTGTGAGTGAGCGACAGGCTGAAGTGCTGGCAGAGTTTGAGCGAAGAAAGCGAGCGAGACAAATCACAGTCTCTACTGATGATGTAGAGGTCAAAGCCTGCCTCCGAGCTCTTGGCGAGCCAATCACGCTGTTTGGGGAGGGGCCTGCAGAGAGACGAGAGAGGTATGTGGACACATTTGAATGATTATTGGTAAGCTGTGCAGCATATTTTGGGCAAGAATTGCCCATTTAGATAAAAACCAGAAATGTTACCATCTGACCAACAAACAAAAGAAATGGATTTCTGTGCTAGTAAAGCTGGATTTATACAGCTTCACATAAACCTTCAGAAATCGTTCTAATATACTGATTTCCTGCTCAAAACTTTTGATCAGTACACATAAAAACACAACTGTACTCCTTAATATTTTTGTAAAAAAACGTGATACACTTTTTGCAGCATTGTTTTATATGCATTATATTAATGTTGCGTTTCATCAATTTAATTCATCCTTGCTAAATAACGTTGTTTTTTTTTACATTTCTACACAGACTGAGGAACATTCTTTCAGTTGTTGGTCCTGATGCCTTGAAGAAATCAAAGAAAGAGGATGAAAAAGCAAAACGGTCTCAAGATGAAGTAAGAGCACCTGTTGTGATTTGTTGTATCCTGATTTCAGGAAGGTATCGTAGATTTGAATGACTCATGGAAGGTGATTGCCTATGCATGTGTTCTGTGCAGTATCAGCAGACATGGTACCATGAAGGACCTTCATCTCTAAAAGAGGCGCGTGTTTGGTTAGCCAAGTATTCACTACCCAGGTAAACAGAAGATGGATATTATTCCCTGTATCTAACAATCTAAATCTAAAATCCAGCAATATGTATGTATTGTATGTTTATAAAGGCTAGCTTTGTGTTTTTGTTTGGTTCTCTAGAGCAGTGCAAAGGTTAGATGCTGCAAGAGCACATAAAGAGATTCCAGAGTCGACAAGAACAGTTAAACAGCAAGAGCTTCACAAGACCCTACGGGTATGCCACCGGCTTACGATGTGTTAATTTTCTTTCACTTTTAATGCTGTGGGTAATTATTTGTGCGTTTTATTCAGAATGTGAATAACTTCTGCAGCCAAATTGGTGATGACCGTCCAATATCTCACTGCCAGTTCAGCCCCAACTCTAAGCTGCTTGTGACTGCATCATGGTATGTTTATTCATTTATTTTTAAATTGTGTTATGTATTCATTTATTTTATATACATACATCATTCACAAAAACATTAGTTTGAAGTAGTAGGTTATTTATATATGCTTTGTGTGCCATATTTTTGTATGCAATTTCCAAACAGAGCTTTCACAAGTATTGTAACAATCCAGTGAGATTTCTGTTTGAAGAGGCTGACATGGAAATTAAAATAACTCGATACTACTTCTTTGTTGTAGGAGTGGCTTGTGTAAATTGTGGAAAGTCCCAGATTGTACACTTGTACGGACATTAAGAGGTAAACAAAACAAATGTTATTCAGTGTTTATTCTTTAGCTTTTTATTATCATTCTTGGTTACAATACAAGTTTTACCACTAGATTGATTGAAGGTGAACTCTTCTTTCTCAGGTCACAATACCAACGTGGGAGCGATTAGTTTTCACCCTCAAGCCACACTCACGCTCGAGGAGTCGGATATCAATATGGCCTCCTGTGCTGTGGATGGATCCGTTAAGCTGTGGAGTTTAGACAGGTTTGTATTCTTAATATTCATTCAATTTTAGTCTCAGTTTCTGATGCAAAACATTTTAACATTTTTATTTGTTCTTATCCGTAGTGATGAGCCTGTAGCAGACATTGAGGGGCACGCTATGAGGGTGGCTCAGGTGGCCTGGCATCCCTCTGGGCGCTTTCTGGGAACAACTTGGTATGAATGTTTTTTTATGTATGTATATATATATATATATATATATATATATGTATATGTTTAGAGGTAAATACAAAACACTGGTATAATTATTGGTGTTGGGGGTAAAGCTTTTTCTTCATAATTTACAAAAAATTTTTTTTTTTTAGCTATGATAACTCTTGGCGACTTTGGGATCTTGAAGCCCAAGAAGAAATTCTGCATCAAGAGGGTCATAGTAAAGGTGTCCATGACCTGCACTTCCACCCAGATGGCTCTCTGGCAGGAACTGGGTAAGGGCCTCGCACTGAACCCAGAGGCACTCCACTGTTTTTGTAAAGGAACAAGCACAACACTTAAGTCTATACGTTTACTTTGATGCTCTTAGTGTAAGTATGCTTAGTATAGAACGCAAAGTATAAAATGATCTTTAATCCATTATATATGGTTCTTAATATTAACTGATTTCTCTGATAGCAGCGTTGGTCCCGCAATATTTGCATTACCAGTGAACCACTTAGTTTTGCACATTATTATTCATCCAGTCTGCTTTTGATTGGTTGAATTATATACATTTTTGATTTGTTGTTTAAAATGATTTATATTTGGCTTATTAATCTTTCAGTTGTTGTGTTAATGTTGTTCGTACAGTGGTTTGGATTCATTTGCTCGTGTCTGGGACCTGCGGACTGGTCGTTGTATCATGTTCCTGGAAGGCCACCACAAAGAGATTTATAGCATCAATTTCTCACCAAACGGGTAAGTAAAAGAAAGGTCATATGAATATGTAAAAGACTTAGTGAGGCTGTTTACTGGTATTTGAGCTTAATTTTATGATTAACCCCTAAATCTTCCTTGTACAGCTTTCATGTGGCAACAGGAAGCGGAGATAACACCTGTAAAGTGTGGGACCTTCGTCATAGAAGGTGTATGTACACGATTCCTGCCCATGAGAACCTTGTGTCTTCAGTCAAGTTCCAACGTAAGTAGTTGAGAATCAAGTCAAGAGGACATTTATTAGGAGTCACTGAGAGATTATTCATTCATACATAAACCACTCTTCCCATCAAACTCAGTAAGTTCCCAAAATAAAAAAAAGGACTGTGCACATTCAGCAAAATGTGTTGCACAAAAGAAAAAATCACCAAGGTTTTGGGTGAACTTATATTTTAGAGGATTTCTGTAGGTCCATAGGTTTACTGACTGTCAAAGTGCAAAACTTGCTAATGTGTGTAATATTTTTGCATTGTTGATATTAACAGAGTCTCTTTGTTTTAGCCAACGATGGGTATTTTTTGCTGACTGGAGCATATGACAACACAGCCAAAGTGTGGACCCATCCTGGCTGGTCACCTCTGAAGACTCTGGCGGGTCATGAAGGGAAAGTCATGGGGCTTGACCTTTCACCTGACGGACAGCTCATTGCCACCTGCTCTTATGACCGGACCTTCAAACTCTGGATGGCGGAATGAGATTCTGTCTGCCTTGATGCGTTTTCATTTTTGCTTTTTTTTTTTACTGTCTTATATTTTTTAAAGTTTAGTTTTAAAGAGCTGGAAAACAACAAAGGAGATCTTTAACTTGGAAGCTGATTGACAGTTCGGTTCAATTAAAACAGGAAATACAATCACATGTGCCCCACGGTTTGAATTGTTGTAACAAGCAACTCTAATTCTAGTGGATTGTCTAAGATCTGAAATCCAATCTCTCCGTTGAGTTGTCTCTCATGTCCATGTCTCCTATTCCATTTTGATCACTGAATTTTGTAGAATTTGACTTATTACTCATCCACTGGGTATCCAAATAAAATGTATTTTATTGTCCCAGGCAATTCTGTAAAGTAATTCTGCTGTGGTGGGATGTCCATTCTTTTAAATGTTCTTGTGCGTAATGTACGTGAATCTAGCACCACCAGCAGCAAAGCAGACAGTGCTTGCAACAAGGGCTCCGGTGGAAGCGATGCTCTGCCACTGCCACATTGGCCCATGCTGAGGGTGGTTGGTCTGTGATTGGCTGCTTTATAAAGGAGGGTTTGGTCTCCAGCGGCGCTTTCTGGCTGTAGGTTCGCTGGTTTTCCACTTCAGCTTTAACACCCAGAAAAGCTGCTAGGTCTAGGTCTAGGCCAGTGGCGCCCCCGCGAGGTAGAGGAGTGTTCTGACGGCACTGTGGACAGGGGATCCACATCTACAGGAAAAAGCGCATCGGTTACAAACACCTGACATGCTCAGCTGTGGCGTGATACAATGTATCAACTATTAAAAAATAAATATATAGCTTTATACAATCTAGATCGATTAAAAACTTCACAGTGATAAACTAAGTAGAAAATAACTTAATGTTGCAAAGTTCTAGATGTATTTTAGATGTAAAGCCGTTCGGATAGGGCAGCGTTGTCATTTTCAGCTTAAATTAGTTTAGCATCAACAGTTTCATTGTAATAAATGTTCATTAGTTATGAAGCAAAGTCAGTTTAATTATACAGCAGCTTCACATAAGATCATTATTCAGCTCATGTCTTTTCAGTGTTGATTCAGTTTAGTTCAATAATAGTGCTAAGTGTATTTTGTTCTAAAACATTCATAGCTTCCACAGATGACTGATTATGGTACGTACCTCAGCTGTTTTGTATTACAGGTTGTCTGATGATGTTATGTTTAAATGTGCATATATTGTAAAGTTATTTGCATATATTTCCAGAACAAAAAACTGAAAATGTATCATTCCATAAATCACAAAATTCTGTCAGAGGCCACAAAAACACATTTTAATGTTTAGTTTTATATTAATTTTTTTTTTGTTATATATTTAATAAGCGGCTATGGTTTCGGTTAGTTTAGCAGATGCTGTAGTGACGGTAACAAAAATCTAGTAGTTGTAATATAGGCTACTTGATCGTTAATATATTCATAAAGTTAAATAGATTTTTGAACAATTTAACATTTGTGGGGAATTATTTGGAAACTATATCTGAAAGTAAAAACTTGTTTAATCTCTTCAAGAAGTCAGGCAGCAATTGAACTTTTTAAATAGGTGGGTTTTGGTTTTTTTAAATAGTTTGTTGTAAAGTGTAGTGATGTATCTGACTACAATAAAGCTAGATTATTAGCAGTTTAGCAGTCAAGCAAAAATAGTGATATTAGTGATGGCAGCATGAATCCCACCTGCTCATTGATGAGGGTGTCCAGCCGCTTCAGACAGGCCTGGCAGAACGTGTGACCACAATAAAGTTTGCGGGGGAGTCTCTCTCCCAGATTATACGCACTGTAGCAGATGATGCAGTCCAGTTTTCGGCTGTCCCTGGAGTTCTGCGTTCCAGCTTCCATGTCCCCTTCCACAGGAGCCTCAGACACAGGCCCATCCTCATCCGAGACCCTACAGAACGAGCTCAGTATGATACAAACATCTCCCTGTGTTTGACAGATGTTCAGTGCAGACTTTTAATGGCTGGTTATTTGTGGCCAACATAATTGGCTGATCATTCATTACAGAGGCAGCAATAAAAATCTATTCGGACTGAAAATATTAAAGAAACTTCAAACATCCACTAAAAATGACTTTGAAACCAGCTGGTTAAAACTGCAAAAACTAAATTATTTACATTTCCCCCACAATATTTTACTCTTCCAGAAACACAAGGTCAGCCGTTAAAGAGTTTGTAAGCCGAGCCGCATGTATCCGTTTACTATTAGTGGCCGGCAGCAATGAAATTTGTATACACAAGATGTAACAGTAAAATATCTGTGTACCGTGGGTTCTTATCCTCTAAGGTTGTTCTTTTTTTATTCCACACAAACAAACACAAAACATAACCGTAAACATAAAACATGCTCAGTCAACGTATGTGAAATATTTGATGGGGGAAAAAAAGTTTTATTTGCATGAAAGTAATTTCAGTCTTTATAATGAGAGCAGGAACCATGTTTATTTAATAGAATTCATCATTGCAAATATATTAAAATAAGATTCAAATTTAATAAGAAACACATGCATAATCCTAAGAAGAAATAATAAAGAAAAATCTTTTAAAATGAATAAAAAAAGTAAAAAAAATTCTCATTCACTGTTTTTCATTTTCATCTGAAATAAGCAAAAATTCCAATACGTATAATTTTTATATCACATGTAAGTTCAAAAATGAATTTTCCACGCAGAGGGTCTACCTGTCCACTTCATCCTTGTGTCTATTCTGTATGTCGTAGATCTCGGTCTCTAGAGGTTCTGCTGTTCCGCTTGCAGTTCCATCCATGTTTAATGTACCAAAAGTCCAACTTCTGTCAACATTTTACAGCCGACTCTGTCTTGGTTTCTCCACGCTTCACATCCTTTGTCAGATAGTTTAACACTTGAGTGCACCCTCTGTAGCTTTCCCTGAAGTTGTCCTTGCAGTTCCCAGCAACACGGGCTCCTTCTTTGTTGCCGTTTGCTCTCTCTCTCTCTCTCAACCAACCAACCACAACTGCCTCTCTGTAATGGAGGGCAAACAATGGTGTGCTTCCCTAGAGCCTTTAATATTTAAGTACCGCCTGTCTCTGTGAACCTGTGCTGTTACACACACACACACACACACACACACACACATATATAATTGCACCCTTTTGAAAAAAGAAAAAGAAAAAAAACATTGGTTCTTGTGGGAGGAGAGATGCATGTCGGTAAGCAGCTGTTTTAATAATTAGTCCAGAGTTGCACATTTTTGCATCTTCAAAAGTGCTATTAACTGCTCTGTTAAATTCTCTGTTTAATTAAGTAATGTTTTCATTCTGTGTGGCATATATTAAGGGAATGGTTCAAGCGTGAAGGAATTGGCTAATTGGCGCAGACACGTTGGCTAATGAGGATTTGGATTTAGTTTTGTGGAAAAACATGAAATTACAGATATCAGACACGTTTAGGGTGCAAGAAAGTAAAATGGGAGGAGGGTGTATCGCTTTACAGCCACAAAACAGGCCTGAAATTCAAGCCTAGTTACCTACAGACAGTCTGTCATCAACGCTTCCCTGCCAAATTAGTTCTGAGGCCTTCATCACCCCCCATATAGTGCAGCTACGGGATGTTCGTACTGGCAGATAACTATTATTACTGACCAAGAGATAGACAAGTGTTACACAATATTACACTCTTAAAAATACTGGGTGAAATATGGACAAACAAAGCTATTGGGTTGTTTTGACCTAGCAGTTGGGCTAAATGCCAATATTCTAGGTAGTAACCAAAACAATCCAATAGTGAGGTTTGTCTATATTTAAGCCAGCATTTTTTTACAGTAAATCAGAGATTCCTAACAGAATGCATCACTGTTTTTATACATAAAAAGCAGCACAACTGTATCCTGCACATGCACCAAATCATAATATTAGAAAGATTTCTGAAGAGTGGAGTAATGATGATGACAATTCAGCTTTGCCATCCTACACTCTAAAAAATGCTGGGTGAAATATGGACAAACAAAGCTATTGGGTTGTTTTGACCTAGCAGTTGGGCTAAATGCCAATATTCTAGGTA
>JAUCMU010000097.1:20863444-20882562 GCA_032275025.1 Enteromius treurensis | reverse complement strand
AATTTCGGATACTATGAATTCGGACATACTACTCACCTCGCATACTGTTTTTCACATACTATATAGTAGGGAAGTAAACGATTTCGGACGCAGCCATCAGGTCCCAGATGGGTTTGTCACTTTTTGAGGTCCCCCTGAAACATTTCCGTTGTGGTGCGTGCTGTTTGCAGCGTCTTTCTGTGTTTGCATGTTTGGTTGCATTGTGAGAATTCGCAGTTTGCATGTGTTTTCTTAAGTTGCAGCACGTTCGGCTCTCTCGGCCACCGTACGATCCACTATAAAGAAGCCGGTCTCCTTCCCTTCCTCATCTTGTTACAAGCACGTCCACGACTCACACCCAGGACAGCACGCCAAACACGCTACTATTATTACTGTGATCATAAGAAAGCGAACTACTGAAATCAAATAAATGGTGAACATTAGACACTTCTTTCTAAAACATAAAAAAATTTAAATGTGTCGACTCAGGGCTACTTCTGAATGTTCACCAGTTTGAAAAGATTGGTTTTCGGCTGCAAAACGATATGGTTATGGCAAACCAGCAGAAATAACCAAACTAACTATCTAAACCCAGACTCAGTCACTTGCCCAGTAATATTCAAGCTTTTAGCGAAAAAAAAGGGGAAAAAAAAGACAGAATATTCCATTTTAGTTTGTAATATTTTAAGTATAATCATGAACATAACAAATAATTAGGGAAAGTAACTATGTTTCAATATTCTATAAAATATAGATTTTTATGAAAATCTCTGAAAAACTTTCATGTAAGAATCTTTGCTCTCTTTGGGAGGGTTGTGAAGATGAACAAATGTCTTACATTTTTGGTTGAACGATTCCTTTAAGATTCTACAGTGATCCTGCATCCTACACTTTCCACCAGCAGATGACAGCACAGAGCAATTCTTTTTGCATTAGGTACACTTGAGCTGCACAGCTTTAGCTCACTAAACATTTATAATATTTTTCATTTGCTTTGCCATCCTTAAATGTTGAAGTTCTATTATATGAACAATGATATGAAAGAAGGACCGGCCAGAATATTTTCTTCAGAATAGCAGTTTCGATTGCTGCAGCATATTTGTATGTCTCTGATTTCACATGCCGGCAGTGTGGATGAAGAAATCCAAGTTCATAATGTCCTTCTGCTGGCACAATGAGGGCGATCAGACGTCATTGGTCATATCAATCCTCTGTTTAGTGTGTGCATGTATCTGTGTGTTTTGAGTAGTTTGTCTTTGCATGGGAACTTAGTGGACACCACACAGACCACAACTTTCCCATGCACTCCCGATCCTTATCTGGTGTGCAGGGTTGTGTTGCGGTAAGAAACGATGACATATGCAAATCCCATGACATTGTAAACACAGAAAAAGGTGAGAACCTGCTTTTTGAAATGTGATCTCTTTAGTTTATTTTGACTTGTTGTGGTTCTGCTGTTTTAAAACTCCGCCTTAACCATCTACTCCTAGCCACCTAGTCCTAGTCATGGAGTCATTTGGCTACAGTGTTCAAACTGACTGCAATTTGCTGCGTTTTCCAAACCTGGTCAAAAATGCACTGTAATAGAAAACGGTTCAGATCAGCTCAGTTCTCTTAGTCCTTTCGGTCTGGATGACCACTGGTTCACTCTGCAACCACACTGTGCTTTTTAACACCAAACCTAAAGAAACAAAACACATAAGGAATATGTTCACAACATGACTGCACAGTTTTAATGAAGTGTATTTTGTGAACTTACCCAACATCCCAAACTCCTGTGTGCTGGGCTACATTAAATGCTTTTACATGTGGTGGTATTTTTACCAGCTTGCGCACAAAGAGCTTCTAAAATGGACAAGGAAACAGTGGCAAGAATTGCTCTGTTTGCACACACAAATCTGCTGCAAGATGGAGCTTCTGAACTGGTTCACAGGATCTACAGCATGTTTACAGAGTTCATTTCAGTTGAAAGAACTGGCCATAGCAAACTACTAGCAGGAGCTAATGGGTTCATATTGACCACTCAAACCTTAAAGAGATAGTTCACCCACAAATTAAAATTGTGTCATTAATTACTCACCTTCATGTTGTTCAAAACCTGTAAGACCTTCGTTCATCTTCTGAAATCCGAGAGCTGTCTTAGCGTAGACAGCAACAGAATTACAAACGAAGAGTATTTTTGTAGCCGAACCACTGATGTCACATGGGTTATTGTAACTATGTCCCTACTTCCCTTCTGGGCCTCGAACACATTGCTGTAGCTCTCAGATTTAATCAAAAATGATGCGTTTGGAAAATGCACAAAGGTCTTACGGGTTTGAAACTAGGGCTGAGCAATTAATCGAAAAGTAATCGAAATCGACATTAAGAACCTATAATCGATTACTTTCCCTTTAAAAACACTACCTGGAGTCACATGACCCGCTCCGTTACGTTACCCTGCGTTCACACCTGCGTATATTGATACATTGCACATTAAAATATTTGTTTACAGAAGATGCAAGAAATGCACTGTTTAAAATATTATTTATAGGATATAAAAGAGTTATTTTATTTAGAAGTGATACTGCTTATTTTCTACTTTTAATAAGAAAAACATTGAAAATAATTTATTTTCTTATTTATTTTTTATAAGAACAAAGTGACTGTTTTAGGCAATGTGTGCTTTAATTTCAGTTGTTCAACATTGATGTTTAATAAATAATCATAGATAGTGGATGTGTGTTTCCTTTTAAAATCAAGTAATGCTCCCTTCGTTCAAAAATCTCTAACTTGTAATACGTGAGCATTTTTACTGTACACGATTTGTCAGTGAACTATAAAAAATAAAATATATTTAAAAAATAAATAAATAAAATAATCATTCATTAATCATAATCGAGTTAAAATGTTCAATTAATCGAGATTTTGATTTTAGGCCAAATCGCCCAGCCCTATTTAAAAAAAAAAACATAACAGTCAGTAATTAATAACAGAATTTACATTTTTGGGTTAACTTTCCCTTTTGGCCAAATGTTGTTTTTTCAACCTTTGCAGCCCTCCTTCAAGTTCAGACCTTGATGTAATGTTACACAGTTCAGTGGTTCTCAACCATCTGGACTTCCTCCCCCCCTTACTCTAAACAACAATATGCAAAGGCCTCATGATCGCTCTAGTCGCCCATGATTTATTTGATTTAAACAAACAACAACAACTTGTTTAAACCACATTTTTGCTCAATTTTATTAATGACTGTTACAGGTCTAAAACTCACAAAAGGAGCTTACATCGTGAGTGCTTAGCAGAGGAACTTGTGGGTTTCTGAATCACACAATGACAAATCAGCCACCTTACTGTCCCGTGGGCTGCACAGACACGCACAAGCAAGGACCACAAGAAATGTGCCATTCGAAAGAAATTAGTTGAGCGGAATTTAATTTTATGCAAAACAGTGCAATGCTTTATGCAACGACCAATACCAACTGCAGTGAAGACAATGGAGGCCACGTGATCTGGCGCCTGATAGAGCTGGATACTGTGGTGACTCAGTGACCCCCAGCGAGTCTCAACTGTAGTGCTGCGTGTATCTATTTGATTCTCTGACGGACTTGATATACCTGCCTCTACCAGCTGGGTGTGTCATTTGATTATAATGGATAATGTCTAATAACTACAGGCTTAAAATGGTTTAATAACTGCATCTGAGGAGCAAGTCACTGGTGAATCATAACCTGGGTAAAATTCTGTAAAGAAATTACGTAAGGAGGAACTCTTTTTTTTATTTTTTTTATGAGCATGAGAAAAGATTTGACTAGTTTCAGTAAGGATCAAGTTATTTTCTATTTCCTGGTTGATTTGTTTAATTTACCGCTGTTTGTTTTGGGAATTCATCAATTGCGTGCTGCTTTTTGTTCTGGTTTTACAAGTGGTGTCATATTCTCAAAGACTTCAAATGAACTTACAGTACCATCACTAATATAAAAATGACACACCCCAGTCAATGAAACCCACTGAATGAGAAAGAGAGAAAGAATGACACACTGAAAGTCAGATAATGTATTACTTGGTGCGGAATGCGATTCGGTCACTTGCATGTTTGACTAGGGAACAAGTCTCTTATAAGTTCCTGTTGGCTTTTTTTTTGGGTCACCGCCACAGGATTTAAATCGAATCATAATACCACGACAGTTTCCACACGGGGTCACATGACTAAATGGCCCGACTGCTAATGCGTTTGAAATCATGAGCCACTTGCATTTCTCATTTTTAAAAGGATTAGTTTTGTTTATTCTTATCTAGAATGTTGAGGTGAGGTGTGCTTCTAAGTGATTTGACCTAGTCCATAGACTTGCATTCAATAAGAGACCCAGACCATGTCAAGAGACTGGAATATCACACAGTACACACTGTAACTAAGCAGCCGGACATAGCAACACCTTTACAGCCACCCACAACAACCTAGCAACCACACTGCAATGTGTTAAAGAATATCTCAAAACAGCATCCACCCAGAGCTGAAGCCAAAGTTTTTAGACAAGTTCGAAAAAAAAAAAAAAAAACACAGGGAAGAATATCAGAGACCATTTTTTAGAGATTACATCGCTCATTCACGATTTCCTACATTCGTCCAGTAAAAAAATAAACAAGTGATGTGACACTGAGCTGCCACTCTTGCATAGTTTGTGCTTGCCGTTTAATAACCATTTGAAACTTGGCAGCTTCCATAGTTATGAACAAATTAATTTAGAACTCTGTCAGACATAAGCTTTCGTTAAATGATTTACCAATCAATCAGTTGCACGCTCGTTATACAGTGCATTATGGGATTGAAAGAGTAACCTCGCGAATATCCACTGTGGTTTCAGACACCACTATGAAAGGCTATCGCTTCAAATAGAGCCCTTTTTAAGGGTATAGGGAGCGATTTCAGACGCAGCCAAACTGCCAAAACCCTGTGAAAACACTTTAACAACTGCTTATCAACCCACTAGCAACCAAACACCATTATGATAAAAAACTGCACAGATACACCCTAGAACAGTTTTGTCTTCAGAAATGTAAAAATGTAGTTCTTATGTTTCTAAAAAATATATATATGCATATGCACTATGCTTTTCTTCAATGTGTTTTGCTCCTCTAGCAATAGATTTGTTTGCGCTGTTCCCTGCACTATGAGGTCATTGACGCTTTTGATCATTTCTATTGTTTTGGTCTGCCTTACCACTCTAGTCCTTTGTTGCTGATGTTCGTGTTTGCTGTTACCAGGGCTACCTTTGATTAAAGAGGTCTGAAGTGCCTCTTGAGCTCTTTTCAAACCTCTTTAACCTCTGAAAACAGAACCTAGTCAGACACGGCCTTGCTTATAGTCCTTTTAACTTCAATCGTCAAATGAGATAAACGTGGGTGGAGGTGGAATTCCGAGCTGGTTCAGTCCAGATGGGCCTGGCACCCCCTCAACAATTTCAGAAGCACCTTAAAACTCCCAGTAGCGCCTTTTTTTAGCTCGCTAGTCAACAATGTCCTCATTCTCAGGCCTCGAAAAAAATGTGTTGGAACCAGTATGTGTGCATTGATATTGTGTTCAGTCATTGAACAACATTCCATCAGGACAATCTATGTTTACAGAACACAACGTGGTCAAAGAATAACGAAGCACTGCAATGGAACAGGAAATCATAAGGTAAAAGTGTAACTAAAAACAGAATTAACCACCTACACGGAAGACTAATTCTTTGAATGTAGGTGCATGGGTAGTTTATATATATATATATATATGTAGGCCCATAACAGTTTTTAATTATATCTTTTTTTTTTTATTCTACAGCCAGTGCTTTAGATATCCAAATACATTTTTGCTGGATTTATCCCCCAAAACTAACTTCTAAGACCCATTTTTACAATGACTTTTCCATCTGCTCTGTCAGTGATTTCAAACAGGTGTGGCTGGTAGCATTGTAACCACAGGTATAGTTCATCACTGGAATTAAGAACATCACAATACTTTTGCCTTCATTTTGAACAGTATGTCTATTTTTGTAAATAAACTTCTTAAAATTGAACACCATTTTGACATTTTGCTAATGCAATGACTGTGTGTGTCTGTATATATATATTAGATAGATAGATCATAAATTATGTAATGTCATGTTATTTCAAAGTTTTCTGCCCTAATATCGAAAGTCAACCAGACATTTGATAGGTAAAAGACTGTAATATGAACTCATATAAACCAAGGTTTAATCAGATTTAATTGTACTCAGAATGCACATAAAGAGCTTATCAAATATGATACATTTGATAATTAACTTTTTATCCATTTTTTAATTAACTTTTATTTAGGGACTTCCTGCCCCTTTTGAGCCTTTTTTCAAACGTTTAGGAACAAATATAGCAAACTCTTGGACAAACCTTTCCTAAGTGCTCATCTTGTCCGCTGAACTATTCATCCATATATTGATCAGTGAATTTGCAATTATGACATCATCTAGTGACATTTACCTTACCACTTTTAGCTACTTTCAATTGAAAGCAAATGGCAACACAGAACAGAAACTACCATAAAACATCTCATTTGTGATGTGAAGATGAATGAAAACCTAATGGGTTTTTATGTAACATGAAGATGAGTAACTGATTTTTCAATTCGGAGTGAACCCTTTGAAGGGACAAATTTGCCTCTCAAATTATTTTGAGCTAATTAAAGCTGCGTGACAATAACACAACAAATACAAACATGTAAAATAGTTCACAGCTTGTCACACTGCAGAACATATAACAATTAGCTCATGATTGAACAAAATTTAATGATGTGAAGTTAGCATTTTGTTTCTCTTTCAACAACAACCAAACTCCAAAAAGTCATTTCTGTTAATTTTTAACAAAGTAAAAACAAGGTTGTGGACAAGAGGCTGTGCACTCCTCTCGTGCCCAGCAGTGTAATGTTTGCAGAAAGCATAGGCTAACCGCCTTACACAACAGCATCCACAGACTTATATTAGAATATTGGCTTCAGGGCAAAGTGTCCATATCTGGCTTTCATTTGATGAAAAGCATATTTTTATTGTGTGTTTGTCTGCAACATGTAGTCATACTATAATATTAATAGTAAATTTAACAATAGCATTCCTGAAGTCTCACCAGGCCTCCTCCCCAAATCTCGCGCACACACAAAACATGAATACCCAAGGGTGGGGTTATATACACACTGCCATGTTTAAACAAGACTCACGGTCAGCTGGATTGCCACCTCCTCCTTTTCCCTCCAGCCTGGTGGCTCAGGTTTGTCTTACCTTATTTCGGAAACACGGAAGAACAGAAGTCACAGCAGAAACAGCGTGCAGCTGTGAAAACTGATTCCCACCAAACAAATCGCCCCCAGGCCTCTGCCGGTAAGCAGTTTCTCTGTATTGAAGTACTTACTGACACAGGAAAAGTTAATTGTTATCTGTTTTTGGTTTTTATAGGAGAGTTAGAGTCTAAAAATGATTGGATGTTGGGGGAAAAAAGAGAGAGAGAAAAAAAAGAAATGATTATAAACAATGTCTAATTTACTAGGAGCTCAGAATATCATTTAAAACCTAAGCAATAAAACGGTTGAAAAAACATCAACTGAGCATTTATATGCTTATTAATGGTAATAATAAAAAAAACTTAATTCGAGCAATATCAGATTGGAAATCGTGCTGTTGTCCGAGCATCATTGAGGCCAACAATAAACCACAAACAGCGTGGGGGGTGATTATTTTATACCACTTTACAAAAAATAACTAACATCAAAATAACATCAAATAACTTATATTTTAGTCACAATTTCTAGTCAAAGATTCCTAGCGAAATAAAATCAGCTGCCGCGTCTCCAAACAAAACACAGAAGTGACGTGTAGGATTGAATCAGCGTGTTTGAAGGAATCGGTTCAGTGAATGATTCAATGCAAAATTGGCTGAATTCAGAATAGCATTCTACTATTGTACGCTTAGTATTTTCGCCAGGCCTTTTTAATGGCATAAATACTAAGAGTAGTGTTTTATTCCGACTTACAGTCAGTCACTTATTAAACAATAATTAATTAATGTGTTTGAACGATTCATCGACGCACCCAAAAAGTTTTGTCGCCACCTACTGGTGATGTGTAGACCTGCAGACAGCGTCACTGGATCCCCATCAATAATGTACAATCCGCTTAGCCAGTCAATTTGTAGAACCAGAACTAGAAAGATTGGGTCTACCATAAATAAAATGTTTTAAAAATCCTTGTAACTTTCCTCAAGATAATAAGGGGTATGCTTGGAATTCACTTGACTTGCATGACTTCACATGACTTGGAGAGCTCAAGCATTTAAAGCTAGGAGACCACGCAGCTGCAGAGTGCTTTTAATAAACGGAACGTTACATAATAATGTTCCCTTATGAGTTTGAGTAGGTTTTGTTGTATAATGTGTTTTTGTCATACAATTTCTTATTTGCTATGAAAATGTTCAAACAATGAAATAGGCTGCATTTTCTTTTCCCAGGAATATTAAAGAAAACCCCGATATTTGGGATCCGTTATGTTTCAGCAGTTTTAACAGACTGAAACTGGAACCGAAGCTCTTGATTATTCATTTGTGACTTGCTTCTCCAGCCTGACACCATGAACATCTCTCTCGAGAACCCCTATGGCGATGTCACCATCCCTCGCGCCAAACTACGGGATCAGACTGATTCCAGCACCATCATCATGAACCCGATGGCCTTGGAGAGCACCTACAACAACCGCAACTCTTCCTTAAACCCCTACAACAGCTTCAAAACCCCAGGAGAGAGCAACACCTCAAGTGTGCCGGTTTACGGAGAGGCCAGGAACGGCAGCCAGAACCCCCCTCCGGCTTACATGGTGAGGGAAAGCGACGAGCAGGTGGGACGCTGCTACGCCTGTTGCTGCCGCTGCCGGAGGAGGAAGTGAGACGAGATTTACCCTGTGAAGCAAAGGATTATGGGTTTACAATTTGGAACCACCTTTCCACCTCCCAAATTTTGGAAGCCAAATGCTACGTGGTTCTAAAATGACTGGATTTTAGGGCTCCCTTCGTATTTACCTAAACCCGGAGATCATACTTGTTTGGACAAAACAAGAGGTGACCTTTTGTGACTGCACCGAAACCAAAATATATTAAATATTTACATTTGGATTACATCATTGTTTTGTTACGTTCCACGAAAATTGCTCCTACTGAACCACATTAAAGCAGCCTTACCTTTGTGTGCCTCAAACAACGGCATTCTTAGGTGCTTAAAATAACTAATTTATTTTGATTAATGTTACTGGTGTTAATGGAGTGTTTCTATAAATTTATAGTGAGGTTAAACGGGTTTTACTGGTGTGCACAGAGGTGGTCTCTCTTCACAATATGTCCCGGTGGACTTCTCCAAGTTTCTTTACCTTTTTGAGCCACACCCTGACATGCAGTCTGACACAGGGAACTGAAACTTGAGGAAAAACCCTTGTTCTTTTTCAAAGGGATATACAAAAAGACACACTCAGCTTTTACTGTGGAATGAGTGTTGTGCCATCTTGGTTTCTATTGAACGAGCTTTTCTGGTTACTTCAGACATACTGCTGACACATTGTGTCTAGGATTGCCAAAGAGACTATTTAGTGCAACACAAAACCCTTATAGTACTAATATTATATGATTAAAAGCAATATATAGTTACATTTAACACAATGGGTCGTGGACAGTTTTTATTTTGACCATAAGACTGTGAGCCTGACTATTGTAAATATGATAATACGTCAACCAAAATGTTTTGGCTGTCTGTATATGTTAGGCACGATGATCAGTGTATTTTTTTGATACATAAAATCACCTTTGTTTCTGTGAACAACTGTTTTCAACTCATTTTAGGTCTGGTCTCCTCAACGTTTCCTACAAGGTGAATCATCAGTGTCTCTGTGACGACAAATTCTTTCTAGCTGAGTAAAGGCAGTATTATCAGACAGCGACTGAACCGGTTTGGGACACCGTGCCCTGAGAGCAAGTTCCTGGAACAAATACACGTGCAGTCCAGATCAGCAGGTTTCCAGGGGTAAAGAAACTTTGCTACCTGGAATCTCAAGCACTACAGTATTTCTAGTATGCAGGGTTATCATTATCCAATATTGACATTAACTGTTAAACCAAGTAGATTTTAGATTTATTTTCAGCATAGTACCAGGGGCGTAATGTAAAGTTATCTAAAGGTTTGCAGAGACAGAGTCTTAAGATTTTAATACGAGTGCTTCCTCAGTCCGTTTGCTTCTTAGATTTATCACCCCCCTCCCCCCAATTGTAAGTCACTTTGAAGAAAAAAAGCGTCTGCAAAATGACTTAATGTAAACATTTGTAACTTTAAAATATTATTTTTCATGTAAAGATCAGTTCATGATACATTCAAAGGGAAACTAAATTTAAATAATTAAAATGTGGGTAAATTGATTATCCATTGTCAAGACTTTTGCATATTATATTTATATATATATATATATATATATATATATAATATAAACTATTCCCATTGAAGAAAAATACTTACCATATAGTTATTGTACAAAATGATCATAAATTTATATTGGATCTCATTCTAACAATTGTTTTCCGAACATTTAGGCCTGGTTTCACACACAGGGTTTAGCTTAAGCCAGAACTAGGCATTAGTTTAATTGAGATATTTCAGCTACTTTTACAAAAATGCCTTTTAATAAATTTTTACAGGTGTGCATCTTAACACAGAACAATGACACTGACATGTTTTAAGATATGTCAGAGCAAGATATTTTCATCTGAGACAGCTCTAACATGCAATTTTGTCTGGGACTAGCTTAAGCCTTGTCTGTGAAACGGGGGGTTAGGGTTTAGTTTTATTTTAGGCGGTGATTTTTGATAATTGTCACTTAAGCTGTCACTAACTGTTCACAGATAAATCGAAGGCAAGGATAGCATGTGGATACACTAGTAAAAACATAAACGACAATATCTGACTGCAAACAGAGAAAATTCCTGGAGAAATGAATGGAAATAAGTGCTGAGGTGTGGTTCTCACGACAGTGAATGTGACTGCCAGTACCGTCGGTAGGGGGAGATACAAACTTAAATAAAATTATATTTTCTTTCCTCTCAAGTGCGAGTTAATATTTTAAGAAAACAAGTCGCTTTTTTATTCACTGGCTTACACCTTTTCAAATTATGATCTTAAAACACTTCTACAGATAGGCTAATAGGCCTGTGTTTGTTACGCCTGCTGTCATGCTTCCTTAACCACCCTCTAAATACCGTTTACTTGGGTGTAGAGTATACAAAAACTATTTTACTTCGTATTATATAAACTTGAAATTGTTACGGATGTTAATTTCACTGGTTAAAATGTTGATATTAATTTATTTAGCTGTCTTTAATTCAGCGTGTTCACCATGCTTGACTCACAAACTCATTTTTAGTCATTTCCAGTTTGAGGTAACGTTAAGGCTATATTTATTGTGTAAATAAATAGTTAACGTTACCTACAGTTACTGTGCAAAATCATACTGATACTGCAGAACCTAATTCAAAAGAATTGTCATGTTTATTGACAGTGGAGGTTACAGTTTTACAAAGGAACAGGGTTTTTTTTTGTGGGTAAAGTTAATAGACGTTAATATGGCGCATGAAAATGAGGTTAAACTGAACGAACGCAGCTGTTAGGATAAGATGGGGATATAATGTTAATTTCATATGTCTAGGATTAACGTGCTTTCTTAAAAGATGCATATTGATTTGCTGCTTCGCACGATATTACATTTGTTTAGTCACTACTGGCCTTAGTGGCAGTGGAGGAAGAGCTTATTAAAAATTCAACCTTCAGGAACCTTAGGAAAGAAAAGAGGGAAAACTGCACAACACACTATTGCCTCAAATTGATATATTTTCAGTTAATAACTAAGAACTGAAAAAAAATAAAATTCTGTTTATCTATTTATTAGAGAAAGTAGAGGCCGCAGTTTGTTGTGCTTATATAACTATCTTTATAAAGAGAACAGCTGGTAACATTATTATATATCATACTGTTCCTGATTCAGCACTTTCAAAGCATCTCTGACATTTTAATCCATATTCCGCTGAGATTTTGTTCATATTAATCAGGCTTACGTAATGATAAATTACTTTACTCAAATACCGCGATCAGATTTATCCTTTTTTTATATATTCCCCCCATGTATAAATACACAAACTGTCCCGAGAACTTTAAAGTTCTTACTGTACTAATCCACCACAAACTGTGTATATTAACATTCCACTTACTGTTTTATCCTTACAAGTTATGAAAGCTGCCAAACACAAACCCCAAGGAAAAAAGCTATTGTGGGCAAAACTTGATGTTATTACAATATCACAATTTTATACACAGGACATTTTAAATCATCTTCAAAATTTATTAATGACATGTTTCTTGCGCACTGAACTAGTTTGAAATGAATGTCTATGTTACATGAATTGAATTAACAAGACTTCTCCAAAAGAAGTGTGCCCCAGTGCACAGAAAAGCCCAGTGCTTTCAACACATTCAAAGTCCTTAATCTTTATACAGATTATGGTCCAGATTAGGGGGGTCCGGAGGGTCTTTATCCTGTGTAGTACTTGTCGGGTGCTGGTTAATAAAAGAAAAGTCCAAAAAATAAAAAAATAAAAAATAATAAAATCACAATAACTTGATTCATATCAAAAGGGAGAAAAAAAACATGTTAGTAAAAATATATCTCGTGTTTTGGCACTAATCAAGTTGAGACAACTTAATACTTAATATTTATCTCCCAGCTAACTGCTAGACCAACAAGCAAAGGCATAATTCAATGCCAGAAAACAACGGCAGTGATATTTGTTGCCTGTCTTTTTCAAAACTCATTCTTAGTGAGTAAATGTGGCCAAGATCTTACTGTCAAAATGGCTTGCACCTTCGCGAAGAGCAGTACGGATGGAACGGTTTTAAAGAAAAGCACTGGGAAATACGAAGGTCCCAAATAGTGATGGCCTCTCATATCTTCCCAATGCTTGCAGAGTTAGCTGTGCCCGAACTCTTCAAACCCTTCACACAGGTTGACTCAAGCCAAAGGCAATATGGGCAAACATAAAAACAAACAATCGTTTTACTAAAACAAAATAGAAAAATAATTTAGAGCCCAAAAAAATTCAGGATGGCATTTAATGGTAAACAAATACTTTACGACGTGATGGTCTAAGCTTTGCTTACCTTACAACAACAAAAATTACCCATATGTACCCTAACAAAAGACTGTGAGAACTCAATGACAATAATGCAACAGTGGTGGTTGATTGAGTACATATGAACACACATGTATCTCAGTTTAAACAGAGTACATCTCTGCAAATGTGAGTGTATTATTTTTTGAGACCCTGAATGCATCTGCACACAGATTAGTGTGTCCATCATCAGATTCCGTTCCCCTCTCGTAGGCGTTACATTGTCCCAAGAGGTTCTCCAAAACGGATCTTCTGGCCTGCTTTCAAATTAAAGGTAAAATCCCGTGGAGCTTCGAATAACAGTACGATAGTGGAGCCCAAGTTGAATTCGCCCAGGTGTTCTCCTTTTCTCATGCTCACGCCTTCCTGGTTGTTGTTTGTTACGTAGCTAAAGTCGTTGTATGTTCCTTTGCTGTATCGAGGGTTGTTGGTGCGGAGCTCCTAAATAGAAAAAAAAAACACTTGTTATTGTAACTTCACTACAACCAAATGCTTTGCCTTTTTAAAATCCAACTATCCTCCAAATCTGTGAAGCACATCATGGGCAACCTATTTATTTTATTAGAAATAAAATCCAAATCCGTTAGATTTAGAGAAAAACATGCACTTTAAGAAACAAATAAAATCCAAATCCGTTAGATTTAGGGAAAACATGCACTTTAAGAAATGTGGTATTATGAAATAACCAGGGTCACGCTTCTGAGGTCGCATCCTGCCACTGAAACAGGTGTCACTATACCATCTACTTTCAAACGCTCCCTCACCCATTGACCCACATTGTTACACAAGCCCACTAGTGTCTAGTGGTCTGATTGCAGCCCATTAGGAATGAGGACAAATCCACTCTTGTAGCTCAATGTTCTGCTAATGCTGAACGCTGAGAAGATATATGCCAAAAAGAGTGATTCAGAAATTAAACCATGTAGGCCCCAATATACTTGAAGCTAAAGTATTGGACCCTCATTTATCAACAATTCCTAGAATAGGTTCTGTGTTATATCCTGCGAATACAATTTAGAATGCAAGAACTATCACTGGTCTGTGGTGGTCACGTACATAAACTGACAACCTATATTACTGTCATTCTTAAGCCCATAGTATTCTCCGATTCTGATACATATGCTTAGCGTAGCGTAACATATTAAGGTCATAGTCAACTTGTGCATTTGAAAGTTTCCTTATTGTCCAGCATCTGCTGTATTTCAGCCTAGAAGTTATACGAAATAAAAATGTCTTTGCACATTTAACAAATTTATATTAGAGATATCAGAGAGCGGTGCAAGGGCTATTATTGGGAAATGCTGTCTTAACCCAAAAACATATACACTGGCATCTGTTGTTGTCGTCTCTGGTAATTTGTTGTTATAGTACTCTTTCCTTTTTGATAAAGGATTGGGACATTATTACTACATTGTGGACCAACAAATTGCAAAAAAAATAAAAAAATAAAAAAAAATAAAAAAATCAAAGCACGTGTGAGTTGAGTGTTCACAAAGGCAAAGTTAGACAAATCAGGATGTGTGCACAATATATTCACTATGCTGATTACTACATTTACATTTCGTGCACAGTAAACCTCGACTAGCTGACTAGATATGTTAGCCTTAATCTGTTTATTTGGGCACAGGAAAGGGAAACATTTGGAAGAAGCAGCAATTCACAAATAACATGCTACTTCTTGAAGATCACTTTAACAAACCATGCTATTAGTTCAGTGTTATTTTTATATAGAACTAGTTATACACTATTAAAGTATTAAGATTTTGAATAAGCTTCTATTTTAATATTTGTTTGTGTTTAAGTTTAGGTTTCAGTAACCATGTACTATTGTCATTTTCATTTCTATTTAGCTTATTTTTAGCATAATTTTATGTTATTTTAAAGAAGACAGATGTCCCTTTTTACAATATTTAATATAAGTCTCTGGTGTCCCCAGAATGCGTCTGTGAAGTTCCAGCTCAAAATACCCCACAGATCATTAATTATATTATTTTTAAAATGCCTTTTTTGAGTAGAAGCGGAAATATTTAAACATTTAAAAATGTCTTTTTAAATGCGAATGAGCTGCTACTCCCCGCCCCTTTTTCCAGAATAGATCTATGCCATTACAGCTAGTACCTGCTAAAACATCTGTGTTGACCCTGATTGTTATGTTTATCATGCTGAAATCATGCATTTTAAACCATATTAGTTTAAACCTCTGATATGTTACGGTTTTCTGAGTGCACACATCTGAAAGTCCCGGACAGAAAGTGGCTTTCAAACGCGTTTGAGTACTAAACTATGTTCTCATTCACACACAAGTTCACATTAAAAACACACGAGTTACAAAAACAGTCAGTTAATTATGTCTGTGAAGGTAAACTACACATAAACAACTGAAAATAAATCACAGGTTTATATTACATCTGTGTGGTTATAAGTTACAGTAAATAAATCAAGAAATCCACTGCATTTCCTCTGTTAGTGTGTTTTGTTTATACTTTCGCCATGGTAATTGAACTGGTACCCAGTTGTTGCTTGTGAAATCAAAATGAAGGCGTCTTGGGTGGAAAGTTATTAAGGGGTGGCATTATAATAATGAGATTCCTTTTTCAATGTCACGAGGGGAGCGAGATCAGACGCAGGCTTGCAAAAAAAAAAAAAAGGTTTACTAAAACAAAGTTACAGGTTAATTTTTTCACGTTTCCTTGGTTGGTGGATGCACTGGGGACCTGATTTTAGCACTTACAACCAGAAAAATGTAGGTTTTCATGATATGTCTACATTTTTTTAATCGAATATTTATATTTTATTATTTAACAGTGACTATGGTCAGCAGCGCTGTTAGAGTCTGTGTGAGAAGTTTCATTTAAAGAATTGCTTCTACAGCTTTCAAAGCCGTGCAATTCAATACTGCTTGGCAAATCATCTTCTGTGATTAATGCTCCTGTTTTTATGTAGAATCCGCAGGGTTGTTTTTTTTTGCGAGATGTTATTGAGGGATTAAAGTATAGTCTGCTGCAGATTTTTATTTTTTTGGTGTTACTTGTCCCCGGGAGCCCTTCAGACCAAACAGACTGCTTTAAAAATAGTTGCAGTACCAAAATGGCTCAACAAACAGCAGGATACTGTGAAGTAGATGTTGCACAAGCACAATATTTCTAATCAAACAGCCATGAACCTTTGAACGAGGAGAATCACGCTGTGAGTCAAAGTGCTCAGGATACCCTGAAATGCAAGTGGTTTTGCTCCAGTGTGTATTGAAGCTTTTCATAGACAGTATTGTACTGTAGAAGATCACAGTTATTTAGGTCACACAATAAGAAAAGACTGAATAGGCAGATTTTAATATGAATCGGTCTAATAAAGTTACTTTATTGTGTGGCATTAAAAGACATGTTTTTGTCATATACAGTACAAGTGATGCTTGGACTTTTGTCTAAATATCTCATTTTTTGTAAGCAAATAATAAAAGATTTTTACCCTTATAAAACTTTTATCGTATTCAATAAATGTCTAAGGCCAATAAAAATGAATCAAATTAAAATGCATACTGTAATTGTAAAAATGGCTTTAGCTAGTACTATACATTTTTGCTTTGAAATCCTTACTGAAATGTAAACGTTATGTTGGTAATATTTCATTAAATATTTCAAAAGGAACACTTATTTGACGGAAGAAACTTGATCATCCATTTGATCATTTTTATTTAAAAAATAAAAAAATTGAGTTTCAAATATGATATATCGGGTTTTTAAGGAATGTTTATCTCTTATTTTATGATTTTCATGCCATATTGTCCATATACTCCATATTACTATAACATATTACATGAGCCTTAACAGCCCGATGTATCAAATATGATAGTCAACATTAGAAAAATATATATTTTACAAAAGGTTTAATAAAAGTCAATTTTTTAAAAACATGTAATATTTCAAACTATTTCATATTTCATGTTTTAAAAGTTTATTAATAGGGAGGACTATACTTCTTTAAAACACTCCGCTGCAGAAACAAACAAAAAAAAAACACACCATAATATTTATATTTTACTGCAAAGTAAAAAAGTTCTAACCTTGTCAAAATAGATGCGTATAGAGCCCACATTTGTTGCTCCTACAGCCGTGAGTGAAAAGAAGCCATGAGTCCACTCCCCGCTCAAGACCACCCGCTCATTATGGCAGAAAAGTTCCTTGATCCAACGTGCGACTCCCGGGTTCACTGACATCAGAGAACCTATAATAAACACATACATACCAGACCATGCTTCAGTTATGTAACAGCACTGATAGTATCGCTCCGCTCAGTTGCCATCAGATTAGAAAAGACACTTATAAATTAAGCATACTGTATAAGACCTAAAGTCACTGTTGTTGATAAATCTTTTAATAACAAATGATATTTTCAGAAAGAAAAGAGAAATAGAAAGAGGAGCTGACCTGGGAAGTGGCGTCTGTGTGCCACCCTCCAGTCTGTAGGTGAGTGGAAGCAGTGGTAGTCACCTGGAGCCAGATAAACTACGCAATGAAACAACTCATTCCCCTCTTTAGTGACCAGGGCGTCCTGGTATGTACCGGGGTCATCCTCATCTGAACATGACGAGAAAAATTGGTAGAAAATCCAATATGAAATGTACTCGACCATTTTTTTTTTACATGGCCTATAAGCTTAACATCAGTTATGCAATTAGGACATCTTCCTTGATGACAAAATTTCAGCGTTAGGCACAGGTTGTTCAACATTCATATTCATTTATAATTTCCCATTGATTTTTCGATGTCTCTACCAAAAGTTTGGAGTCAGTGGATTTTACAGAAATGTATAATTTTATTATGCAAGGACACATTCAATTGATCAAAAGTGACAGTAAAGACATTTACAATGTTACAACATTTTTTTCTTCAAATAAATAAAACAGATAATGAATAAATTCTTTGAAACGTTTTTATTTATCAAATAATCCTTAAAATCCTTAAAGTGCATCATTGTTTTTCTGTTTATCTGTTCTTAAACACAAAATCTGAATATTAGAATCATTTCTAAAGGAGAAATTTACACTGAAGACTGACTGACTTTTCTATCATATGAGTAAAAAAAAAAAAAGTTTTAAACTGTAATAATATTTCACTGTACTATTGATTAATTAAATGCAGCTTTGGTAAACATAAGAGACTTATTTATTTAAAAAAGAATAAATCTTACTGACCCCAAACATTTTTATTTTCATTTGCCTTTCCAGGTACTTGTTAGATTGAGTCATTTGAACAATACAAAATGTGCTAATAATGCATTAGAAATATTAGAAAGTCAAAAATACAGTGATTCAAAAATATGCAATACGGACTGTGAAGGAAGAAAACAACTCAAAATGTTAAATATTTTATTCATATGAAAACACATTTGAAAATGCTGGCTAATAACTGCTTAATGTAATTGGCAGCACCATAACTTTGCCACTGTTGTGACAATCAGTAAATGTGTTATTTTCTGCTGATTCTGCAGTGAGCATGCACGTTGATAGAGTGAGTGACACTCTCCTTCCTAAAATCTGATTCTTTACCAAGTCGTTTTAACAAGTCACTACTACAGATGTTTTAGTGCTAATCTTGTGATGTTCCAGTATCAAAGGATTCCAATCCTGGAAAATGGTCCTACTTGGTCAAAATGACAGAATTTTTGTGAGACTTACTTCTGTTAGCAGATAAATTCTCGGCCCAGTTGCGTGGCCCGAGAAACGTTTCCAGTGAGTAGGTCACTCCCTTCACCTGCTCGACCTCACAGTTCTTCACACGGCCAAAATGAAGTATTTTGCCATCAGCTGGGCTGATCTGTAGAGCAAATGAACAGTCATAGTCAAGTCAAGTCAAGTCACTTTTATTTATATAGCGCTTTTAACAATACAGATTGTAGCAAAGCACTGAACA
>JAUCMU010000097.1:20826265-20845551 GCA_032275025.1 Enteromius treurensis | reverse complement strand
TGAAAGAAGTCCCGCCTCGATTGGACTCCTGTCATGTCAGAAAGTGGTAAGTGCCATCGTTGATAATAATTGGGTCACTGTTGCTAACTTTTTTTTCTTTCGTTTTCTTCGTCTTCAGTTGTTTTCTAGTTTTTGCGCATGTACAATGACAAAACAAATATTACTATTTTTAACGAGTCACAGACGCTTATCCTTTCTAATTGAATTCAATTCTCATTTAAAATAATGTTGTCAGTTAATAATCGGTGAACGAGCGCCGGTTGTCGGTTACGAGAAATAACCGAAATGAGCATCCCTAGTTCTAACCAGTTTTAGCCCTTTTTTTTAATAACATTAGTTCATGTTAAAATGGGCTTTTATGGTTTGACGAAAGTCCACTGCTAAAGGGGCGGAGTGGGGTGTGCAATAACCCTTTTCTCTCGACTATTATATTTTCGGAATCGTTGGAGGCCAAAATTGAGCCAGTATTTAATTGAATTCCACACCCCTAATTTTAATTGTTAATTGATGATAATTATCTTTAAGCAATGCATTTGGTACATTATTTAGCTTTCTTTTTAATGTTAGTTAGTATTTTTTTTTTTCTTTGCTAGTGTTTTATTGACATCAGCATGAAACGACTTGGGACTCATTTTAAAAGCCACTCATTGCAATGATTAGTGATCAGTGTAGTAGACTCTTTCTTTTCAGAGACTATGACTTTATACACGATGCACTTTCAGATTTCAAACTTTCCACGATGTTTTCTTTCACTTAGAGCTGTTTTACACGCTGCATGAAAGGTCATTTTCACAAATCCATAATAAGGGGCACTTTAAAACTGCAACTTAACTTGATTTTAATAAGGTATTAGTAAAATGTTAACAGATGAGGAATGTTCAAAACTGCTTTTCGTAATTGCCTAGCCAGTGGATTTTGTGCCATGTTTTTAGAAGTTAAACTATTTTTTGACTCAACGTGCTGTCTCTGAATCGCAGCACTGCAGTTGCCAGAGACGTCGGTCCTTTGATGACAGCTATAATGTTTTAAATAGGGCACAACTTCCCTGAGAGAGTTCACCTTGCTAATAGTGTGAATCAGCTCTGTTAGGTTAAAGGGCAATAGACAAGCAATCATGCACAGTTCCTGACTCATGAAATATTTATACTTTGTACAGTCACAGAAATGTTCACAAGCTGAATACTTTTGGCTTCTAAAGGAAAGCGTTTAACGGTGACCACAAACATTTTACTTCTGTTTTTGTCTTTTTAATTTCCGTTTCATAAATGATGCATTTGCTGTTCTTATGCAGTCCATGTGCGGTACGCAGACGGTGCAGAAGCAGCACAGGCCCTTGATGCTGCACAAACATAGCATTTATCTGCTATTTTGATTTCAAATCCAAATGCTTTTTCAGTGTTGAGATACTCTTTTTATGCAGTACTGTATTTCACCTACTCATGTTCACATGCAGTAAATACAGTAGTGTATGTTTGATTTAGCAGGTTGCAGTATTTATGGTGTTATACATGAGTGTTGGGCTTATAGGGAGGGTGTAGAGTGCTCTGTGGTGGACAAATCATGCAATGCAACATTCATAGCATGATTAAAGGGCATTTCGTCCGTTTTTATTTTAATTTTGAAATATTCATTTATCGGCCAAAATGAACGCTGATACCGATATATCGGAAAATGCTTAATATCGGCCGATAATATCGGCATTCCGATATATCGGTCGGGCTCTAATGGGTGCCCTAAGAAGAATAGTATTGTTTTGCCGATTCCCTCAAAAAAAATAAATAAATAAAACACCTACTGGTCTATATGGGGTCAAAATAGAACTTTCTATAAATATATTATATATAAAAAGTAAATAAATTAATTGTAATGACATTGTATTATTTATAAATTACAATTGTAGTCCTAGACAGAAACAATATGATTTTATTAATACAGTGTGATTGATTTTATGGTCTAAAGCATTCAGAAATCACCCAAAATAAACGTCATACCCTAATACTGTATGGCAGGCCGTAGCATTTCTATTACAAAAAGGTGGCCAAATTATAAGATAAATTATAAAAAATAAAGTGGATATTTAAATTAAATCTTTGGTCAATATTAAACAAAGATTGTAAATGAAGCTACCGCA
The DNA here is from genome assembly GCA_032275025.1 of Enteromius treurensis. Lineage (NCBI taxonomy): Eukaryota > Metazoa > Chordata > Actinopteri > Cypriniformes > Cyprinidae > Enteromius > Enteromius treurensis. The sequence continues at coordinate 20,843,420 of JAUCMU010000097.1, read as the reverse complement.
ATTATCAGGCCTTTGCTGCCCTTTGCAGGCTTTGTATTACATGATGTATTTTTACAGTGTTATTCAACGAGACCGTAATTAAGTCAGATGCGTTGTTGGTGGAGGTGAAATCACCGACAATAAAACACATTAGTCTGGTAACGACAGTCAAGCGTGTTTCACAGGATTATAAACGTATATCTGAATATCATCTCCATTTATTTATTTTTTTCTTTCTCTGTGCCGGATTGCGCTGAAGTCTTTTCCCTGATATAGCCTAGTTGTCCATCAATTATGATTATCTGTATCCAGCCGCAAACATAGGTGAGAGCGAGCGCGTGTCACGTGTGCTTGTACTGCTCTGCGTTTATCTTTTTTCCTTTTCTTTTTTTATAATTAGCCTATATGTGTGTTCATGTTTCGATTGCTCTGTTTATGTCTACATTTGTAATAATATAGAACGAAAGTTTTTCCTTCAGAAAATACAGTGATATATTTTTATACGTGCATTACGTCCTCATGTTTATTCGACAAAGCCTTTCAGAAAATGTTGATAGGGTGGCAGGTCGCTATAAATAAATGGGAAACAGATCCCACAGCACAATAACCTGAGAGTCTAACTTCATTACTCTTTGTTAGCTGCGTTTGTAGCTGGTTTGTAACCAGAACGATCAACAAACACAACAGTCTAGTTAACTTCGGTCCAGGCTCGTGCGCACGATGAAACCGTCCATACACAGTTCGCACGATCACAAAGTGAAAGGGAAAAACAAGCGCAAATTCAAATGCGATCTCAATACTACCTAATTGACAATGGCTCCCCGATGGCTGAAAATTACATAATTCCCCAAACATATTGTGAAAGAATGCAAAAGCACCCTATATGATAGCCCGATGGGCAGGGCTGAGATGGATTTTGGTAGCCCGACTGGAAGACACAGTTGCCCCGGGATGTCGGGCTATCGATTTTGCGAGCCCTGCTCGCTCTCTCTCTCTCTCCTTTCCACCTGTAGCTGGTGTGTGGTGAGCGCAATGGTGCCGTTGTCCTGTGGCTGCTGTCGCATCATCCAAGTAGTTTGAGAGCAGATTCCCTCACATGATTGTAAAGCGCTTTGGCTGTATGTGGTGTATAAGTATATAGTGTTTTACCTTTCATGTTTGTTAATTCAATACTGCTGAATACACCTTCTGTTTCTGAAAAAGTTTATTTGTAATGTGTATCTATTCGAATAACAAAGATAAAATGACAATGAAGCATGTTCTCTAAAAGATAACCACCGAGTCTCAATATGCTGTAGTGTGATGTAAATATATGTCGCATTGTACAGCATATTGAGACAGAAATGATAAAATAGCTCAATACTATGATATTTCTTAAAAAGCACAAAAAATTTCTCCATGATCGTAGTATCGTGCTGTTTTATCATCTCAGCCTCGATATACTGTACAACGCGACATACATTCACATCAGTGTTAACTCGGTGGTAGAATTACTCTCACCGGACGCTACATTTATTTGCAATCACAAAAGTACATGATTCACTTTTAAGTCTTGCCGATTAAACATTTCATGTGTGCTGTCGCTTTTTCCAGCGCACGCGCACTTAAAGCCTGTCAAACAGCGCCTAATTACTGAACTAAGATATTTAACATTAGCACATGTGATCGTGGTAATACTGTCACAAACACACAGCGTTAAACACAGTATCTTGTGTCTAAAGTACAAGAAAACAATCAAGAGAAAAACATGGCAGTATGTTAGATGCGTGCTGCTCTTAAAGGGACAGAACTAAACATGCCGCCGCTTCTCATTAAAGGGATAGTTCACTCAAAAATTATAATTGTGTCATTATTACATGTTGTCCCATACCTGTGTTAATTTCTTTCTTTTGCTAAACACCAAAAAAAGATATTTTGAGTAACCAAACAGTAGCTGGTCCTCATTTAATTTAATACAATGTTCAACAGAAAAAAATGAACTGAGAGAGAGTAAATGATGGATGTAGTGTAGATGTATATAGTGTTTCACCTTTCAATTCTGCTAAATACACCTACTCTTCCTGAAAAAATAAAAGCACTGTTTGTTTTATTCATATTATGTTTATTTGTAATGTGTATCTATTTAAATAACAACAATTTTTATCTTCGCTCATTTTGGCCTAAATATCTGCCCTTCTTTACTTTATACTTTGTTACCTTGAAAGGCTTTGTCATTGATTTTACTATTTTGCAAGTTGTTTGAGCAGTACAGACACACTTATTTGCCTTTTGTATAAAAACAAAGAATCATAATATAATCCTGATATTTTTGGAAAAAATCGTAATATGATATTTTTTGCCATATTGCCCACCCCTAGTGCTGTAATTTGCAAAATAGTCTTAAAAAACAATTTAAAAAAGAACCGGGATTCGCGATATGCTCAGAAAAAATCATGAGATTATATTTTTTCCGTATCATCTACTTAAATCAGGTTCAAGTCAAACAGTTAAAAAATCGATGTGTTAATAAAATGATCAAATTTTTATTCCGTTACATTCATAATCTCTAATTTTCACCACGTAAAAATTTGTCTAATGGAAATTCTGATGGCTGACTTTGGCTGGTGATCAAAAAAGATAATTTCGATCCCCGAAAGTGAATGTATATTTCCTACTGACGCACTAGAGAAACTGATCGAAATAACTGCTTTAAAACCATTTGGGGTTGTTGTAGATAAAAATACTACTAGGCTTTTGCACAGTATCCGTACCACCTGCATGATCTTAAAACACCGCGGTAGGCCTAATATTATACAGCAATGAATCGCAAAGGGGAGTATGGAGGAAGGTTTGCAGTGATTTTGGTTACATGTGGAATAGTCTATGATCACGTAACGATTCCTTTATTACTTTGGATTGGCAACCACGTAAACACGCCGTAATGCATAGCGTAAGCTTCATTTAAAAACATCCGAATTGACCCGCAGTAAACTGTTAAATGATAAACACAATACAGTCTACAAAAATGTGCCGCCTGTTGTGCCGCCTGGCCGTCAACTGTTTCATCGCATGCGTGCGTGATACCTACAGTGTGGGGTAACCATGACGTTTTCTACTTCATAATTACGCGCATGCGCAGAACGGACCACGGAACGGATCGTGTTCGAACAGGTTACATTAATATAAATCTACATTAAATATTCAGTGACGTAGCGGTGACACCTAATGGCTTTTATGGTGAACTGCAGAAAAGAATTTCAGGTTATGCAACTTGAGAATACGAAACGCATAAAACGCCTGTGGGACCGTTTAAAACAGGGATAAAATATTTAAAAAGTGTGACTGACCTTTTGAATATAACCTCTGATAACTCCATCCGAGCCTGACACCACCGTGCTGCAGGAAACTGCATACAAGACAATTCACATCAATGCTTTATATATTTGAAAACTAATATTAAAAACGTGCATTTGTAGGTGTTTGCAAAATTTGACCAATAATGTCGGTATTTAGAAATGTGCAGTATTATTAAAGAAAATGAATTAATCTAATCTTGAAATTTGCTCCACCAATGCAGACATATGTAGGAGTCACAACTTGTATTATTAGTAAACTGAGTCTCATGGGCTAGAACGGTTCTTCCAAGGTAAAAAAAAAAGGACATAGATAAAGGACACGTCCCTGCTCATGTGATAATGTTTAATTACTTGGGCTGACACAACTCTCTAAGCAGTGTTGCCAACTTTTTAAAATCGAAAATAGCTAAAGCAACCTTGAATTATTTATTTATTCGCTTAAGCAAGCTTGAAAAGTCGCTAGATGACGTCATACATCAATGTGCATATTCATTACGTCAGTGCGTCATATTAACTTCTCTGTAGTCACATAATGTTATTTAATGCACCAACATTCTCAATATAACTGTTTTTACTGATATATTTAATGATTTCTGTTGTGAGAAAAACGGAATAAATGTGAAATTATGACTGAAACAACCCCACATAAAATATAGACAATGGCTATGTTGTGATTTTGGCTACATTTGCATGTAAAATAGAGTTAGAAGCAACAAATATATATTTTAACTGAAAGCCCTTCTCCTATCGGTCTCTCGCTGAACAGAACAGAACAGACGCAGAGAGAGGTGCGCGCGCGCTAGGGTATGAAAAGTCGCTAAACTAACGTTAGCAGGTCAGTTATAACGTTATTTGTTTAACCCCGGTCTGAGATCTACTGGGTCTCAGGATCCGTCACTTAAACCTGTCTTGACAGCTAACAGGGTAACGAAGCCGTGAAGTTGTTAGCATTAGCCTCCGAAGGCTAATGTCATTTAAAACCATTCACCAAAGCGCAAAATAACATTACACAGTTACCTGCTCTTTCCCGTCCCTGACAGATGGGTAATAAACACTTTGCTTGCGAGCGCTGCCATGATACTTGTATGCTCCATAGACCGTAAGAAAAAGACGTATGCTCAAGTTCCCCGTGCTCTTCTTCATCACACCATCTACAGGAATGGAGGGTTCATTACCACAGCACTGGAGACAGCAGAGGTTTTACAATAAACAAAAAAATAAATAGAACTTAAATTAATAAGAATTGACCCTGAATCTCAAAAACAGACATGAGGATCATTTAAAAATAAAAATAAAATATCATATACAAAAAAAACCCTAAATATTTAGAAAATCACCTTTTAAGTTGACCAAACAAAGCTCTAAGGAATGTATATTATTAATCAAAAATTAATATATTTACTGTATGACATTTACAAAATATTTTTTTGGAACATGATCTTGACTTATTTTCCTAATGATTTTTGGCAAAAGCAAAATTGATAATTTGTAAACATTTGTATTTGTATTTTTAAAATTTGTATTTTTTTATATACCTGTGTATCTTAAGACTGGGGTCACAAACAGAAAATAAACAGGTATTCTATATAAAACAAAAAGTATTTAGCTGACAAAGATAAATTACAAAGACAAATAATCAAACACAAATAACTTTACAGGTTCAGAAACATGGCAGAACAAAGGAACAAAATAAAGGGGTAAATCGTTTTTTGATATAGATTTATTTACATTTAATTTATTTGACATTTCCATTGTCATTATTCATCATTTTAAAAAAAAAGCACCCAAGCACGACACATAGTCTTAGTTAACACCATTTTATTCATAAAATATATATAAAATCACATGAACAGCAATCAAGCAAAACATAGTGTTGGTCTGTTGGTGAGCTCAAAGAGAAGCACAACAGTAGCATTATCTTTAACACTGTAAGTGTGATATGGAAATAAAAGATCAAATGAAAAAAAATGATCAAAAAGTTGGTTTCACCGCATAACTAAGTAAACACACAATAGCCTTTTTAAATCTGCTCCTGCGAGTACAATTCTACCACTTCAAAGTGATTCAAAAAGACAATACATGTCTATAAGTTGAGTTATAAGCACATTTCTATCACATAACTGGCACAGAGATGCTCATCGGGCAAAGGTTTTAATTCTTTGGCGGTCAAGTGCAGATAATTGACTTTCAAAGCTTTTGGTACTAAGTCAAAGGCTACATTATAATCGATTGTAAAAGTTTTCAATAAAACAACCTAAAAAACCAAAACAAAATAAAGCAAACCAAAATTACACAACATACCATATCAAAACAAAACAAAAAATGTTACCTTGGTTTCATCCTCAAAAAAACGAGAATAAAGTTGTGGCAGTATATTGCACAATGGAATGAACAAACTCAAACAATCACACAAATATATCTAATCTAGGCAGCATATCACCTTAAAAGTTGCAAATAACTCCCAATAAATGCCAGATCAGAAAAGCTGAAAGTGGGTCTCACCAAATGCTTCACTTTTCTCAAACAAATGTTATGCCAGCAAAAAAGAAGCATGGATTCACAGCAAACATGGATTACACATCACAGTTCTGTTTCAAAAAGTTTGTGATGAAGAAAAGCTATTTCGCATCTAACAAAATAAAAGTGGTTTTTCTCCCAACTTTTTTCGAACACCACCCAATGGCTCTTCTATTCCGCGTTCAAGGAGTCTTGTCTTGTCTGTATAAATTAAATAACTTAAGGGAGTTTCTTTCTGTCATTCTTTACTCGCCCTCATCTGATTCCAAACCTGCATGACCTAATTTTCTCAGTGAAAAAAGTTATTTTTAAGTATGTTGCAATAGTTTTTGTCCAAATAATTGGGTTCAGAACAATGCTGTATGTTGTGTTCTGAAAAAGAAAGGTTTGGAATGACATGAAGGGTTGAATAAATATCACATCGTAAGAAAATAGTGATTAAACACTGAACCTTGAAGTACAGTACCTTAAACTTACCTTAAAAGGAATTAATAATATTAATTAAAACTTTACTTCTTTTCAGAATCTGCAAAATGTTAATTGTTTTACCAATATAAGAGGGATCATTAAAAAAAAGAATGTTGTTTATTTAGTACTGACCTGAATAAGATGTTTCTCATAAAATATGTTTACATGCGGTCCACAGGAGAAAATGATGAATTTATAAAAATGAACCCATTCAAAAGTTTACACCCCCTTGATTCATACTACTAATCTGAATGATCCACAGCTTTTTTTGTTGTTGTTGTTGTTGTTGTTGTTAAATTGTTTTGCTTATTGATAGTTGTTCATGAGTCCCTTATTGTGCTGAACAGTGAAACTGCCTGCTGTTCTTCAGAAAAATAATTTAGGACTTCCAAATGTTTCGTTTGTCCAGCATTTGTGTGTATTTGAACTCTTTCCAACAATGACTATGATTTTGACATCCATCTTTTCACACTTTTGCACAGAAGGTTCAAACGCTCACCGATGCTCCAGGAAAAACATTAAGCTTGGACTTGGACTGAACTTGAAGATCATGGTAAATCTTCTGTAGCCTCTGAAGGGCACTACTAAATGAAGAAAAACCAAACAAAACCAAACAGATATTCAGGCAAAATAAGAAAATATCCAGTCTGTTCAAACGTTTTCACCCCCACCCATATCTTTCCTTCTGGAGCATCAGTGAGCATTTGAACCTTGTGTTATAGTTGCACTGAGTCCCTCGGTTGTCCTCAGTGTAAAAAGATGGATCTCAAAATCATCACTTTGAAAGAAACTCAAATACACAAAAATGCTGCAAAACTAAACAATTTGTGGGACCTGAAGGACTATTCTAAATAGAATAGCAGGCAGCTTAACTGTTCAGGACAAAAACAAAAAAAAACAACCTATCACTAAACAAACAACAAACAGCTGTGGATCCTTCAGGTGAGAACAGTATTATAAAGCTAGGGGATGCAAACATTGCAGCATTTTTGTAAATTCAGCTATTATTTTCTCTTGTGGACTATATGTAAACATATTTTATGTGAATCTTAATCAGGTCAGTTCTAAAACAATATCATGCATTTTGTATGAACCCTCTTATTTTGGTCAAATAACATTTTGTAGATTGTAAAATGTAATGGGATGTAAACTTTTGACCTCAACAGTAAAATAGTTTTTCATGGTCTTGGTTTTTTTTTTTTTTTTTTTAAGCAATACATATACTAGAGTCCTGATGGAAAAAAATGGAACAGAAATGCCAATTTCATACTGTAGGTGATTAGTAGTCAAGGATAAGCACCTCCTTGTTTCAGAGACCTTGAAGGGCTTAAACCAATGGATCATTAAGTATTATTCCCACACTCATTTCCCTTTAGAAAATGATAGATAGGAACGTGTTAGTTAGCAATGCGTTGCAAATGCAAGAAAAACACAACTAGGTTGCAGCAGTCACATTGTGAGGAATCAGAAAGTGCTCAGGTGAAGGTTTACTATAATGTGCTTAAATTATCTGCATGCGCGCACACACACACACACACACACACTTCAAATGTCTTTTGTATCAGTCCACGTTACGCGCTTTAACTGTCAACTGTAAATGCTACAAGAAAATGTTTTTTCACTCTATTGCTAAATATTCAGTAAACAAGTGTGTGAAGCGCACATTCTTTCCTTTATTAGGCAAAACGATTAAACCCCAGATTTTTGGTAACTGATCAATTGTCCGCAAGAACTAAGAGAAAAGATTTGTGAAAAACAGAGCTTAAACCTCCAGGCCTTGGCGAGAAAAGTAGTCTTCCAGTTCTGTGAGCTTCTCGATAAGCAATACATCAAGGTCAACGTCGTCCTGTCTTCCCCTGCGAGCCCTTCCTCGGGGCCCTTTCACACGCAGAGGACCCAGGTTAGTTTTAGCCTTGCGTTTCCGAGGCAGTGTGAAATCCGGGAAGTCTAGAACTCGCTTTCGTTTCTGATGACCGATGCATACCAAAGAGCCGTTCTTCTCTTTCGGCTCTTCAAATATCGTCTCCAGGCTTCTGCATAAACGAAAAGCAAGAATAAGCAGAATAATTTCCAGAATAACAGGAAAGATGAAAAGAATTTAATAAATAAAACATTGCAAAAACAAACCTGTTAGGAGTTGGAGACTTGTAATTTTTGTTGGTGTAAATCTCTTCCAAACTGAATTCCTTTTTCTTGAGCCTTTTTAGATGCAAAACAGAATGATTATGATGCTCAATGTTTTAACAGAAAGGATCGCAATTTTAAGCACTTTTTAATTTAACCCTAAAATTTCACGTACCCTAAATTACCCTAAACAATGGACATGTTCTTACTGATGTGATCTGGAATTTCATTGAAAATAATGTTCATTCACCCTTTCCTAATGTTGGGATCAAAAGGAAGCCAATGCAAAACTGTTTTTCCACAACTTGGAACAGCATCCTGTCTTTAGAGCCATCTTTATTGTTCGGTTTCTGTCTAGACCTGCGTTTGCCTCTCATTATTTACAATACATGCGTAAATCAGTGGGCGGGGCTAAACAGGCTGTGATGTAGAAGCAGGTGGTGACCTTCTTTTGCACATTCCACAAGCTGTCGTTTTATCAGACTGGCTTCAATTTAAGACGCTTTAAGACTAACAACGACGTTTGAGTTCAGAAACTCACAGGATATTATTATAGTAAAATGAAGAGTTTTCGTTTCTCAGGTCATGACCCCTTTAAACATATACTGCAATTACAAGAATTGTAGCAAACTGTTAAACTATACATAAAAAACAGTTTTAAGATTTGACATCATTTATTATGAAGACTAGAGGAGTTGAATGCTCACCTCTTTGGTTTTGGGAGTCCCATTGGAGTAAGGTTGTTATCTGGTTTGGGAACAGTCTTGCGAATACGAATTTGAGAGACCCTTTTAGAACGTTGACCTCCTTGAGCTTCACTGTTAGTGTCGTAGAGTTCCACCTACAAAAAAAAAAAAGATGAATGTCTAGGCTTGAGGAAACATAACCAGAATGCTAAATCCTCCAGTTCGGCAATGTCTTGAAGATTCAAATATTTCTGCTTGCAATCCTTTAAAAACTATTAGTTCAGATGTTAAAAGAGATTAAACATTGTAATACCTGGTTCATTTCTGTAGATGAGCCCCGATTATGCAAACCAGAGTATTTGACATTTGCACTGGCGATAGCAAAACTAGGCACAGATTCAGTGGGGGATCCATCCAATTGCACCGATTTGGGGCTGAGGCTGTGCAGAGAGGTGTGATCGAGGCCCCTTTCTGGTGTGAGGCGATTTTTTGATAGATGACACACTGATAGGGATGAGGTGGCTTTCCTACACACGGTAAAACCAGCAAGCATTTTAAACTAATGACACAAAGGGCAACGTTTTGAGCAATGATGCTGGAAAATGTTGGTGGATGTTGGTGTCAATGGGCAACCAGGTGAGGCACAGGGCCCACTGCCAATCTAAAATATACATTCTAAATGCAAAACTGCCCAAGCAACACTGCCCCCAAACATTTACCAGGCGAAATTGCTCAAAAAGTTGCCCTGTATATCATCAGCATTAGAGAACACCAGGTGACTGCTAATATAACATCAGTCAACATCTACAGTATAAGATTCAATAATCAGCTGAAGTGTAGATATCTATGGATTGTAAAATTGGATTGCCTTCATGCTTCAAATCTGACAACAATCACAAATCAGTATGTCTGAAAAGAAAGACTATTTCCTATTTTATTATGTAGATCACTTTAAGGTGAAGTGAGTAATTTCTGCATCACTAGCAGCATCAACGGAATAGAAAAACTAGATTTTTTTCGTATACAATTTACGATGCAACGCCGCAACATGAATAATGTTTTCCCCATGTTAACAGAAGGTTTTGGTGTAACAAGCCATTTGAGTGATACACAATGAGCTAAAGGAGATTCTATTTTTGGAACAGTTTCTATTATGTTTCGTATAAAAATACTTTTATTTGGCTTCAACAGCCAAAATGAAAGAAACAATGAATAATTGATCTCAGATCATGGAAAGAAAATCCTAAAAATACACATCTCTTTCATTGGAAGTGTGAGACCGCAGTGCGGTTTCAAAAACCGAGCCCATCCACATGCTCTTTTGATTGGCTGTGATTTGTGATTGATTTGCATATCTTCCAGATACATCTCAGCTGGTGTGGACAGACACAATGCCACTAGAAATCTTATCGCATTTGGTTAAGTTGTAAGGTGTTCAAAGTGGGAGCCAGGCTGTTGTGGGTAGTTTCTTACAGGCCCAACCCAAAAGAATCGACATTCAGGTCTCTATGATATCCTGGCTTGGTTACTTCGTCTTCAAGCCTTTTTTGTTTTGTTTAATATCTGTCAATTGTACACTCAGTTGCTTAAAGTAATAAGTTACTTTCACACACCAAGTCACACAAGCTTTTCATTCATGTACGCAGCAAAAATGGAAAATTTTATATCTGCAAGTGTATATTAACCAATAATAATGACGCTTGCATTTCAAACACTGGAAACCCACAGATGCCACAAAACCAGTTTCAAGAAAACAAGACGACGTCTGGCCACTGTAGATTTCCAAAGGTTTGGAAAGCTTCTCAGCCATTCGATTTTGGGATGCTAGTTGCAATAAAATTATGCACTTCACCTTCAACCTGAAATGGTTAGCAAAGGCTGATTATACTTATTTTCAGTGAACAGATTGGCTAAAATGCGAAAGATGCAGGGGGATATGCCCACCGTGCTGAAGCTCTTTTCCTGTTGGGTGTAGCTTCTTGACTGGATCGGCGTATATAGCTATCAATGAAAAGATGTAGATCAAAATGGGTTGAATTGTAAGCGCAAGCAGCATGCGGGTAAAATCTGACATTCAATTCTGATTATGTAAATCAAATTTCCTTGCAATCAAAACATGCAAAAGGTTTTTAACTTAAACAGCTGTAACTCACTGGTGATCGTTGTCTACGCCTGGTGGGGCTGTAAAGTCAACCAGAGGTCGAAAAGGATGACTCTTGCTCCTCCCCAAAATCCGACTCACAACCGTATGGATACCAGGACTTGACAACTGCATAAGAGGAAAGTTGATCCGCCTGTGTCGAAACCACAGTCTGAAGGTAGCTGGAGAAGATAAAGCCAGCACGGTACTAACACCTGCCCTGGAGAAGCTCCCTTTCCTAAAAGTAGACAAAGGTGGACTGGTGGGGCGAAAAAGTTGAGATAAGCTAGGACAACGCACAGAGTCTTTATCCAGATGGACAGGTAAAGCATCTGAAGTACAAGCTAGTGTACCAGTCAATTGAGGAGAAACAGGAAGTATCAGTTCCTCAAGAATTGGCAGCTGATGTTTGGCTGTTGTCTGCTCAAAGAAGGACAAAGAAAGGGTTTCTCCAACTTTAAGAGAGGGAAATCCAGGAAGGTGATGTTTCTTTCCACCACAGTGTTTGATTTTAGATCCACTTCTGCTGCAGCCAGTCCATCTGTCCAAATTGTTGTCTGAGGAACAGCTTTTGGATACCAAGCGATATGCTGTATCTGAGAGCTGACTCAACAGTTTGTTAGTATCGCTTTCTAACAATGGTTTGGAGGACCTATCTGTTCGGGCCAAGAGATGAGAACTGGAGTGTGCTTGATAAAAGCCTAATTTTTGGTCACTTACACCGTTTACCAATTGGTTTGGCAAAGAAAGTTCACAGTATGGCAGGATTGATGACCCTTGAAAAGGACTATCCTTTGAGCAGGATATATTTGAGTACTGACAATCAATGATTTGTCCCTTATTACCCATCTTTGTGCTTTCGTCAAAATCTCCAGCATTTGTCCCTGTCAATTCATCTACATCCCTTGTCTTATGGACGTGATCCAAGACTGAAGTACTATTACTCAATGAGGTAGTAGTAGAGTGAAAAAGACCATTCATTTTAATCTTGTCCAAGATTGCTCCTTTTTTATTTGAAGTCTGAAAGAGAACTGAACAACCCTTGGATTTTTCAAGGTTGGGTTGTGCTCCCAGCTGTCTTTTTTTACACTCGTCTTTAGAGGAATCGGTCAATGCTTCTGGTTTCCCAGAGGGCTTTGAGTTCACTGCTTTTGCAAATGAACACAGATGATCTGTGTTAGCACTTGACTTTAAGCCACTAGGAGCTGAAGATCTGAGAAACTGAACAGAAGGCACCTTAGGGTTTTCTGGAACATGTAAACACTGATTATTCAAGGTGTCTTCTCCTTCCTGAACAGTTTTATTATTGCCCACACTATCAGAGGACAGTACTTCTTGATTACAAGGAAGTCCCTGGCTGACATTGTCATCTGAGCTGCTAAGTACAGATTCGACCAATACGTTTAACGTGACTCTGTCCTTCTCAGCTTCCAGTTCCATCTCCAGGTCTTCAAAATCTGAAATGGGCGAGTAGTTACTCTGCGTCAAATTGTCTTTTTGTCCTGAACGGCATGTTTTTTTAATTCCACATGATGAACTAGAGCCGCTACTATTTCCACTTAGATCTTGACAGCTTAGGTCCTCGGACTTATGATCAGGACTTTGGCTGGGCTGAAAAGGACTTGACATTGTCCAAGAACACACAGAGTCCTTCTTAGATGTCGAAGAGGAGATATTCGAGATGATTCCTTTGTAGTCTTTTGGCACTTCTGCATGCACTCCTGCAAGCACAACAAATGTATCAAATCAAACTTAATCTATGTTTTTACTGTACTCAAATTTGACTAAATTATCTTTGAGCATACACCTGAAAAACATTTAACCATGTCTTTGCTTTTGTCCTAAAAGTTGACTAAATAATCTTTATGATTTATCTTTTAAATGTCCTAAAAATGACTCATGCTGAATTAAATTTTTTGCCCAATAAATTACTCTCCAGAACGATAACAAGCAACAGCAAATCATGGTTTATGGCTTTAATATAAACTAAATGACATTAGCTATCAAAAATAGACAATATTTTTTCCCCCACTGCAACTTCATGCTACACTGAGAAATACAACAATACAGGAAACAATAGTCTGCTTTTGGATCGGGATATATGAAATTAGCTTCAAATTCCACTATAATAAATTGACATGACTATGTTTATTATGCTAACATGAACATTTACCATAACTGCAAACTGATGAAACACTTGGAGTATTTGGACAGCCAAAGTTCAAGTCTCTTCCCAGCTGGCCAACTTTACTGTGCAGCTGAGCTAAACTGTGAGTATGTGCACTGCTCTGTGAACACAGCTGATCCATCCTCCTCTCCACTGCCTCAAGACGCTGGGTCAGAGATCCAAAGGTATCGGTCAGCAAACGCTTCATCTCAGTTTGATGGGACACAAGAAAACGTTCCAGGACTCCAAGCTGCTCTCCTGACGGTCCAACCGGAGGAGATGAATTGAAGGTGGCAGGTGTCCATCGTTGATCCCTAAACTTGGCCTCTGCAAAGATGATTTTGATCAAAAGTTGCACTTCTTAAATTAACTCACTAAAATGTTGTTTTGATTCCATTTGGAACTCATTTTAATTTTAATTCTAACTTTAGTAAAACCAAACCTACTGTAAATATTGCAGATTTAAACACATACTCAACATTACCTTGCTGATTACACATGGACATGCAAGTCGGACTAGGATTGACTCCAAAATTACTGCTGTTTGGATCAAACATCATCTGTCTCAGAGCTCCTTCATTTTCCAGATTAACTTCCTTCAAGCTCGTCTCAATGTCTTGGTGTTGTGATCTGTCACCAGATTCGGTCTCCTCTCTGCTGGTTTCTCTGCATCCTATGGCCAACTGTTCCTGATACAGTGGAGAAAGAGCAGCACGGTGGCATGGACCAGCCGCAGATGCAGGCACCTGCTCGGTACCTTTCTGTTCAGCCGGAGGATTGGACAACATCTTTTAAAGGGACTAATGAGATAGAATATATCAGATCAGCATCCGATTATGTCACCACATGAATTCCATATGTTAAAATAAACATTACTGTTGTGTCTATTATTTGGTCTTACTTACTTATCATGCAAGACCAGTATTGCATTTATTTTATCATGTTATTTTCAAAATGAAAGGTCTCTGATAGTAATAGCATGGAACTGAATGAAAAGAACGTGTACACAATAAATTTACATGATACTTCAATCCAAGAGATTGTAATGTCATTAATAACATCGTACTAAATTATTAAAAATTATATGCCATGGTATTTATATACAACTCCAAAGAACTTTATTAAAATTGCACTGAACTGCCTATACGTGCACATACAGTTCAATTTATATACATATATCGTGCTTTATTAAAACACCAGCTACTACATTGTGTCTGGAATCACATGAATACATGAATGAATGAATGAATGAATGAATGAAATAAACAGGTAACGTCGGAAATGTCCTCATTAAATATCATTCTAATTAAAAAAACATATTACAAGACGACCTTTCGTATACAATCCATCAAAGAAAATATTCTAACTTCTAAACAGTTTTTTATGTATAACATTAGGTGTTTTGCGTGATGATGTCAATGAAGAGGCTCCTCGTGCATGCCAGACTTTCGAAGGCCCTCGAAACGAATAGAAATAAACCAAGAGCAAGTCAGACATGTTTCAAAAAGCAGTACCTATATTGCGTTCCCGTTCACAACTGTCAGTCCCCGCTAAACGACGTCTCCGGCGGTCAGAGTTTGCTGTTATATCACTAATACTCGCCGATCCATCCTCATGATGCACAGGTCGGATGTGATTTCTTTAAGCCAGTAAAAGTAATTTCCGGCGAGCCTTCAGACCCATACTCAGGCTGATGGACAGATTTCCAGTGCAAACTGACTGCACACTAACCTAGCGTATTATTACAAGTGGTTACGGCAGCTATGCAGTTAACTACATTATAAAATTAACACGCAGTGCTAACAAATTTCCCAAGCGTCATATTTGCTATTGACGGCCAGTGACGACTTCCGTCATGCGTGCTGCTGTAACGCGTTCTGCCATTGGGTGCTGCAGGAACTCCGGCTCGTTTCTATTGGGCTATTTTAATGGAAACTCTTTAGTCTGTTTTTGAAAAACATATTTTATTACGCCGAATCTACTGTGTACCATTTAGGCTGTGGTATATATAGGCAGTATAATTACTAAAATATTAATTTACTAAAATCATAAAAAATATGATTCAATAATTGGTTGCTATAAGAAGTTTAATTTTAAAAGAACAGATCATGAAAATCGCAGCAGCATGTTTGTGTTTATGTTAATCATTTATGGTTTTCTTTTTTTCATAGATTATTATAGATTTAGCCTGCTGATCATTCTTTATAAGTATGACTTTCCTTCCTTTATAACTACCATTCCTTCCTATGCTAACATAGGCATATTCCACTATCAATCCCAAGATTGTGAATCTTAAATGAGGCAAAAAAATGAAGTGTAACCATGAGTTTATTAGAAATTGTGCTATGCAGGAAAGCTATCCTGGTCCGGTAAGGAGGAATTACATTTTTCAACACCTAAATATAAAATCAGTTAATAATTCAGATGCAAGTAATTGCCTGTTGCACTAAAATATAAAGAAAAAATTGCATATGATATTTATCCTGTTAAGGAATTTCTGAGATTAAGATTTAATACGGATTGTAATATTTGTAATACTGTATACTGTAATAATGTATACTGTGATAATGATTTAGAAACTGTTGAACACCTTTTTCTTTATTGTCATTTGGTTAATGTGTTTTGGAATGAAGTATGTAATTGGATTAAGCAAAAAATAATAATAATCTATTACTTGGGATATGACTTTGTTATAAATTGTTTATTTCTCGTATTGAAATATTTTATTCACAAATAAAAGGTTTGAAAACAGCACCCCAGTTTAATGTCTTTAAAAATAAGTTTGACATCTATACAAAGGCCCTAAAAATTATGACAAGTAATAAGGCCAAGAAATTATTTGATTTGTTTATTAAGTGTGATTTTTTTTTTTAACCCTCTACATTGATTTTGGTTGCATGTTATTGTTTTTATGGATTAATACCTTGTATTGCGGTTTATTGCAGTTATTGAATTATATGAATGTCTCAGTCTGAGAGGAATTACGACTGTGATGTTGTTAGCCTTTTTTGTTCTGTAAAGATGATGTTGAAATGCAAAATAAAAAAAGAAAGTGAGAGAAGAGTATGGCTTTTTTCTATTAAAAAGTAATCATTTTCCTCACAGGTTGTAACTTTGTTAAAATCAATGTTCTGATATTATGACCAGCAGAGGACATACATTCCTATTACTGTAAATCAGACATTTAACATTGCCTTTCAAAGCCCATTCATCTTTTCAGGTATGGCAAGCCGTTTTAACATTTAGTCTACAATTCGCACTACTTTCTAGTTCCATGTTGCTAGTAATTATTTTTTTAGATATCTTTTCCATTCAGTAGTGCTTATTTATTAGCTACTAGTGCTTATTCCTTAAGTACTAGTGCGTATTCTTTAGGTACTAGTGTCTTTTGTTAAGGTACTAGTACTTCTTTAGATACTAGTACTTAATCTTTAGATACTAATACTTAATTATTAGACACTAGTAGGCACTAGTACTTATTCATTAGATACTAGTACTTATTTATTAGCAGCAAATGTAGCTGTGATACATGACACATGGTTTGGCGTATTTCAATATTGATAGTGAGCTTAACAGTAATATATTGAATATCTCCGTTCCTGTGATAGCATTGGGTCTTTTAAGAGGGTCTAAAGACTTACAACATGGACTTAGTTCATTAAGCACTTCTAATGCGTTATGGTTTGTATAGTTTTATTCTGTTTTCATTTGGCTGTTTATTAATTTGACATTGTTGTTC
>JAUCMU010000097.1:20801389-20820042 GCA_032275025.1 Enteromius treurensis | reverse complement strand
CATATTTTAGCCAATAGTAACTAAATGTATTGCAAAGAAAAAAATGTATTGTTAATATCTAGATAAATATTTTTCCTTAGATCTCGTAGTTTAGGTTAAGTTCATTCCACTGATTTTACGCTTATCTAGTTTCCCTCTGTGCCCGGCGCTCATCTATGTGCTTATCACATTTTCCTGGGAGAAGTAGCGCCAGTTTCTGCAGCGGTAGGCGCCGTGATTCGCGCTCAAGTGGCTCCCGCCTTGGATGGCGCTGAATTTGAACATACAATATCTGCTCTGCCTATAAATACAAACAGCTTGTCGTGTGCTGGAATCCAACGCAGAGGGACGCTGCAAGACACAGATAGCTCCTGATGAATATCTTCAGGTAAGACTGACACATTTGAAATGCTACGAGGACTTTCGTTGTCCACAACTAGAAATAAAACTGTTTTATTTGGCAGATCAAGTTACCTACAATTAAAAAGAAGTATTGCACGTTTAACCCCACCTGGTGATGTGACGTCAGCGAGGTCGTAACAACAGTAGATGCACACAAACCTGAGAGTGCAGAAGCATTCCGTGACTTGAAAAGCTAAAATTATTATTTGTTATTTCTCAGTAATTAGAGGAAATTAGGCTTCCTTGTTTCTTCGACTTGGGTATGTACTAAATTAGACTACAAATTTAAAATCTTTTTTATTTTGCTGTTTTTTTGTGTGTGTTTTTATGTTGTTTGTTTGTTTTATTATTGTAGGATTAGGCTACATGGTACAAACAGATTGATGTGCTGATATATTGACCTGTTGGAGTTGGTTTGTAGGCAGTGTTGTTAGCTGATTGTTTTATATAAACTATAATCACTAACCATACTGCCAACACAATGACCTACAAGGAAACACAGAATGTATAGGCCTACCGTTATTTTCT
Source organism: Enteromius treurensis (assembly GCA_032275025.1). NCBI lineage: Eukaryota > Metazoa > Chordata > Actinopteri > Cypriniformes > Cyprinidae > Enteromius > Enteromius treurensis. The sequence goes on along the minus strand of JAUCMU010000097.1, from coordinate 20,819,133 downwards.
CTGTTGTTCTGAAAGGTTTAATGTGTAATATGGTTGATTTGTAATTTAAAGTCCATCTTTTGTGAAATGTGAAATGTAAAAAAAAACTGTGGGAGACATTAGGACCTTTCCTGAGAATATACTGCGTGGTCATCAGGCAGTGTAGTTAGTTGATTACAATCCTTATAGTAATCACTAACCTCACTACCAGGTGAAGGCCAGTTATAAAACAACATATAGCAGCTTTTTTAAATGTGTTTTAGGATTTTGTAATACAGCTACATCTGAAATTAAAATAAAGTGAAACATGACACAACATTCTAATTTGTCTGATTAGATTTAGCCTGATTCTGATATTTAAAATATATTTAAAAAATTAAGATAAGGGGAACTTTATTTATCCCGAGGGAAATTATTTTTTCACAGACATGTTCGATGCAGAAAAGTACAATGAATAATGAATAAAAGAGAGTAGAAGCAGCATGTAATGATGGGATGAAAGAAGCATTCAATCAATCACATACATATTTTTATATTGCACAATTTGACTGAAGACAAGTAACATTAGTATTAATATTATTATTAATCCAGAGAAATCACAGGGCAGTGAAGAATTGTATAGTCTTATTGCCACAGGTAGGAAGGATTTCCTGTGATGGTAAGTTCTGCATTTAGAGGCGATGAGTCTTTTGCTGCATGTGCTCCGATGGCCCATCATGGAGGCGTGCATGGGGTGAGAGGGGTTGTCCATGATACTGAGAAGCTTTTTTTAGCATTCTTCTCTCTTTTCTTTTTTTAAATGCTAATATTGCCTACTATTACCAGCCTACATAAACAATGCACAATGTTAAACAAATACTCATTCTTAAAATAAGGTAGGCTGCTTACAAAATTCTACATACCAGAAGGGTAACAATATAAGAATAATTTAATAATAATATAATAGTAATAATATAAATTTAGAATAAGTCTAATTTAAATGGCCTATTGTCCTTCCCGTCTAATACAGAAACTAGCAAAAAGTTGTTTTGTTTTAATTCCCCTAAGAAGCATGAATATCTCGAACATAGATGTAGTATACAGGTTATGTGTAGATCTAGCCTAATGTTACTTCCGTTTACTAGGGAGCGTTTAGTTACCTTGGCAACTGTAACGGCTGGTTAGAACAACAAGCTTGCTACTATGAATGAAGAGCTAGACCAAGGGGTTATAGACGGTCTTGCAGACATCGACAAACTTTATACAGTATTTGATGGAGCGTCGCAAGAAGATGTGGCATATGCAAAGGTTTTCTGGAACTCTCTTTCCCTGCAGCCACCAATAGAGTCTCGACTCGTTTCTGCTGACATCAGGCAGCGGCTGCGAACAGCGAAGACACCGCACTGTAAGTGTGCGTTCAGCACGAACGTGTTTAAAGTTACGTGAAAACAGTCTTGGAGCACACTGCAAAGTTGTGTAAATGAGCTGTAAAATCATACGATAAAAATTATAAAACAAAACGTCACAGGAATCGAACCTCGAGTAGAAGGGAGCTAGGTCTAAATATGGCTAAAGAAATTTCTGGTGACACATTTAAAGAATTGAAATCAAACCGTATAAAGAAGAATAATCCTTTGTTGTTTTATTTTTAGCCACAAATGAAACCGCGAAGCTAGCGTCATGGTCAAGTAAGTAGGCTAGTGTATTTTTGAGTTTGTGTTTTGTTAAGTATAAGAAATTATAAGGCCTGTTTGTTTGCTTCCTTGGTAGAGGGGGGTGATGAAATCCAGCAGGATGCTTACTTGAAGCAAAAGCAAGAGGAGAGACAGAAATACATGGAAATGGTGAGGTGTCAGTGGTATTAACCCAATCTCATGAATGTGCATTTCAATGGCTTTGTTTTCTTTATGGATTTGGGTACAGTAGCTGCTATTTAAGATGCAGAAATCGACTTTGGCAAGCTTATAGTAGGCAGTTGGTAGGCTTAGGTGTGTCGCTAACCTGATTTTACCAAGTGCAACATGTCCCTGGAACAACATTGTGATCAACCAATCAGATTTGATGAAACACTTTACAGTTTTTCTGTAGTTTAGACTTACAATCAGTGTTTGGTGCTTGTAAATCAGTGTAAGTCATCTATCATTCCCTCTGATTTTAGGCATCACTCATAGGTAAAGGTATATAGGTTTAGGTGAAGAGAAATGGTCAAGACAATATTTTAGAATTAAAATGTTGTTCCAGGGTCAACAACATATGTTGACCTAGGGACACATTGAACTTGGCAAAATCAGGACGTTCTTAGGTGTGTGGGGTAGGTACCTATTATATGCATGCAGAAACTGCGTATTATGTAAAAAGTCTACAAAAATCAATTTTCGAACTAACTTCAATGCCGACAGTGGCACTTGCTGTGCATATTGTAGGCAAATGTGCTGCACTGCACCACAGCTCCAATATAACATCTCTCGTTAGGATAGTTGAAACAAATGTGTAGCAGTTGCTGGGTGTTTAAGCAGTATGACCACAAACTCAATAGACTGCAAATGTAAGAATGTCAAGTAAAATGTTTTGATATAATAAAGTAATTAGCACTTCTGAGAAACAAAAACAATAAGAAAGATTGAGATATGTGGCACAATGTGGACTTGATAGCCCCAGTTTCTGTTTTGATTCTCCCTTTGCTGTGATCTGTATTTCTAGACAGTGCATTACAGCATAAAGAGCTAATGAGCCAGCCTGTGGAGGGCAGTTATGGATCTCTAATGATAGATGATGTGAGATCAACGGGGTTTCTAAGTGTAGATCTGGCAGGCTGGATTCACCAGTTCAACAACAGTGCTCCGTATGCCACATAAGCAAAATCACTCCTCTCCGAGGAGCATCCCAGATAATTTAAGATCACAACATAAAATGGAACTCTGATATAAAAATTTTAATGGCACTAAAGCCAGCATCACTATTAGATGTTAATTATACTTAGATGCTAGGAATCTGAACACACTCACAGCCCGCATTACTCATCCTGCACCCGATATGTTGTGCTTCATATTACAAGGCAGTTATTGTGCTGATTGATTGTACAAGTTCAATGCTTTCAAACAGAGGTATCCGATAAGTCTGCAAATTTAATTTAAAGGCTTCCATTGCTGTCTGACTCGTGTAAATTTTCTCGCAGAGGAGTCAGTTGTAATTCTATCCAGCAGGCAGAATCCTTAAGAGCCTGCTTACCGCTCTTAAGCCCAACATTTGTGCAGTGATGAATCTCTCCGCATAGCTACTTTCTCTCCCAACATTGCACTAACCATATCTACTAATCAGATTAGCGGGAAATCACTGGTCTTGCAGATCAATTCATCTGTGTGTAAGGAGGAGGAAGCATTGATTTGTCCTTTTTCAGGCATTGCTGGGGCAAGAAACCTGACATTTTGTTTTACAGATTACTTGCCAAAGAAGCTAAGCATACTGTTAAGTAAAAAAAAAAAAAAAGAATGGGCTCACATTATAATAATAAAATTATTATATAGAATTGGATATGACTGTATAAAGGAAAGGTGTTTAGATGGGTTTTTTTGCTTTTTTGTTTATATAGTGCTGACAAAATATTAATTGTGATTTATCACGTCTAAAATAAAAGCTTTTGTTTAAATAATACATGTTGTGTACTGTGAATATTTATTATGAATATATAAAAACACACATACGCATGTGTATATATTTAAGAAAAATATGTTGTTTATATCTTAAATATATTTACATATGATACAATATCTATAAATCTGTATATATTATATGTAACTACATGTAAATATTAAAAAAATATTTGCTGTGTTTGTTTGTATTTGTATATACAGTACTGTGCAAATGTCTTAGGTCACTAGTATTTTCACCAACAAAAATGGTTTGTGTCAGTTGGAAATATTTCCAAACATTATTTTTGTCATTAATTTTAATAATGCAGTGAGATTATTGTCTGCACAAGGAGTCTGACAACAGCCAGTGCTCCACACAGAGATTTGATCATCATCAGTCTGTCTGGAATGACATGAAGAAACAGAACAAACTGAGACAGACTAAATGGATAAACTATGGGCAAGTGTACCTCGGAACAGAAGCTGAAAAAATGCCAAATATTTATTTGATTTAGTTAATAGAAGTTGATTCATTTATTAAATCAATGGCATTATTTTGAAGGCATCCTCATTTTTACACAAGTGTCTAAAACTTTCAACAGTACAGTAGCTTTCTAGGTACAGTAGGTTTTTCAAAGTTCTTCTGGATTTAGTCTGTCTCAGTTCGTTCTGTTTCTTCATGACATTCCAGACAGACTGATGATGATCAGATCAGATCTCTGTGTGGAGCACTGGCTGTTGTCAGACTCCTTGTGCAGACAATAATCTCACCTGCATTATTACAATTAATGACAAAAATAATGTTTGGATATAACTGATATTTCCAACTGACACGCTAAAGCAAAAGATAGAAAGATTTTTTGTTGGTGAAAATACTAGTGGCCTAAGACTTTTGCACAGTACTGTATATATATATATATAAAATCTAATTTCTTGTTTTAATGTTTCTGTGTTTTTTGAATGGTAGTTATCCTACATGTATATGCCAAAGCACTTAATTATTATAATTTTTTAAATTCTTTTAATAAGCCTATATTTCATCATTGCAATATCAGTTGTGTTAACATCTTTTTTATGCTGAAAATATTATACAGAATCAGGTCTCTGTACTGCATTTTAAATATATTTATGGATCAAATAGTTTTTTTGTTTCTTTTTGAAAAAAAATTCAAAAAGAAACTAAAAACCTCTTATTGACCATGAAGCAATTTGCTACTATTTATAGAACTCTACTATCTTTATCTGGAACGCTTGTCTCTCTAGATTCTAATTGGAAATGTCTTCTAGAAGACACAGGAAATCTGCAAGTCAGGTCTATTTACAATTTGTGATGCCAGCTACAGATCAAGACTCAGGTTTCACTTACCGTTTCTATTTTAATCCTATCACACGTGGCATTTTTACACTGCTTAACAGTGAGTGTTTTCACAGTTGGCCTTTAAACCTGCTGCTAACTTGTTTGATGCGATCAGCTAATAATCAGTCATGAAGAGGACAAGTGGTTTTTTTTTTTTTTTTTTTTGTCATGTCATGTGGAGTTTTAAATATAAGCTGTTACTGAGGAATCACATTTCAGTACTGTCATAGTCCAAGTGCCTGTGCGAATGTTTTAAACATTATATATTTACGATATTTGACGATCACAAATGATTTGTTTGTGCAACAATCCAATATATGAGAACTGCTTTGAAGCAGTTTTAAATTAATTGAGACAAAGCATGATAGCCAGCAATACAAAAACAAGACAGATACAGGATGTTTTGCATCAAAATGTTGTATGGCTCTAATTTTACTTGCCTTCTGCGAAGTTCTGATCATAGATTCGAGGGGGTGAACACATCTCGTAATCCATACTCATAGGATAGGCATGAGGAATGGTGCGGTCAGCCATTTTGACCTCTGTAGCAGGTTGACAAGGTAACTGAAGATTTTTCTGGATTGACAGACTACACTAATTTTCAGAGTGTGAGAGGAGCAGGAAGGCTAGAAGGGAGAGGGTGGAAAGAACAGCAGGGGAAAGGAGAAGAGAGATAGCGCACTTGAGACAGGACGGTGCTGCTACAAATAGCTTGTTGTAAACGCTGTGGAGCGTAGCCCAGATAGGTGGACATATTCTGTACACAAATGCATGGTGAATGGGTTTAGCGTAGAAAAAACAGTCCAAAAGTCCTAGGTTTCAAAGTTATGTAAAAAAAAATAAAAAATAAAAAATAGAAAGTTATTTCAATAGGCCTTCAAATACAACATTAAAATAAAATGAAATAACATGAATGAGTGCTACACCATATTATTGCAGCAAAAAATGTATACATAATAAACAATAAACAATGAAAAGTTCCTTTTAATGCATTTTAATTATACTTGAAGGAATGGAAGTTGGTTAGTATTATTTTCTAACTTAAAAAAGAATGAAAATATTATTATAATATATATATATATTATTAAATTGATCAAAAGAAAGACAATTTTAAATTATAAAATGATCAATTATGACTGTTTCAAATTAATGTTGTTCTTCTGAACTTCTAATTATTCAAAAAATTCTAAAAACAGAGAAAAGTGTTTTAAGATCTCATAATATTTCACAATATTTACATGTTTTATACATGTTGCTAAATGCCATTTAACCTACATGACTTATCATTTTCAAAAATTAATAATCAGCAATTTCTAAGAAATAATAAATAAAAGTGCATTGTTCTATTATCAAGAATCCTGAAAATAATAATAATAATAAACCATTGGCCAAGTAAATAGTAAAGTAATGGTTTAATCACAGAAATAATTACGTAAAAATTTATTAAAAGGGTTTAATTAGTAATTTAAATACTATTACTCATAATATATTTATATATATAATTTTGTTTTTTAATAAATGCAGCCTTGGTGAGCACGAAGATTTCAACCCCAAATAATAAAATGTTATGTCCAGTATTAAAAACTAATAATAAGTCTAGGGAACTAAAAGGGCACCAAATCCACAAAATAAGCAGATAAAACAAAAAATAAAGATAATTTTTTTGAAAATATTCACTGAGAGCACAGCGACAAAGACTGCTTACCCCTCCAAAATGATGATGTCCAATCAGTGTGCCAGCTCCAGTAAGCCCCGTACACACGGCCCAGCCGAGGGCTTGTTCATGGGATTGACTTTGTATGGTGCTTACCCTGACACAGTTTTCTCAGCCACATTCACTGTCAGATTCAGTAAAGACTAAACCTCCAAAAGGGCTCAGAAACTAAATATGCATGGGCACATCACCTCGTGGGCATCCTAATCTGTGTTGGCATCAAATGAGCCAGCTGGATGCACCGGAATGCTGAGCAAATACTGACTTCCCTCAATATTGGCAGCTTCACCGGGTCCGGACAGTGCAGTGAACACAAGGGACCATCGGCACTATTGAGGGCTTGCGCTGTAATCCAGCTGGTATCTAAGTGAATTGAAATCTGATCAGCTCTTTGGATAAATACAAGAGAGTGATGGTTGGAAAAGGGGACAGGGTTGCAACCAGAGGACAGTGGGAGGGCAGTGAAAGAGGCAAAGGCAGGCAAACAGTTTACATCATTATTCCAGAACGATCCACAGCTGGCTCGTCTGCCAGGGGCCGTCGGTGTTGCTCTATTTAAGTGCGCCAGCAGAAGAGACAGCAGTTTTCACAGCCCTGCTAAGGCCCAGACACAAAATGGACATCGCCATTCAGCATCCCTGGTTCCGCCGCTCCTTCTGGCCATCCTTGTTTCCCAGCCGGATCTTTGACCAGCACTTTGGGGATCCCATCTCTGAGGCCGAAATGATTCCCTCGTTGTACTACCCACGACCCTCCTTTTTACGCTGGCCAAGCTGGGTGGACAGCAGCCTTTCTGAGGTCAGTTTGTCAACTTTTGTTACAGTTAATCTACATTCAGTTTGTAACATTTACATTATAGTCACTATCTCAAAATAAAATGGGTGATCAGGACCTTAAAGCAAAGTGGAGGGGTCTCGTATTAACCTAAAGGTTTTTAATTTATGACCATGGTATTGTTAACAGTTTAGTGGACATTAATGTTTGACCTTAACTCACCAAACAAGTACTTCAAAGACACATGTAATAATGTGTGTCATGTATTATTTTTTACAGTTATTTTAAGTTGATGTGAAGTTCTAGTTGATAATTCTCTATAGTTTCTAACGGCAGCTGCACTAGTGTCAGCTGTTTTATAAACTATGATCCCAATGGATAAATATTTTGAGCATTTATTCCATGATGATAGCTTTGATTGATTTCTGCCCTTAAAAAGCCACAGAAACAAAGCAAAAAATTAAAACTGAATTCAGTATATGTTTGAATTTTACAAAAAAAACTATTAAGAAATGTCTGTGTCATACATATTTCAGCTTAAAATCAAAACAGAAATATTTGTACATATTTGTAGAATTATTAGGATTTTTGTATTGAGACATTAGGACATTGTAATGTGAAAAAAAATTTTATCTAATAAAACATATCTATTTTTTTATCACTTATTATTATAACTATACCTACTAACCTGTCTGCAGGATGATACTTTCTTTTAATTACATTACAGGATATTAAGGTGAAATGTATTACATCGTCATGAAAGGAATCACAAAAATCTATTATTGTTAGGTGAGGTGCTAGTTAGATTAAACTACACAAATGATTAAATCTATGTCATCCATGTTCTTAGATGAAAATGGAAAAGGACTGTTTCTCACTAAATCTGGATGTCAAACACTTTAAACCAGAGGAGCTGTCAGTGAAAGTCAATGGAGATTTCATTGAAATTCATGCCAAACATGAGGATCGTCAGGTAACAACTCACAATACATAAACACTGAAGGCTGCCCTGTTGAAAAAAAAAAAAAACAGCATATGCTGCTTAGGTCCTGGGCAGCTAAACTAGTTGCATCGGATCTGCACATGACTAGCTTAAACTAGCTCAGGACCAACTTAAACCAGGTCATGACCAATTAAGAACCAGCTAAAACCTTCAAAACATATATAACATATATAACATGTAAACCAACACCTACCCAAACCTTTACATGTGACTGGTTTTATCTATGTCATCACTGAGATAACTGGCCTTGTGCCACAAAAATGAACATTGAGTTCAGCAGAGTGAATGACGGACCGTTAATTATCACCTGCTCATATCGATGTTGTGCTTTCCTAACAGGATGATCATGGGTTTGTCTCACGAGAGTTTCTAAGAAAATACCGTGTCCCTGCTGGTGTGGATCCGGCCTCTGTCACTTCCTCCCTATCTTCTGATGGCGTTCTGTCAGTGATAGCCCCACGCAAGCAAACAGACGGCCCGGAGCGCACCATTCCCATCAGCCGTGATGACAAACCCGCCGTGGCTGGGTCTCAGAAGAAGTAAAGCTGCTAGACTTCCATGTTTCAACTTTATGTCCCCTGCACTGTGCTAATGCTACATTGCAAGGGAATAAATGATTAGCCCAGTGTTTCCTGACAGGCCAAAAATTATGTTGTCTTTGCTACAGAGGCTAGAGAGAAACAGTTATTAGTTATTAACTAACTGTAAACACTATCTCTACATGAAGAATATTACCTAAAAGATTTATACACTTTTACAATAAAGTATTGTATTCTGTTGATGCCACCAAACAAAGGGGCTTTTGTATATCGTGCAGCCTTGACAGCAAGACAAAGTATTTGAGTGTAGGAGTATTTTTCCCTGGCTTTTTTTTTTAACAAAGACAAACAGGCAAAAATGGGCCATTGTGTTAAACTGGATCAAAGGGCAAAAAATGCCATAGTCGTTCATTATTATTGGTATGATTTGCAGAAGAGTCAGAAAAACGGGAACACTTTACAACAAGGTACTATTAGTTATGGACTTATATTAACAATGAACAATATATTTATTCATCTTTGTTAACACTGATTGATAAAAATACAACTTTATTGTTATTTCATGTAAGCTCTGGTCCATTAAATATTATTAACAGATAAAATCATTGTTGAACTTAACATTAACTAAGATTAATAAAAGTATTTTTCCTTGTTAGTTCCTGTTATAAGTTTCACAAATAGAACCTCTCTGTTAGGTGTTTCTTCTGTTATTGTGTATTCTGAGTGTGTTAAAATGATTTGTTTTTGGTTTGAAAAAAGTAAGTTTATTTTGAATTTAATGATGGATTTGGGACCAGGGGACACAGTTAGGGAACGCAGATATGTTCTTAAGAAAAGTGGCAGGATTTAAGTGTTTTGACAAGATTTGTGAACATTGATCCAGTTTTTGATTGCTTAAAGACTCATTTATGCACTGCATTGCTTCACACTATATACTTTTACCACTGTATTTACATGACAACAGCAGCAGGGCTTCAAAGGTTAAATGGGGGTCTAAACCTCTTTCAAAGGTATAGTTCACCCACAAATGAACATTCTGTCATTTACTCACCCTCGAGTAGTAAACCTGTATGAATTTCTTTGTTCTGCCGAACACAAAGGAAGATATTTTGAAGGGTGTTTTGGGTCAGCATTGACTCCCATAGTATTTTTTCCCCCTACTATGGAAGTCAGTGGTCACCCAAAACAGCCTGGTTACAAACCTTCTTCAAAATATCTTCCTTTGTGTCCGGCAGAACAAAAAATATTCATAGAGATTTGAAACTTTTTGGTGAACTATTCCTTCAAATAAAAAATACTAAAATGTTGCTCAACACAGCTTTAAACCAAAATGATACAGTTACTTGTTAATTCATGGTTAAACAAGTTTATTCATGCAAGCATGGTGTATAGGTCAAATGTCTCCCATGAGATTTATCGAATAATATTTGAATGTTATTTCTGAGAGTGAGATGTGAGCTGAGATGTTTGTGAATGTGAATAAGTGCCAAGAATTTTTATTGTTTACCATCATCACTGAAACTATTCAGTATCTTAGCAATGGCTCACTTATTCAACAACGGTTAAGCTGATAATATCAAACTAATTCAGTCCTTTTTTGATATGGAAAAGCAACAAGAGCAGGTTCTGATGAATATTCTTATTTCCTCATATTTATATCACTACGCTACAGCAAAGGCCTAAACTACTGCATTATCCCCGCTAGGAAGCGTAAGTGAGAAGGAGAACTCCCAAACATGCTTTGCTCTGTTCGCTGCTTACATTCCTCATTAATCACAGCTGAAGCACTGAATTAACTTATTAACATCATTAAATAATTATCAATTAATACTTCAGCCATTAGAAACCAGTGTGACCTCATTTTTTTATTTCATTTTTTTGAACTCAAAATTACATGTTTTTTTCTTTTACTACATAGCACATCTCAAAATGCTAAAATATTAGCGAATTCAGTCTGGCAGATGTTATGTCTATATTAGTAGGCCTACAAAATAAATGTTGAAGTAATGAATTGCTCTGTATAGTCTAACGCTGCTTTAGAGATTTTTGACTTTTACCAGATGAACTGAGGTGAATAATAATATAATTGAAAAGCAAAATAATCTAACCTCATTATGTAGGAAAATCAATCAACATGGGTACATTTTCTTTTCACTGCAAAATATGACAATATTTTAGGCAATATTTGACAATGGTTCACTCAGAGAAGTCAGTTGGAGGCTTCTGAAGCTTCAGTTTGTCTCTGCCCTGAAATCTCCCTCACTATTTCTTCTCTATGTGGTGGGCCTTTAAAGTCCAGTCTGTAGCAGGAGTTTGGCACACACTTAGTTTGTGGAGGGTCCAGCTCTGGTTGGTGGCCAGGGAAGCTTCTTGACTCTCTCTTCGGGGCTGATAAAGTGGAAATATAAGGCTGTTTATACTGTAAGCATAATTATTTTGTGGAATTCAAAACATATAATGATCTAATGAATACATTTAAAAAAGTTTATTAATGAAATTAAAGAAATACATACCTGTGTAAATCGATTGAATGTCATCTTTCTTGTAACTGGAATAATATGTGGTTTCAAAGTAGTGAGAGAACTGCGAGGAATAGCAAATGCATCTGTTATTTGATTGATGTTGTTTGAAGTTGTCCAGATGAAGTTCTGAGCAATGTGTATTACTAATCAGAAATTAAGTTTTGATATATTTTTACAGTAGGAAATTACTAAATATGTTCGTGGAACATGATCTTTACTTAATACCCTAATAATTTTTGTCATTAAAGAAATATAAATAATTTTGACCCATACAATGCATATTGTTGGCTATTGCTCAAATATACCTGTGGTACTTATGACTGGTTTTATGCTTGATGCACTAGCACAATTTTGAAGGAAAACAAGTAAACATTAAAATAGACTAAGTTTTAAAACAGGAGATGTTAAATGTTTAAAATTTGGGCGTTTTGTGATTAACAGATGTTAGTAGAACAAGTCATGAATTACACCTTACTGGGCTGGACACTTAATTAACTAAAAATCAATGCAAACTGCTCAAAAAAAGTGAAGCTATGAAATGATTTCAGATCCTTCTAATGCAATGAGGTTCAAATAGTTTAAATGTGGCTATAGTGGTCTCAGCGCTATCTATTTTACTGAACAATACCAACCTGATGCGGAAGGGGGCGTCGTAACGCCACAGTACGGCGAGTGTCAAACCTCTCTTCTGACCAATTACCAATAAGGGTGGTATTTGAATAAGAGTCTTCATTTGTTGAACATCGCCAACCATACTGACGAAATTTTGCCTCGTCGGTAAAATCATTCCAGACCTCAGCTTGCCCAGAGGACCGAAGCATGTGATGAAAAGGAGAGTCGTTTGTCACCCAAGAAAACTCCTTGCCTTTATTGGCCATAGTGCCACTAAATTTTGTGTTATAAAAGAACATTTTTTTATTTTATTTTATTTTTTACAGAATGCTACAGAAACAATATACAAAATGCCCAATAAATATTTCTACATTTTGTTAAAATTAATCATGCTATTTTTCCTCCGCCAAAATAAATGAGTTGACTTGCCATTATAATGGCAAATGGTTGGCAAATGTAGTCCACTGTCTGGCCGCAGGTGCTTTTTTATAACGTTAACTGTTTTTATAAATTAAGGTTCTGTTATACTTTTTAAATAATGAATAACAGGCTTATCAAATGCTTTTGGAAATAATTATAGGCTCTGCAAACCATTCTTATAGGACAGTAACTTCACCAAAGACCAGACACATTTAAACATATTTGTGATAGTCGGCCATAGTACAGCCCTTTACATTTAATTCACCTAGTTTGAAGTTTAATGATTTTAATTTATTGTAAACACGCACTCACCTTGTTAGAGGAACGCGATCATCGAGCTGTCATTGGTCTCCATGGAAACGCGCATGACGCAACCCGGCTAGAAACCGAATATCTAATGCTGAAGTCGGTTGAAGATAATAAAGGCAGAAGCAATCATTCATCGCTTGAGTAGTTATTGATTTTCTCTTTAGGTTTCATTCAGAACTTTTCTTACCAAAAACATCAGGTGACAGAAACAAATAGGGATCACATGCAAGAGTAGCAGCAGCTCAGCTTTATTCCAAGTATTGCATCAACAAGCAGTCTAAAGTCACTCTGTATAAGTTTTCCTCTTCTGAACAGTACGTAATCATTCAACTAAGTTGCCTACTACAAATAAAAAAATGAAATAATAAAGTGCAGAGTGGAATCAAGAATTATGACTTTGTGTTTCAGCCAAGACAGCACACAGTCCTAGTAGCAGTAAAAGTCCCATTTCTGAAAAGAAATAATAATAATAATAATAATACAATTATACTTTAATGTCAGTTTTTCATTACAAATATTTACCAGTGTATCAGTTTGTTTTTGTTTATAATAAACAAAAGAATGAGATACCCACATCGGTCTTGACCTCAACCTCAGCCGGCATTAAGGCATGCGTCTCCTCAACAACACTGCTGGGGAAATATCCCAGACGAGCTTCTTGGTCTCCATAATATGACCCTTGAACCTTCACAAACAGTTATCTTCAGTTATGCTTTGTGACATCATTGTCAGAGGGGAAAGCATTTGTTTTTGCACACTTTTTTAATAGCAAGAAAGTCTTGAAGGATTTAATTATTAAAACTGCATGTTTGCACTTGAGTTCACGCAGTAGATACTTACACTGCCAGCCCAAAAGAGGTTCCCACGGTCTTTCAGCATGGCATACACATAGACAGACTGGCCTTGGTGGATGTGAATGAAGCGACAGTCCTGTGGGTAATAATCCTGCAGAGCTTTAGCAATGAGAATGGGATCTGTGAATACACACCATTTAGATATTATAGCAATTTTATCACCACCATTGAAAGTTTTTTTTAGCATTTTCTATGTATAAATATATATATAGAAAAAAGGAAGAAGGCAAGTTTTGTTTTTTTTACCAAAATAACACTTTTATAAAATAAAAATAGACTGTAACAAATAAATATTATTTTTAACAGTAATTAACATTGTTAATTAATGTTAGCTCAGGTCCAATAAGTAATAATTCCAGCTTTTGATTAAATTATGCATTAGTAAGTGAACATTTGATTAAATATTTTCATTGTTTCGATGTTATCTGATGTTAAATAATATTAACAAATAGAACTTTCTGAGGTGTTTACAAGGTGACTTATGTTGAAATGCAACATTATAAAAAAACACATACTGAAAATTCCCTAATGAATATATAAAAGTTAAATCAGCTGGTTTGCATTACTCACGGCTACACTCTGAATCGGCACATAGCTTCTTGTCCGAGAGTTTTGGCATTTGCCTGCCAGCCTGAGTGTTCAGTGGCAGGAGGCCACACAGCAGCAGGAGAAGGGTCCAGTTAGCACAGTGTTTCTCCATCTCTGTGTGTGTCTGATTCTTTGTTGGTTTAAATAGGACTAAAGCTCAAGTGGGAGGGGCATGTTGAGGCCAAGCTCCTCCCATCTTTAGAAAACAGACATATAATCCACATAATAATAGGAATAATTGCAGTAACACTCCAATAAGGTGTGTTTATTTATATACAGTACAGTACAAGTAATTACATTTTATTTTTACCACTTTTACTTTTTGTATGTCATTGAATGAAATTCCTTTTTATTTTTGTAGGGTTTTCTTGCGTTACAGCTATAAGATTCAGGGTCACTGTGATTTTGCTAAGTAAGACATGATCCTGGATCAACATTACTGTCCAAAAATATAACCCTTACCCTTAAACCTACCACTACCCAAAATGTATGCCTATAATCAGTGGGGAATGATAGCTGATTAAAAAGGGTCTAGAAGCATCCTTATAGATTATAAGCCTGAAACAGTTATTTCCAGAAAAAAATATTCCTCAATTCTGGTTGGTTGATTGGAATGTTGTTCCAGGATCAACAAGGATGTTGATCCAGGAATATCTTGTCCTTGGTGAAATCACGCTCACCAAGATTCAGAGCAGAGCCCAGCTGTAACAAGCTTCATTCAGGGTCTAGTCAAGAAAACAGGAAGTGTTGCTGCAAGTTTCACAGACTCTCACTTGTGTAGACATCACTAATCATATATGAATCCACACACAGTTCAGTATTACCAAGGTAAGGGACACAGCCAGGCCACAGGTCCCATAGCACCTCGTTACTGAGGCTGAGGCCTTTGCCAGGGGTTGAACAAGCCTTCCTTTCACAGCAGCAAAAATCAACACTCACTTTGGTTCAGAAGACTCCATATGGTCTCTCTGAGCCACTTCCATACTTGGGTCACCTTGAAATGTCACAAACAGTCCAAGAAACATATTGTACATTGCAAATACAGTTCCTTACTAAGTGAAACAGTTAACTATCAGGAGAATGTCTGCTACTAGAAGCTGCCCCATCCACAGTGGCATAGGGTGGTTACTTTAACCACAAAGTGGCAGCACTGAGCAGGTTACCTAACAGCCCCTGAACGGGTTCTTTTATAGAGAGAAATTTTATGGCAGCCTGCAATTACAGCCAGGGGATACTGTACATTCAAATAAACAGAAAAACAAACAAACATAATCATGGTTACATAAAAAATAAAGGCCCGGTTTCATAGACAGGGCTTAGCTTAAACCAGGATTAGGCCACAGTTCAGTTAGAACATTAATAAAAAAACATGCCTAGAAAAAACTGATTAGTTTTGTGTATCTTAAGACTAAACAACACTCACATGTTTTAAGATTAGCAAGTGCTAGTTTAATTCTGTTAAAAAGGCTCAGATTTAGTCTAGGACTTGTCAGTGAAACTGAGTTATGTTTACAAAAATGAATCCTTATTTTTGAAACTTCTGCCTTCAGAATTTAGAACTATGGTTTAATTCCCCCATGTTTATATTTATGAATAAATCATAGTCTTAATGTTTTTTAAATGAATGGAAGTTTCATGCTAAAACAATGACTGTATCTCACCTGAACGGCTGACGTCAGCGTCACCTACCCTTGTGTCGTTTGGCTCCTCCCACTGCACTGATGACGCAATGAGAAGGTGTGGCTTAATTAGCGTTTCAGCAGCGCTTCCAAGGCGACCAGTGCGTTAGTACCTCCCTGTCACCTTTCACGCTAAGTTTGGAGCAGGAACTTCCCAGGTAGGAAAAACAAAGCCTTACTTGTTCTAAATAGTCAAATGGAACATTCATAACATTAACAGACGCTTTCTTACCGATCTTACAAGAAATTTATTTTGAATATAAAACATTCATTCAAGTTTGTAAGTCTTTTAATCAAGCGTTCATTTACTGAGAAGTAGATACGGACGGTTTGGGCTGTTTTATTTACATTACATTAGAATAATGTAGGCGATTCAACAGTTTCAATGCCATTAAAAAACCACATCATGTTAATAACAAACACATTAGCCAGAGGTTTTGGTTTACATCCACTTAATATCATCCTGTGCCTGGGTTTCCTCTAATACGATCCACAGACAGGAAAGCAGTTCCTGTTTAATTTCTAGAAAACACTTTACAGCTGTGCTAAATAAAATAGTGGTCAAATATCAGCATTAAGGAGGTCACCTATGTCTTAGTTACCTGTTCTCTTTAAAACCTGTTTAGCCGATTGTAAGGGGTGTAGTCACTAGGCCATTGAGAAGTCTTGAATGACTACTGGAATGTGAGAGAAACACTGAAACTTTGTTATGTTGGTCATGTCCACAAAAGAAGCTCCCAGACAACAAGAGAATTGCCCAAAGGTAGAAATGGATAATGTGGTGTTTGGATACACATACCGTACAGGGACGAAATCCAAGCTCTTTACAGTCCAGGAGGATTAGATATTATAAATGAAAACACCTGCCAGCTTTGTGTCATAATTTTCAGGGTGAGTTCCAACACAATTGTCACCTGTTTCAACACGTTTCTGTCCATAGGGAGATTTATAAGGAAGACTCACGATAAAGTAAACAATAAATCAACTGAGGATTCCACCTTTGGAGGAACATTCAGCCTCAGTACACCCTACATGTGACACACACAAGGGTTGATCCTCTTTTGAAGGATATACAAAACCAAGAGGTGTCTTTTTCTTGAAAATCCAGTCTAGATTATAGCATTTGGACTGGGAAGGATGCAGGTGAACAACTTTTGACTATCAGGGCGGCTACTTTGGAGTCCTGTTTAGCCGTGAACCTAAGGGACGGACCAATGTTTTCATCCAAGAAGGAGAACCTACCCTCTCCCATCCTGGAGGATTCTTTCTTCCCCTTCTCTTCATCACACTCTGCCTCAGGCCACCGGATCATGGCTCCTACAATGGGAGCAGATGATCTTCTCGCCTCACCTCAGGATGACAGCAGTCCTACGCTGCTGGAAAAGGATCTGATCTTGGCTGCTGAGGTGGGCCAAGCTTTACTGGAGAAGAACGAGGAGCTGGCTGCTCAGATAGAGCAGATGGAAAGGGAGATGGAGGTATGAATGAAAATGAGAGCTCAGAAGTGAGGCCTGTTTTCAACACAAATGTTAACTATACATTTTTACTAATCTTTCCAATTCTATGAGAATGGTGATAACCCAAAGCATGATATTGCTAGAATCAATTAGAATTAAAAAAAAAAAAAAAAACATTAACAGCCAATCGGAATCTACTTGACTTAAACAAACTCAAGCGTTTAAAACAGCAGACAACATACAGTAACTGCAGTGCATGCTTATAATTAACAGAATATTGTTGTGTGCTGGTGTGTATGCTAACATAGTTATCTTGATCGTTCTTGGTG
>JAUCMU010000097.1:20788143-20801289 GCA_032275025.1 Enteromius treurensis | reverse complement strand
CGGGCCTTAACTCTTAACATGTTTAGTTTCTATAATATGTGAACAGTTGTTTACTCTAATTTGATTAACCAGTCTGATTTATTCTTTGCCTAACAATCTTAACTATTTGGTTTGGCTAGCTTTTTAGATTTAAATTAAAATATTCTTTATTGTCCAGCAGAGAAATTTGTCTCTGTTGTTGTGTACACATAAAAAATACGTTCTTACTTTTTAAATCTATAAATATCTTCTATAAATAAAAGCTGTATCTAAAACATCTATTACACAAAAAATGCCCAACCAAATGCCTTGCAAACAGCACAAAGTATTACATAAAAAACCCTTTTAAAACATTATAACCTATCAAATGTCTACAATTAAAAGCATGTAGCAAATGGCTGAATGTGCCAATTTTACTTTAATATTGTAATGGAATTTAAAACCAATTTAAAAGGTTTTAATAAATGAGGCTTACCACCATTTATTTGTTTATTTATTTATTTTTATTTGTTATAAAAATGTGTACAAATTAGTATTCCAAACAAACACTCAACCTGAAAAAAATATTAAATCAAAATAAAATAATCCTGAAAAAATATGTCAGGACGGGCACCAAAATATTAAGCAGCACTGATCAGCAGTGCAATGATGCAATGCACTGATAGTAAGTAAGAAGCAAATCAGCACATTAAAATAATTTTTAAAGGATCATGTGACAGTCTGGAGTCTGGACTGCTGAAAATGTAGCTTAGCTCACTAATAAATTACATTTTAAAAATATTTTGATAATTACAAACTGTTAATAAAATGTCACAATATTGCTGTTTTTCATTGTGTTTAGATAAAATTAATTCAGCCTTGGTGAGCAATAAGAGAAAAAAAAATTACTTTGTTAAGATGCTAAAAACGACACACTGGTTAACATCTACTAGACTAGAGGACTCACCAAGAAAGTACAAGAGGTAAAGATAAAGAGCAAAACGTGCAAACATTGATTCTGAGTGTTTATTTCACCTGCATACTGTAGTGACGTTATGTTGCATAGATGCAGTAACAGTTTATGTTGACCCTTCATTTAGATAGAGTTTGTATCTATGGTCTTAAATAGTGCCAGAAACCTGAATGATGGAACCTGTTACTTTATATGGATTACACAACCTTCAAAAACACCTTCTAGAACTGTCAAAATTCAAACATTTCATATAGGTGGATATAGTTTAAAATCAAACCTTTTAACATCATTAAAGAACTCTTGTAAAGTGTGTAAATTACAGACAAAGTTTGTTTGTCTCTGTCCAACAGGCTATGCAGCAGGAGAAACACATGCTGCAGCGACGTCTGGAGGTGCAGGACCTCGAGGCAGATCAGCGGGAAGCAGAACTGCAGGCTGACATCACAGCATTGCGTGCACAGTCGGAACAAAAACACGTTCAGAGTCGTGACCGGCGTCGTGAGGAGAGTGAGCAACTGACTCAGCTGTCCCACCACAACCAAAAACTTGTGGAACAACTTGCAGAGGTGACCAATCAGTCCCCAGCTTCCTGTTTTTTACAGCTTCTTGCAAATCCTTTCAGAGGCATCCCGATGCATGTGGTTAAACATGTCTAATGACGTAACACTGATACAGTTGTATTCAGGGCTGGAATGAAGATCAGCAGGTACCTAAACCTGCTGACATCTGTCTGACAACATCTAAACCTCTTTTTCTTCCAGGCAGTGGCCTTGGAGCATACTTTGCGTACCGAGCTTCGTTCTTTGAGGGAAGAAATGGAGGATACAAGTTTTAGCAAATCCATAAGCTCTGCTAGACTGGACAGCCTGCAAGCAGAGGTAAAGACACAAAGACAGTGATTTAAAGTAGAAACGGTCCTATATATCAGCCTGGCCAAACAATCTTCTGATATTTTGACATGATCAACTTTTAATGATAATGTTATTGACTGTTATTGATCCTGTATCATAGAACAGGGTTATGAAAGAGCGCTGTGCTCATATGGATGAAAGACTGAAGTCAACTCAAGAAGACAACCACCGGCTGAGATCTGAGAGGGATGGATTAAAAGAGAGAGTGATTGAGCTACAGACCAGTCTGAAAGATAAAGAAACTGAGGTGAGGAAGATGTGCCAGATGATAGAATTTGGGCAGATGGGGAGCGAATTTCTATGTAGGATAGAAATCCCCTGTAAATACTATATACTGTATTTAGAATTTACACCCTACATTCAACACAACGATTGTTTTGTAGCATTTAGTGATGTAAAGCTGCACCAGGGCTCATCCTAATCGGCAAACTCAAACACTACAGTACTGTTAAGAAGTCCATTTCTCACTTTTAAGAGTCCACCAGAAGGAATGAAGGAATAGTAAAATGTCTTAATTCATATTACGAAATATCAGCTAGCTACAAAATACATCAGCTTTCCACAAAAAAATTATGCAGCACAACTGATGATAAAATAATCATCTATTAAAACCAATGAAATGCATTATAAAACACCTAACATTAATCAAAAGAGTCAGTAGAGACATTTCTTACCAAATCCAATCAATAAATTGGGATAAATGCTTTCTATTTATCAAAAACAGTTATGACAGCTAAAAGAGCAGCATTTTTCAACAATAATTAATGTTTCTTTATATGTCTTATTTT
Organism: Enteromius treurensis; assembly: GCA_032275025.1. Lineage (NCBI taxonomy): Eukaryota > Metazoa > Chordata > Actinopteri > Cypriniformes > Cyprinidae > Enteromius > Enteromius treurensis. The sequence continues at coordinate 20,798,659 of JAUCMU010000097.1, read as the reverse complement.
TGATCAATCAATAAAGCCCCTTTCAAAACTAAAAATTGAAAAAATCATACTGTACATTGCCTGCAAAATATTTACTTTATTTGTAATGCATGGATATGTTTAGATGGCTGTTAGTTGAAATCTATGCGGTAGATATGACCGGCAGCAGTTAACTGGATTTCGCTAACCTTTGAAACGTTGAGCCTTTGACCTTAACAATTAATAGATCTGTGGCTCCCAGCAACTTCTTCCTTTGCTGTTTGCTGCATGCACAAATAAAATGGCTTAATTAAATATTAAATATTTAAATAAAATGTATTTAAGTAACTTGTATTATATTAAAATATGAAAATAAATAATAATATGAAAAAATGAATTTATTTATTGTTTTTTTTTTGTTTGTTTGTTTTTTTAATTCTGTTCTGCAAGGCATTGAGGGAAGAGTTGCACATTTTAAAAATACACTGAATATATAATGCATCATATGGCCACAGTGACATGCTATGATTTGAGGCAAACTAAATCTAATCTTGCAGACTGTCATTCCTAAATAGTACAAGCATTGGGAATTGTGCAGCCTAGGTTTCAGGTTTCGCTGGTCAGAGTCCATCCATCCCTAGAGAGTTTCAGTATGGCTGTCTCTGGCTCTTTCACAGCTGGAACAGGAGCACAGCACTGTGTTTCAGCTGCGCACGGTCAGCCGAACCCTACAGCAAAGGGTTCAAGCCCTGGGAGAAGAGGCCAGTCTGGGTGAGGCTACCTGCTTCCCCATGTCACTTCAGAGTGAGATCCAACAGTCTCAGGTAGCGCTCAACCCCTGCTTAGTGAAAAGATAGGTGTGCATGCTTCAACTTAGCTTGTAGCAAATAATTACTATGCTGGTAGTGACTTAAATTGACTGTCAAACGTCAAAAGTTCTTGTATGTAAGTTCTTGTTTATCTCCTCACACAGCTTTTTTTTCTCCACCACACTAAATGATTGTTTTCATTTTGATCTTAAACAGGCCAAAGAAACCATTTTGGCCCATTCAGCCATTCTGCAAGAAAAAGAAGAAGAAATCCAAAGTCTACAGAAAGAGGTTAGTTATATGATACAATGCATCACAATAGCACTGACTATCTTCATCAAGGTGAAATGCAATGTTTTGTTCTTTCATCAGCTACTGTTTAGAGAAACTGAATTAGAAGAGCTGAGGGAGGAAGTGAAGCCATTTCGTAACAGTCCTGGCAAACCTACATACAGGTGAGAACTGGATCTCAACATCTACCTTTTTGTTCTCTGCGTGTCATATTTAATGCCAGTGATAAGCTAACAATATGCGATGAATGGAAATAATTTGCATAATGGCCTGATGGTAGATTAAAGCTGTCTAAAGCTATTTTTTTCCTTATTACGCATAGTTCTTTGGAAGAAGAGATCATTTTAGCCCGACAAGAACGTGATGCACTGAACCAGCAGCTATTGAACACTATCAGACACAAGGTGGCACTTTCTCAGGAAGTTGAGTCTTGGCAGGTTAGTAACTTGTAAAGGATTTCTACTTCAATACTATAACAGGAAGTACTACAGTTTTTTTTTTTTTTTCATAAAAAATAAATCCCATACTGCTTTCCTTTTACTGACCAACACATTTCTTTTCCAGGAGGACATGCGTCTAGTGATATGTCATCAGGTTCAACTCCAACAAAAAGAAAAGGAAAAGGAAAGCGAAAAAGAACGGACAGGCTTTCAAAGAGGCACTCGCACCACCAAATCACTGCGTGTACGTGGAGAAGATGGAAGGAAAGGGTTTTTCTCTTCTCTTTTTGGGGGAGACCGACTGGAGGACAAATGAGAAGGGACAAGAAGAAAAGAGAATACTATAAAGAGAGATTTCTACGTTTTTTCTACAAGCAAACAAAAAAAAATCACCCAAATGTGTAAATAGAAAGACAGTCGAGAGAAATTGTATGTACTCCATAGTGGCACTATTTATGTTTTTCAATATCTATTTGCAAATTCAAAATACATAAAAATAAATGTATAGCATTTACTTTTTTCTCGTCTTAATCATTCTTAAACCATAAAAGAAATGGCTTCTTTAGCACCATTACAGGCATTGTTCAGTAAGGCATTATGTAGCAACACTGCATGTAAACGTAAAACTCACACTCTCAGATTTTTCAAATACGAGACAATCCCCCAATATGCATAATAACCCATGATAACAAAATCTTTGATTATATATTTTAGCACCATTTTTGTAATAAAATTTTTTACAGTGTTAGTACATAAACACATCGACATACGTAGGGTAGGATACGCCATGAAAATAAAACCAGCAGAGTAAAAATGCAGTAAACATTGTCATAAGATACATGCTTCTACAAGCTTTTTTTTTCTTCTTAAAGATATAAGCTTTTCACATATATTTTGTGTGCCAAACATTCTATTCATACAGAGATTTTGACTACAGTGGTTTTAGATCCCAGTTTGTGTAAATTATGGTAATATCATTATGGTATGTATTTTACATGACATAAAATACACAAGAAAACACTTCAAATTTTGGGTCAGTCAGGTATTGCACTGCATCCTAAATTGCTTCATGTAGCACCTGGAGTCTAGTATCTGACCGACCATTTATTTACTAGATGGCTGGTCATTTGACAAGTTGTATCACTTCGACACATTCCAGAATTTGTAACTCCAAGTTATTCCTGAAGATGGCACACTTCCACAGTTCTTCAAACTGTGTTCAACATGACACATTTATAGTACCTCAATTAGGCAGTCTACAACAAGATGGCAATTAACCACCCATGTTTAGGCCCAAAGTTCCTTCTAATTGACCATACAGAATTCAGCTTGAGAGATTAAATGGATGATAATATCTGGAAGACCCAAGAGTTCCTGAGGTAGGAGTTCTTATGATGAAAATGGTAGGTGCTATTAAGTTGAAAGGGAAAATTAACGGATAGTTCTCTCCATAACAAACCCCAGATTTTGCTTCTATATCAAGTTATATTCCTTCATGTTATAGATATTCAGATTTTCTGCATCTCTAAATTTTACATAGTTTTGCATATCTATTTGCATTGCTCAGGTTAAAAGGTAAATACTATTTTGCTTGAATTTGCTTGAAGACTCCAACTTTGGAAGCAGGCTCAGGGTATGTAGATCCTCTTTAAGGACTTTCATAGTTCATATTACTTGGTTAGGTCTTGGTTCATAGCCACTCTCTGAGTTAGAATCAGGGAAGATGAAGCTGTCCTCCTCCTCTTCAGCAGACACTTCTCTTTCATGGTCAATGTCATATGAACAGGAAAGAGTTTCTTCTGCGCAATTGCTATCCATCTCTGAGTTTAAATACGTGTTCACATTACCCATCTGTAGCATTTCAGATGATCTTAAATTATTTGAAGTACACATAGATCCCGATTCAGATTCACTACCTGGATGCATACTGTCATCATCCATTTCCAACTTTTCATTTTCTTCACTATCTTCTAATTCATTAGCTTGTGTGTACCGATTTGATGCCTCAGCCTCCTCGTCTGGCTCTGGTGGGTCGGCACTGGCAAAGAATAATGTAAGGTCTTCTCTTGGTTGATAGTAGAGATCCTTGAAACATCCAAAGTCTTCCTCTGATGCAGAAAATTGTGAGGTCTCTGTTGCTGACTGGACTTCATCCCGGATTGGTTTTAGTAGGACCCTTACATTTTTTTTTGAGTGAAGATTCTGTTAAATAACATACAAACACTGTATTATTGTAAAGTTTAAAGAACCTCTTCCATGCATTTTATTTATTTAGCGCCATTGTACAATCTTCCATTACTTAATTTAAGTTAAAGCATTAACTAACATTAATAATGAACAGTTGTATCTTGTTGACTATTTTATTTGACTTCAAGAACACTTAATATAATACAAAAAGTGTCTCAGAAAACAAAGTTAGTTCTTAGAAAAGCTCTAGCATGCCACATAGTTTGATATTTTGTATCTTTGAAAGTTTGACTCAAGGCCTATACACAAAACAAATGTACAGAAAAATATGTAACACCTTGGAAGGGTCACTTCACAAAAAAATCATATAATGTTCACAAAATGATTTCGATTTAACAACTGATAAATGCAACTTCAATTCTAGTTAGGACGTACACAAAGCTTTATGAACGAATGAAGTATTGCAGAACATACCAAAGATTTTGGAAAGTGGAGATTCTTGATTTGAGTCCTCATGTGGTAAAGACAACCAAAATGCAAATAAATCCCAGTTGAAAAAATAATCAACAGCATGGCCACAATACACACCACCAGCACAAAGCTTCTAGTGGAATCTATAAGACATATTAACATACAAACAAATTGTTGTAATAAAGTTGCAATTTTTTTCAAAGTGCAGGTACGCTCAACGATAAGCAATTATATTGTGCAACTGTTTTCTATTTTAAAATGTAATTTATTCATGTGATGCAAAGCTGAAGTTTCGGCATCATTACTGGTGTCACATGGTCTTTCAGAATTCATAATATGCAGACTTGCTGCTCGAGAAACATTGTAATTGTAAATACATTTCTCGCAATTCTTTCATAAACAGAAAGCTCAAGAGAGCATTTACTGTATTTGAAATATAAATCTATTATTCCATTGTACGTTTTTACTTTCTCTCTATGAATGCACACTCTGAACAGTATACAAATAAAAATATGTCCATTACCTAATAGAAATACACATTTGGTGGTGTTGAAGTTATTGCTCTTCGAGGCTTTTTGATGACTGGCAGAAACACTAACACAATAGTTCTTGCCAGGTGGCACATCATGGAAAATGTAGGGAGATTCAGAGGTTGATATCAGTGCTACAAACTACAAAAAAAGAAAAAATAAATACATTTAAGTACTGCATGTCGACATTTCATCATGACATGATTGTACATGACAAAAATATTACGCATTTACCTTTAATTCCCCTGCAGGATTGCTCTCAAAAAGGTATAGCAGATATTTCAGTGGCTTGACCTCTGGGTTCAATTCCAGCCAATGGCTAAAATTAATTTTAATGGACTTTTGTTCGGGTGAGATTTTAACATCTGGGGGACTCAGGCGTGCTACAAAATAATACAACAGACCATTTCAGAAGAGCATTATTTCGCTTTTCTGACCATTACATTCATTCTGAAAGTCTTATATAATATATTTGAACTTACTGTCTCCATATGGCTGGAAAGTTTTTGATGTAGTTGTCCATTTGGAGCTTGTCCCTTTGAATGTTGTCTTGACCCTTACAAAATAATTCCCATAAAGCTCATTAGGTTGAAAAGTCAGTTTGCATTTCAGTATGGGTGTGTTATTGCAGTGTGGAGTGTGATTCCACTTTCCTCCGGACCTACCCCAAAAATGAGTACAAAACTATTGTTAAAAATCTATTTGACAGGTCGCAGTTATTTGACTTGATTTTGTATATTTTATCTGTATGTACATTTTTGGCGCGGGTATAAACTCCAAGGTGTATCTGGTGTCAGGAGGATTTCCTTGTCCAGGAAGCCATTCAGCTGTAGCTTTAAAATCCAATAATCCCACAGTCAGATTTCTTGGAGGAGAAAGAATTGCTAAAAAAAAAAAAGGGAAAAAAAATTTGTTGCATCTATAACACGATAAACCAACTAATTTTGAATAAATGCCAAAATACACACAATAAAAGGGTGTGTGCAGGCAACCCCCCATAAACAAACAGTAATTATATATTTGCATTTTGGGACTGAGAGTCCCATATCTGCCCTACATCTAAGCAACTTTAAAATCACAGTTCAGATGTAGAGGAAAAAAAAAGAGCACACTACCTTTAGATGGCGTTAGACATATCTGAAGCAAAGGGAACATGCAAGCTAGGAAGCGGGTCATGTCACTAAATCATGTCAAATCCTTAAAAAAGACTGGAATGGCCCCTGGAAATAAACATTAAGCTGACATAATTACAACAGATCACAGATTATATTTCATATGAGTTCTAGAGTAATATAAAAATTTAGATGAATGAAAACAGTATTACATAAATAGAAATATGCAAAATAGAATTATTTGACTTAAAAATTTGACTTAAAGGGCCAGAACGCGTTTACAACTATAATAACAGAATCATTACAATAGCAAAGGGAGAAATGAATACAAATAAAATCAGTTTGTGTTTGGTAAAAGCCTCAGTTACTAATTATGGACAATTCAAGCCATACTCACCACCACTCTGGAGTCATATCTGTTTCTTTAGATAAAACATCAGTGCCGGAGACAGCAGATTCATCTTACATACTGGGATTTGGTTAAAAAAAATGATCCAAAACAAATACGCCTCCTGTCAATGCGTCACTCGTTCACTACAGAGAATGTCTTGAGGGGACGTCAAGCAATGTTTACAAGCAATCTTAAAAAGATTACTAAAAAGCATTTATCTGTCTAAACATTCAACAGTACACATGACTGTCTGCAGGTTTGCACGGACAGCATATTAAACAAGTCCAGGCTTCTTTACTGATCTTTAAGGTGTATTTGGTATTAAGCCCCTCCCCTGTTACCTGGAACATAAAAACAGGTTGAACTAGTCTCCAGAATGGAATCTCATCTGTCATCCTCATCAGTCTCCACCCAGCACGCACTTGTTACATCCACAATAACTGATAAAGGTAATTTAAATAGTATGCAGAAGCTTCATGATATGAATGAACAATGTATTATTAAAATATATATATATATTTTTTCAAATAAATATTGGTTCACCAAACTTATTTTAAATGGCTTACATGTAAAAAAAAAAAAAACCTGCAATTGCTATAAATAAGTAAACATATAGGATTTTTTATACTTATATTTTTATTTTATAATGCTATAGCGTAATTTTAAAGCTCTGTTTTTGTATAGTGCATGATTACTTGTGTTCCTCCAACAGTTTGTCTTTTTTCTTCTTCTTCAGAATTTTCTGCAACTTCGTAAGCAATATCACGGTAAATATACTTAATGCTTTCGCCATAGGTACGAGTAAAACTGTAAAAATGATCGTAATTTTAACGGTAAAAAACTAAATTAACTGATGAAAAAAAAATGATTAACAGTATGTTTTCTTACAATATTCAGTGAATTACTGTAATCGGCACACAATGGACTTTTCTAGTCCAAAAATGAGTTCACTATATAGTCCACTAAACAGAGGAATTAAAAACCAATGAGTGAATTATTTTTGTTGTTGTTGTTGTTGTTGTTGTTTATTTGTTTGTTTAATTTGTCCTCAAGCAGACATCAATCTAATCAAATTTTTAAATAATAAAAAATGCAATCATGCCAGTACAATACTCCCAGCATGCATTTGCAGCATGAAAAGGTATTTGACTGTCACAGATTTTGAGATTGATAGGATGTCTGTGTAAATGATCTGTTAACTTTATCACTGCCTCATTCATCACTTTAACACTTTGTAATGTTGACACATGCGAGTGCTCTTTAAAACTGAGGATGTTTTATGGGATTAAAGGGGTTAAAAGTGTTAGATGAAAAGAAAAGTATTTTTAATGTATTTTACACAGACACCATTGAATAAAAACAAACTGAAATAAGCTGCAAGGTCGCACTATTTGTTTTCCTTAGAGATACTTTACATCTGAATCATGTCTTGCAACATCAACATTGTTAACCAACTGACTTGAGCTGCATAACGACATTACTGCAGAGCTGCTTTTAGATGAACTTTACTTCTTTCAAAATGCTATAATTTAGTTTATACTGTTTTTGAGTTAAACTGAACCAATGCTGAACTAACTTAAGCTAAATAATTACACAATTGTCTTTTATAGCTGCCTTAACAATCTGCATAAGTGAGTTTTTCACGAACTGATTCTGATGTGTTTACTGTGAAGCTGCTTTAAAACACTCTGGATTGTACAGAGTACTATATAAATAAAGGAGACATGACTGGACTTGACTAGCTGCCTTTACAAGTTGACAGGCGCAAGACTATTGAGGATGGTAAAAAAATAAGGGAAATGGGAGCATTATATGTAACTTGCAGTTAAGATTTTCTTTCTAAATCATATTTTGTTGCAACTATAGACTTCCCTTTAAGAATATTTGTTGGGAATACATTGTCCTTATATGTAATGTAAGGATACAGAAACTTTGCATGTGCTTATATAACCTACAGTACTGTGCAAAAGTCTTATTTCTATCTTTTGCGGTAGCGTGTCAGTTGGAAATATCAGTTTACATAATATTTTAACATTATGTTTGTCATTAATTGTAATAATGCAGTGAGATTATTGTCTGCACAAGTAGTCTGACAACAGCTGGTGCTCCACAGAGATCTGATCTTATCATCATCCAGTCTGTCTTGAATGACATGAAGAAACAGAACAAACTGAGACAGACTAAATCCAGAAGAACTGTAGCAACGTCTCCAAGATGCTTTAAAAAACCTGTCTGAAAAGGTAAAAGTTAATTAAAATCTATAGAATGAAATCTGAGTTTCAAAATTCCTCAAAAAAAACAAACAAACATCTGATTAAAGGGTTTCTATATCATACCATTCAACTGTGAAACAGGTGCCTGAGAAAACAGACAGAATACATTCATTTACTTACTGCTTTATTTACAGCAGCTTTTATCAAGACTTGACCTACGAAGCCAAAAGTGTCTACAATACTTCTGACCCTGGGATACAGTCGTGGCATTTGAAAAGTAGCAAAAAAAATTATGAGAGCATGGTGAAAAATTCCAAGACAGTTTGAATGTATCCTGCATATAACCAAAAAATCTACAGTATCAGTTTTAATAAAAATCAACTCCCGATACATAAAAGACATAAAATCACATGGCCAGCATACAAACTGCAGCCAAATTTCAATTGTCACTTCACTTTAGTGCTAAATCTTAAGTATATACAGTCTAAGTAATTCATGAGGAACGACAACCGCATTTTACAACGTTAATTTAGTGACAAATACATTTACCAAAAATGACATGCTGTATGCACAGAACCAAACTGAACAGCTGTTAAAGACATATTTAAACTTGCATCAGTGATGTTCCTCTCTTCTGTGTATGCAGCGCCAAAAAATTTAAGGTAAAGAGGCACGCGTGTTGCTGATTCACACATTATGACGCAGTTCTATTTGCCTCCAAATTTCCTCTATAGACATAAGACCAAAATATCACAAGCCTTAAAAGGTTAGTTCATCCCAAAATGAAAATTCGGTCATTAATTACTCATCCTCATGTCAAACTGAAGTTGAATCACTGTCACATGGTATGTTTTAAAGATTCTTTCTGGACCTGGGATCATTTCAGTTGTATTGCTGTCTATGGAGGGTCAGATGGCTCTCCAATTTCATAAAAATATCTTCATTTGTGTTCTGAAGATGAACGAAGGTCTTACGGGTTTGGAATGATGGTGAGTAATTAAGGAGAGAATTTTCATTTTGAGGTGAACTAACGCTTGAATTGCCAAATTTATTTAGTCCACTTACAGTCCTTGATGAGTCCAATTCCCAAGGAGAGTCTTCAAGTTCAGCTTAACAAGCAGAGAAAAAAGTGCTTTCTTTGAATAAACGGGTAATCCTTGATAAATTGTTCGCGTCTTTGCTAATTATCAAAAGGTTTGGCTTGATTTCAGAGTAAATTATATTTGGAGCTTGCTACAAAAAAATACATCTTTAATAAAGAAGTCACATGAAGTTGAAACTACTATATATTTATTTGTGTGGTCTCCTCCAACAATTGCAGAAGTTGGAATCTTCTTCTTATTTAAGATGATCTTTGAATATTTACTTCAGGTTGCTTTGGGGCCAAAACAGTAAAATCCTTCACACAGGATGAAACCAACATATTCCCGCTCTTTTTCAGCCCTCATTCCTGCTTGCCATGAACTGCATGACTGTCCAGTATGGCCGAGAGGGCTATGTGTAGCTTGCCTGTTCTGTTCATTGTCTGTGGTGGACCAGTGTCTTTGGGCAGACATGAAGGTGGTTTCTGAAGTCCCACAGTCTTGAGTGGAGAGTATCTAACCAACGTTGACCCCAAGACCGACCTGTAACTTGTCTGCTCTGTGGTTTACAAAGGCACCCATGATCAGTGTGGCAGGAAGAGGGTAAAGTCGCTTTTCCAGAACGCCACCAATGATACAGCGGCTGTCCAACATTCCTTAAAAAAAAAAAAAAAAATTCTAAATGATCTACAGAAGTTCAGAGATAAATATTAATGTCACTATTGATGAGAATTTTATGATTAAAATGTACAAATATTATTATACTTACAATAGTTATTAGCACAACCAAATATACTCTAGCATATCTTTAGTTTTAACTCAGCACTACTTCCTCACAATTAAAGTGTGTTACAAAATTAGTTAATATATGAAACATATATGCATATAATTAATATATGAAACATATATGCAGTATATATGCACATATATGATAATATACATGCTGCATATATGCATATATATGCCACATATAGGCAAAATTGAGGTGCATATATGTGCATATACAGGCCATATAGGTCTCCTGTATTGCTT
>JAUCMU010000097.1:20746971-20788043 GCA_032275025.1 Enteromius treurensis | reverse complement strand
TACACAGTACATACAAATATATTATGTAAAGAAAAACTTTTCTTTTGGATGCGATCATTTGACAGCACTAATATATTATATATTATATAATATATATATATATATATATATATATATATATATATACAGTATTTTAAACTTGTTTTGAAAGTAACTGATCAAGATTAATTGTTTGACACTCCTAACTTCGTTAACTAGGCTACCAAAATCTGTCAGAATTTATTAATCATTTATAAAATTTTTAATTAAATTATTCAAATTTAATTAATTTATATCTTGCATTCATATTCTTGTTTTAATAATTTATATCCTTTTTTAAAATTATGTTTCTGCTTTTTTTATTATTATTAAACAATGCAGAATTTAAATGCATCCAAATTATTTTCCAAGACGTTACGTGAATTTCACTTGCTAAATGAAAGATTTGTTTTATACTACAGTGCACACTAAATGCTTATCATTACACTCAAACAGTTTCAGCCTATTTGTACAAAATTGGGGGCAGTTTGCACACAGAATACCACAATCCAAACAGTCAATCATTGCCGTGGCTGACTACTACTCTCAAATGAATTTTGAGTCCCTGAACTAGGAAACGAAACAGAAACAGATCAAGTTTTAACTATTATTTGTACAGAACGGTTCGAAACAATCCAGCGGTCCCCCAGAACCATGAAAGATAAAGGTAGGGAAGCCTTTTTGTATGTGAGCAAGTTTCAAGCCAAGAGGCACAGGAAGTGAAAATGAAGTCATCTGCTTGTCTTAATAATGTAAACTTCTCTCTGTGTTTATTTAAATACACACTGCTCAGAACAATGGTTCAGACAAACAGAGGAAAACAAGGGTACGTATTAGAGCAAAGCGGCACGGTGTGAAAAGAGCAGCACCACACCAACACAAACAGACCCAAACTTCACAAAGTGCTTCAATAACGATTTCTTTCGAAAGATGGTTTTGATACTGGACTTTTCCTTCCTGTATTAGTTAAATAATTACATATTAGGACCACGTTCAGCTACAGTACTTGATGTTGCTAAATGAATCACAACATTACAAACTTAAAAACAAAACAAAAAAGTATTTGAACAATACTAAAATGAAAGTAATACACCTTTTACTGTACTAGCTCTACTAGCTAAATTCTGCACTGTGAATGACACAGAGATAATTATGAACAACTATAAAACTAGAGATTTAAAGACGTTGATTATGTATATACAAACAACATATATATTACTGTAATTGTAAAATATGAATACATACGTCATCCACAGTGCTTCATGCAGGCAGGTGAATACTTAAGGGTATAATATACTCGCTTCTATAGAAATTATAGAGATTTCTTTGCAGAATAATGTTATTTTTCCCACTTAAACTAAAAAAATAAAATGAACTTAAACTAAGAAATTAAATAAATAATCACTTAAACTAAAATAAAAAATGCAGGTTGATGGTTTTAACAGAAGCATGTACCATCATTTAACATCCTTTAAGCTCACAGCTGGTCTGTCTTTAAAGGTTTAAGTAAATTATTGTCAAAGACAACTTCTCATGGAGAAAATGACCGCCATTATCACTTCCTGAACCCTGACGGCTACACTTTATATGAGTCATGGAAATTTTACATTTATTTTGCTATTACAAACTGCTGTATATATATATATATATATATTTTTTTTTTTTTTTTTGCACAAGTAGTAAACCCTTAGAAGCGTGCTAGACGGCGGACATGTGTTAAAAGCCACAACACAATTCGGATTCCATGAGGTCTTTAAATAAGACCTGGAGACATGTGTCCTGCCATGAAAGCTTTCTCCCGTTTCTTTGAATGGCACGCCAGTGCGCATGCGCAAACTTAAAGCGACTATTAAAAGACCCAATTACTACTGACAGATAATCCTTCTACATCAAGAGAAATGTGGCTAGTTCATTCAAAGCTGGCTCTAATGGCAACGATAAGCGTCTCGATGAAAACCTAAGACCAAATAATCATTTTCACAGTGAGGTAGATTTACACCAGCACGTCTAACGTTATAATAAAACGCACACTTTACGATAAGATAACAGAAGGTTAGGACAAGGAACAAAGTCCTTGGCCAAAATGCCTGCCTGGCAGTCTTAAAGCAGGTTGAGGCGTTTAATAAGGAACTGACTGGCACTTCACTGGCCAGCACATTTGACGGACCACCAAACCAGCAGCAGAGGCACACCGTGTGCCGGAGAGCCAAGTCAAGCACGCTTCCCAACCTGACAGCGAGAGCAGGGGGAAATGCCACAACAAGAACACGAAAACGCCGGTCTTCAGCTCCATCGCACGCATTAGTATCACTAGCTTAGCTTTAGCTTTAAAGAGAGAGGCGTGGATTGATCGGACGTCATACAAAGCTGCTCATATCTACGCAGATCGTGAGCTCGCGTTTTCTCGGTCTACCGACGGCCTGGGTTTCGGGTCTGTGTGGTTCAGCTGCAGTTAAAAGGCTGCCTGTGCTCCGGCGGCATGGCACGGAGAGGGATCAGCGGAGCAGACAGCGCGCTAGGCCCCGCTCCATTCACTCACGCTTCACTTCACCGCCTCGGTCTGGATATAAAGCGGGATAAAGCCGCCGCTTCACGTACCTGAGGTGGTGTCCTCGCTATTATTGTTACTGTCGGGGTGTAAATGCGTTCCTGAAGTGGAAGCGCTGTGGACTGCAGCTCCGGCCTGGTTGTAGGCGGCACGTCGACTTGTTTCGCTTTGGCAGGGTCAGGTCAGTGTGGGCTGAAGCGCTTAGAGAGAGAGAGAGAAAGACGGAACTCTACCGGGGAGACCGGGATGACGAGCCGCGGAACTCTCGCGAGAAGAAGCGTAGCTGGGGATTAAGGAGCTCACAAATACAAGCACAGAGATTTATGGGTTGTTTTTACACACGACTGTTTTTTTAAGTCCTGACAAATAAAATATTAAATACATATATAAAAATAAAATATGTGCAAGAAAACGTAAAAAGTGTGCATGTGTTTTATGCGTTGACTCATATTTGATACATTAGGCTTTTAGGCCAAACAGGTATGGAACTCTTACTTAGTCAAGAAAGAAACGTTGAGTGGCCCAAATCTAAAAGAAATATTCAATATCGTGCAAATGTTATTACTAACCAACAAAGTTTGATCGCTTGTAATGTAAATCAATGATTTTTTTTATGAGTAAAATGCATGAAAATATCCTTTCTGAATACTAAAATGCAACTAAATAATAAGATGCAATAATTCTACCCAATAATAAGTAAATTACCCAATTGGTAAGAATAATTAAAAATAATTTAATAAAAGCTAAGTTTAGTCCAGTAAATGTTCTTACTTCACTATTAACAGCAGTATAAAGGTCATTTTATTTTATAGACATTATTTATTTTTATTTTACATAACTTTATAAAAATAGTTTACTTGACTTTATACCTTGAATTTGTCTCTTCCACTTGTCTTTGAGTGTTCCAGATAGTCTGTGCATTAGATATGAGCCAAAAATAAAATGCACACAATTATTTCTAAATACTAAAATTTACCTGAATAATAAAATATTATACAATACTTCTTCCCAATAATATATCTTAGTAATAAGGTTATGATACATTTTATTAGCATTATTATTGTACTACTAGTGGTAATGATTTGGTGAATACATTGTACAGAGATTTAAAAATAAATGTTCCCTTATATATTTTAACCTGATAAAAATAATGAGTGTTTAAAAATAATTAATCAGATAAAGCCAAGTTGCTTCAGCTTAGTAAATGGTCATATTGCACTATCAATAACAGTATAAAGGTCATTATTTTGTCAACTTTATAAAAATAAGTACAGATTTCACAGAAAAAGACACATGCACCACAACCTGAAAGTGGACATTTTTATAATTTAACTAAAAGACCTTTAACTAACTAAATACAATTTGAACAATCAGCCAGATGACAGAAGTGATGTACTAGATTAGATTATCTTGGTAATGAAAAGGCTTAGAAATCAAACAAGGCTTAAGTGCAGATATGAATCTACTCTAAAAATGTAGTGTGAATTTATTTACCTGTTCAAGTAACACTGGCCAAGCGGGCTAGACTGACAGTTGCTGGCATTACTGATACTGAAAGAACACATTCACACTCAAGAAAAATATACCACATGGTTCGACCTTAGTAGTACAAGCTGGGTTGTGTTCTTACAAATAGTCTGTCCATTAGACGTGAAGTACAATGAATGATTCACAGCTTCACTCATAACATGTTTTGTACTTAAACGAATCAGTGTTTTTAACCAGTTGGTCGGGTGAAATGAACCAATCACTCACTTTAAAAGATCTACTCGTGCTGTTGTTCCAAACATCAACACATCTGTGATTACCTGCAGCCAAGTCAGAAGTCTGACAAGATTTGGAACATCAACACTCCTTTTTATTTATTTATAGTGGCTGAACAATTGCATGAAAAATATTGGTGCAATAAATGAAGTAATTAACACTTTACAGTTTCTAACAAAAGTGGAACACATGAACCTCATCAATAAATTAAACATCATAAACCAAACAACAAATTATAATGTGTGAAAATAAAAAATGATATGGTCTACATACATACAACTTTTCTGAAACAGGTGAAATCCATCCCTTATCTTCCAACCCCTCCATCCCGTTCCTTATTCCTCATTCTCTACTGACTCTGTAGCACTTTGAAGTTCAGCCTCGTACTGTCTCTTCAAGCCCTTGAGGTATTGACGCAGGCTCTCTTTATCCAGTCGTGAGTTACGGGCCGTCTGCAGCAGTCTGGTGGCCAGACGATAGACTGCCCTCCTTTTGACCGTCTCAGGATCACTGTAATGCTGGGCCTTTACCACAATGAAAGCAATAACCTTGTAGGCTGTCTACATCTTATTTGTGCCCTGTACCTCTACAATATATTATTAAAGAGTCATAAACATCCAAGATACATACCCACAGGTTTTGGCTGATTCTAGCTGCGATGCTTTTGGCTTCCTGGATAACGTCTGATGGGAAATTGGTCATCTCTGCTGCTCTTATACCTAACCAATAGCTTCACTTATTATTTTACTTATTAAACAAATGTAGTTTAGAAAAACTTGAAGTCATCTTAACCCACCATAGTTGCGCTCCTCTGATTGGCCTCGGCTGAGCTGGTATGTGTAGACAACCCTGTCTCTGCCATCTTCAGTGCGGACGTGCTGAATTTGCATGTGCTGGTTTTCCACATTGGGGTAGAGAGTTTGCAGCTGGCAGAGCTCAAGAAAGTGTGTGGCAAAGAGTGTGAAGGCCTACAGCACAACATTTTGTTAAAAATACCGCTAGTACAGATGTTAGAATAGCAGATCAAGTATGTTTGATTGTTATATATCTCATTACTGTCTCATGCACACACTCTTGATGAAGTAAATACAGCACCTTAAGATTGAGGAGGAATTCACAAATACTGTGGCAGATGCCAATGCCTTCCTCGGGACTGGTGCCTCGCCCCAGCTCATCAATAATGATGAGTGACTTGGCGCTTGCGTTGTGGATGATGTAAGAAACCTAGGAATTCACTTCAGCATTTAAATGAGGAAAAACCGAGTACTTGATCCATCTGTAGATATCTCTATATGAAGCCTGTCCGGAAAGAACCCAGCCATATGAAAAATAGAGACATTTATCGAAAAATATACAAGATGCAAGAAACACTGTGCACAGGACAATGATGCCTCAGCCCTATTCAAAGGGGTTTTTTAGGTTTGGGAAAAGCTAGAAGTTGCAGGCCACTAAATCTGGGCTGTAGGGGGTTAAAAAAAAATAACTGAGCTTGAGATGAGATACATAGGAAGGTACATTGTTGTGATGATGAATCCACCAGTCACCAGTTGTCCATAGCTGAAGTCAATTTTTAGACTGCAGCTCTCATATTGTTCATATAACATGGATGCATTCCGGACAGCCCTTGTATGTGCTGTTTATTGATACATACTGAGACCATGTGTACACAAAACATAAATGAGTAAATACACATTTTTAGACTTTGAGAATCAAAATGAGCTTTTTTTTTCACATAGTCTAAAACTGACCTCTTTCATCTCAACCATAAATGTGGAGGAGTTGGTCTCAAAGTCATCGTCTACTCCTATTCTGGTAAATATCTGATCTGCAATTCGAACAGAGGCGTACTCCGCTGGCAGAAAGGACCCTGGGAGAAAAAAGACCTTCTGAATAAGTTTGTTTTAATGCCACGGGACTAGAAGAGACAGCTTGTGCTAAACCGTGCACAAAGACATATTAATCCCAGAAGATCCCGGAACCAACCCCAAACTTGCTTGTCTTTACCTATATCCACCGTACATGAGCGGTGTTTGCAAGTGTGGTCAACTATGCAGTGACCGAAAAGGAAGTGAGCAAGTCATAAAACGCCTCTTATTTTTATATTTAAAAGTAACTGTGTACCTATTTGAGCCATTATCTGGCATAGGGCCACCTGTCTGAGGTAGGTGGACTTGCCACTCATGTTGGGACCTGTTATGATCACAAAATTGCTTCCCTCAGAGATGTAGATGTCGTTGGAGATTGCTTTTTGCCCAGAAATCCGCTCCAAAATTGGGTGGCGACACTGCTTTATTGCCAACGTATCAGTGAATTCAGGACGCACTGTAGGGAACAAATCATTTTATTTGTTTATACTTAAAGGATTTGTTAAAGGAAACCTCGGGTATTAAGACCTGAATGGCTCAATATAATGCAAATACTGTCTCTTACTGAAATATGTAGTAGAAAACAGGTGAAAGAATTTTTAAAAATCCACATCTTCTTATATTTTGGACTGTGGGGGTGCCATTATTTTGATGACATGAAAAAGTTGCACTCAAACTGTTTGCTATTTTTAACGCAAGACAACAAAATAAAATACTGATATGATGCCACGTTGTGCGGTTTTTGGTTGTCATTTCTGGTTAAAGTTTTTCCTAGCAAAGAAAACTCCTCAACTTCAGCCCTGATGCCTCTGAGACTTTTACTGTAGTAGACCACAGCAACTAAAGGGGCTTAAAAAAACGGCAGAGACAAGAAATGCTAGAAGCCATTCTGGCTGGATGTAAAAATGCTGATGCTTTTCCAATGCTGCAGCCACTGAAGGAGTTTCCCATAGCCGATTTCAATGGATTTATGGGGGCGTTTATGCTCCTTGTGGAGAAAGAAACTATGGTAGGGCATTTGGCATCACTATAACCCTATAACCTATAAATCCCTATAACCTATGGTTACTTCCATCTTTCTTATCTGGTTCTTAAACATTACCGTAATCTGAGACAGTGCAGGAGTGAGCCAAAGAAAGCAGCATGTCCAGCATTGACACAGCATCTGACAGTTTGTACAGGCAGTGGATGTGTTCACAGACCTCACTCAGTAACCTGGACACCACCCTGCAGTGTACGTAAATACCATCTATATTAAAAATTATGAATTTTTTTCCTCATTCTTACATTAGTTACATCACTTACATAACTTATTTTGATCCGCTATATACTCACACATAAGACATGTGAAAAATGTCTTTCAAAGCCTCCTCACAGTGGTCATTCATTTTCATGAGGTCTACAGTGGTGAACCCATAGTTGTTCTTCTGTCTGGTCACCTATAGTGTTTAGAATCAATTAAGCCACAGGCAAAGACTTTAATTATAAATAACATCTGGCTTGCATGAACATATATGATGCGTTTAATACATGTTACATTTAACACACTTAAATGTAGCCGTTCGGCGAAGACTTAAAAGGTAATTTCTTTCGCTCACTTTGATGAACTCCTCTGGTAACTTCCCACTAGGTAAGACCACACCTTCCAGCTTCATTTGAATATAGAAGCCACGTGTGCTGCTGAAACTTGTTCGGAGGGGTAGGCTGTACTTCTCTCCAAGCTGAGTCACCAATCCTGATCGGCAACAGCACAACACATCAATAATGCTGATGTTCACGACAAAACATACAAACAGGATGGAATGTGGAAGGATCTGATTAGTAACTGATGTACAGTAAGTTACTGTGGCACGTCATTTAAGCACAGGGTGTGCACACGTCTGACCACATTTACAATGCCTATTTGTGATTATTAAGAAACGTTTTGTTAAATTATGAAATTTCATAAATATTATAAAAGGATCTCAGCAAGAAAATGTAATAATAAAACTGTAATGGTCATCTGTTGTGGTTAGGGCAAATGAAATGGTGATTCACAAACAAACCTCGTCACACTCTACAAAGTTAAGGAGCTTACCTGCTATGTCATCTATCACTTCTGTGTAGGCTCGCCGTGCAATGTCTAAGAATTCGCTGACGTTGGGCCGCACAGCATAGCACTTCTGTGTGCGCATGGTCAGGCTGCCTTTCGTGTAGCTGGTGTCATCATTAATCAGTGATTTGATCTGATCTAGAATGCTGTTGAACCTAAACCAACACAAATCGGAAAACATTAAAGATGAAATAGTAGCAGCTGTTGTTGCTATAGTATGCTATTGCGCTTTACATTATCTACTCTTAAGGACAGGCTCATATTTCATGTTACAGTGAACAAAAATGACCAAATATAGTTCACTAAAATGTATTACCTGCTGTCATCAAGTGAGGTGTGATAGGCTTTCAACAAGGCGGTTTTTGAATGGGACAACATCGCCTAATCAGGGGAAATATACCCATTTCCATAATTACATATATGCAACTGAGCATTTTAACAGGCCTTCTTAACCAAGTCAGAAACAATGCACTCAACGATCATGACATGTAGATAGATTTACAATTACAGGTATTTCATGACTTTCCTTACCAAAATTCTACCAGTAAATAAGAATAAATAAGGTCAATTGATTTAGCGTTGACTTTACACTGAGGTGAGAAACTATTGCTCTAACTGGGGGATGAAAGCATTAAAATATGTGTCAAAATTTGGGTACTGTGATTCTTTGAAAATCTGCTGAGCTTCCCACAGACATGTTCAATACAGGCCTGAATGACTTTTTGTCTTACAGTACTATTGTCAGTAATTAAAAAAAAAAAAGTGCATAGGCAAGAGTTACCTTCAAAGATGGGATGAGTTCCAGAGTATGTTTAAGCTGAATTACTTGTGTTATTTTTGCTTCAGCGACTGATATCTACAAGATTAAACCATCATTAGTGTGACTGCTAAGATAAATCTAACTAAGTTGAGTTCTTTTTAAAACCTTGAATTTAAAGGCAAAATATTTAAATGTGCACTTAATTTGGTAAATGTGCTTCTTATGCGTACCGTCTCTTGCTTTGGGACCTGAACAAGAGCAGATAGAAGATCATCTATATCCAGGAAGTGTGCAATGGCTGTGAATTAAAGTATAACATCAATAAAGTTCTGCCATGGTGTTAGTGCCACCCAAACATTTAGGCATCTGGTTAATGTTAGTATATTATTAAAACAGGAGCTTAAGAGCTTTTGAAATCACCAGCAAATTACTCAATAACAGGTAAGGTCTGTTTCATTAACAGCAATAAGCTGTGCCTATTTTTTATGTTGACAGTTTACAGTAGTCGCTGTGAAGTTTGGTAACCTGTATTTGTTGAGAGTTCTGTTATTGTATTCAACTAAGTACTCACAAATAATTGGAAACAAATTGACAGAATGCAATTATTTAGACAAAGATATATGCACATATATGAAACCAAATGCAGTATATATGCATATATATGATAATATATATGCGCATATATGAAACCTATATGCAATATATGATAATATATATGCTGCATATATGCGTATTTGCCACATATAGGCAAAATTGAGGTGCATATATGTGCATATACAGGCCATATAGGTCTCCTGTATTGCTTCTTTTAATTTTAATAATTTAAAATAAAAAGTTGTGGCCTAATGGATAGGGAGTTGGAATTGTAACCCAAAGTTCGGGGGTTCAAGTCCCAGGTCCGGCAGGGATTGTAGGTGATGGAAATGAATAACCAGCTCTCTCTTCACCTTCAATACCATGACTGAGGTGAGACCCTTGAGAACTTGGATGGGTTAAAAATAATTTTTATATATTTTAATAATTTTACGAATATATAGGTAAACATATATGTGAACATAGGTGCATATATGTACATATAATATAGGAAAACGCCCAATTTTATATATGTCACATATATTAAAAACCTATATCAAAACCTATATTAAAACATATATGTTTATATAGTTTTTCTCCATGTGGGGAGAGTGATCCTTAATCCTGTTTCCATATATAACAACTTCTGTCTCAGTGGAGGGAATTTTGATTGTTAATGACAAATTCAATATCCATTTTTTCGAAATGATATCTTAAGAAAATCTATTCCAGCGTGTTCTTTTAAATGGATGGCATTATACAGTGTAAATTGGAATGTTGTTTGGTCTCTTTAACACAATTGTTTTTTAACAAATTAAATAAAAAGAAGTCGCATATCAAATATTACACAGATGCTATCCTCGTAATAGTATACTTAAGTTAAAAATTGAAGAAAAATAGTTTGTGTTAAATTCATTTGGAATGAGTTATATATTGTTAATCTTTTTATTATATTTGGCAATTTTTTTATTCACAAGTCGTGGTCTAATGGATAGGGAGTTGTACTTATCACCCAAAGATTTTGGGATCAAGTCCCAGGTCTGGCAGGGATTGTGGGTGGGGGAAGCGAATAACCAATAAAAAGCCTTTCATTTTAAGAAATGTAATTTGTCTATATATATTGTAATGGGATGTTTACTTCCTGAATGCTAGTCTAGAATGGAAATTATGAAAAAACAAAACAGAAATTTGAGTAAGTTAAAATGGGTTTAAAAAATACAGGGTTCAATTCTGCCCTCTTTCGTTTAGGCTGAATTTGTGAATTTAATACTCTGTTAATCTGGCTCAACAGTGCTAAGAATCTTACAGAGCCTCAGACAAGACTTGGGGAATAAAAATATTTATATCATGGCCATGAATTAACAATTCATTCCCATAACGCATGTAAAATAATAACTGTGGAAACTGATATCAAAAAAGATTTCTTTGTTGTTGGAGTATACTACTTGTGAGTATACAGTATATGCCCTCCCTACCTTTGAAGACCATTTTAGCTTCAGGAAGTTCCATCTGGTAACCAAAAGAAAAGGTTGTGTCCTGTGTCCTAGTGCTCGCCTCAAACTCCACTCCCACCTGAATCTGTAGAGATGAATTACAGACTGCTAGTTTTGCATGGCGAAACATCATAACCTTTAACACCACCATACCTGTTTATTTGCCCTGTGGTAGTAGCTGGCATGTGCTCCTCCTTTACCAGCATTCAGTGTTGCAACCCAGTTTGGCCCTAAGACAGAAAACGAAGACATTTTCGTCTCAAGTGTCTTTGAGAAACAGAAGAACATTGTACATACAAATAAGATGAGTTACACTGAAGACATAACTATGTAGGATGACTTATACTGGTTTATAACAAACAGATGAGCTCTCTAACCTGAGTACTGGCCTGCCAGGGTGAGTATGCCCCCTTCTTCTGCTCTACCTCGATGGTACACCAGCTCTCCCCCCAGAACCAGCTGCGGGGATACGCTTTGGAGGAAGTGTGCAACCATGATAACTGTCACAAAGAAAAACAAATGCACAAACAGATAACAACATTCTAGTTGCAGTATGTGATACAGTACAGTCCAACTTCAAAATATTGGAGAGTGTTGTTTCTCCCTCTTCTCCAATGTAGACTCAATTCTCAAATGACTTGCCAGATTGATGTAACAGGAAGGTGCACACCTAATCATGAAATGCAAAAAGGCTTACACTTAAGCTACTATTTACAATTAAGCTACTTTGACACTGTTCCAAGAGTTTTGTTTTCATGTCCTTAGGTTGAAGCGACTCAAATAACATGATATTTAGCCCTTAAAATTACATTCTTGCCCAAAAAAACCCTTGTATTTTACCCCCAGAATGCAATATTTACGAGGTGAACCCTCGAAACGTGATTGGGCTACTTTTGGGCTAGTTTTTAGTATCTATTGGGCAAGTGTTGTTGTGAAAACCTAGCAACCCTTCACAAAACACATATGTTAGAGTAGAATAACTTTGCAGAAACAAGTATGTGAACTTCTGTTATTCTGGCCTCTGTTAACATACTACTTACAGACGTAGGCATGATGTACTTTTTCTTTGTTCCTGTCCTATGGTCCCAAAAATAACCCCAAACAAATCAAAAACACACTGACTTCTGGAATTTAAAAGGAATGCAATGCTACTCAAGAAGCATTAAAAAGAATAACTTAGAGCCTAAAACTATTTTCCTCCATGGGCATGGTTTCCTCAACAACAATTAATCAAAATGACATACAAAGACAACTGAAGAAAAACCTGTTCTGCATGGAAGCCATTGCTTTGTTGTAAGTAATGCACATTCCTGTGACATCTATGAATCAGTTTGTCCTCTGTTTTAATTAGGGACTCACACGATCATACCTGATTCCCTCAGAATGTCAGGGTTGGCCATGGTAACCGCTGCTGTGAAGTCACTACCTCTATACTCCGTCTCAAACTGCCATGTGACAAACTGTGCGTGTTGAGTCTATTAAAGAATCAGCAGTCAGTATTTATTTACACTAGTGCAATGTTGCATAACACTGCTACTTACCTGAAATACTGCTTTGGCTCTTATCTTCTCACTCAGGTGAAACAAAGAGTGTGCATTTAAGCTGCCAGAGGAGTCCATGTCCCCAATAAGCATGGGTGAACCCTTTAACATCATTGGATTGAAAAGTGAAACATCCATCACATCAAAGTTATCAAATACATGTATGCTCAAGTAAAAACACACTTCAAGTAAATAGGTGAACAATATTGTTTAAATATTGTCCAGATTATTGCTCCTTTGTTTGGCTGCACTGCTTTTGAAACGTGTTTTTATAAACCTAGTAGCTTGTATTACAGGCTTTTAGTATTCAATCACTGCATAACATGCAGTAGGAGTCACTGTAAGCTATAAATAACTGATGATTAGAATTATTTTAAATAAGTTACCTAACTCAATCTTTGGAATTTGGTAAGAAAAGCCTCCTACACGTCAAAATAATACATTTCATGTCTACATGAAGTAGGGCATGTTTCCAAAACAAAATCCTTTGGTACTTTAAAAGCAACATTCCTATCAAACAATTATCCTGACACTTTTGGTCAGTTAATTAATTTATTAGTTTGATATGTATAATATCATATGCATTTCAAATAACTGGGTGAGCACTTCATTTATTTTTGAAAAGTTATTATTATTTTCATTCCTCAAAGGCATTTAGAAAGACTCCTATTCCACTAAATTATGTTCTTATACACTTCTAATTCATCAAGAATCCTAATAAAAGTTCTCATTACAGCTGTTAACTGATAATTAAGACATTTTTGAACACCAAATTAGCATATTAGTAACTATTTATGCCTCTGCCCAAATGTACTGTACTTCTTGGTAATAACTTTTGTTGAATGCTATAAACCAGAGCTATAAAACTACAGAAAAAACAAATGTAACAATGTATCAGATTCTTACCGTCTCTTTGCTGTCGGAGTCTGATTGTAGGTGTTCAGCATGAAAGCGATAACTGGATGGAGCAACAGCACTGAGGTGAAATGTGTGACTGATCTGAGGTGAGAATCAAACCACAAAAACATCCATTAGTCCTTTGGGAAAAAAATATAAAATACACAACACTGAATGGTGATAAATTTCACTTAACTGCCCTAAACAGTGTCATAATTGTACAATATATATATATATATATATATATATATACAAACCTTGAAAAAACTGCTGAGGGTCTTATTTATCACCAGTTTCACTCCTTCAATCTGCTGTGGAAATACATCTAGATACACAAACATTTAAATGACATCTAACAGACCATCACTTTTTAAGATTTCTTACTTAAAATGTGCATATTTTAACAGAACTTATGAAAACGCATGCAAAATCAATAGGGACCTTTACAGTTGCGATGCAAACCATCAAAGCTCCCCGGGTTAGGAAGCCGTCCATCTCTCCTGTCCCACCGTGATAAGGGTCTATCTTGTGGAAAAGGGGAGTTTTGGCGCCCTGGGCGGGTTGACAAGGCCAGCACACTGCCCATGGGAACCCACGAACCAAGTGAGAGGACCTGATCTTGTGAACTGTGAGAGACAACAGCAATTTGACATGCTTGAGTAATAATTATAATAATAAACAAAACTGGATCATGCATCCTACACTCTTGTCCATATTTTGCCCTTTTCACATAAATGGACAAAAATCTTACAAGAAAAGAAATCAAATAATAGAGGGGAGATACATAATTTCAAAATCTGTTAGTCCACAAATCAACATTGATGTTAATGAATAATCTGCACTTAAATAAATGCATCGAGCGCGTTATCAGGAATTAATAACTGCACTTGAACGATTGACAATAGTCATACATCTGTAAATATTATGCTTTAAAAGCCTTTAAAAGTATGTCTACTTACGCTGAATAACTGGTAGCTGTGCAATTACACTATGCAAAAATTGTATCCTGAAATCATTCTAAAATGCAAGCTTTATACATGCAGTGACCGCTGGAAGAGAGTAAGGTGAAAGGATGCTGAGGGATGTAATGACAACTCAACTACAGACTCTAGCGGCGGAAGCAGCTGATCAGTGCAGTCATTTAAAGAAGAGCAGCTATGAAACAGTTCCGTGCAGAAACACACTGCTGTTCATTCGCACACAAAATGAGAGCACGACTGACGACTAAAACGTGCTCGGAACGTTGTATTTTTAGCATGTGATATTTTTCTGAGATAATACAAGTTAGCCTCTTTTAATAACAAACTTCACCTGAAATATTTTTTTTAAATGTGACGTCACGGGGCACATTTATTTGGGTTCCTTCTGTGACTCAACTAGTGACAAGAGGTATGATTCATTTTCGCGACTCGGTTATTTTGAACTGTTCGTTTTAATGAATCGATCACGCGATCCCTACGTTCAAATTAAGCTTGAAAAATCTTTGGGCGCATTTTGCTGTTTATACCACAGTCGTACAAGTTAATACGCAAACATTTTAGACAGTATACTTTGTTTACTTTTTTTTTACTATAAGCTCAACTCGAAGAGACGGTTCTGTGTTCGATGATTCAATTAGATACACTAAAAAGATCCGATTCTTTGAGAAATATGGCAGATGAAGCCACTAGGAAGGCAGTTTCTGAAATACCGCTTTTAAAAACTAATTCAGGACCAAGAGATAAAGAACTATGGGTTCAGAGACTTCGAGAAGAATATTTAGCTCTTATAAAGGTGAGTTGTGGCAATGAATTGTAGCAGAAGTACGTGATTAGGGAGCTACTATGCTAACTGTGTGAATGAATAACCATACGTGTCATACCAAGTTAAAAGTGTATTGTGTTATTGACGCTGACAGCCCCATCAGTAACTGTTTACAAACTACATATGAATTGAATATAACGAAATATACGCCCTTCTTAAAATAATGGTGTTGTTTTGCAGTATGTTGAAAATAACAAAACAGCTGACAATGATTGGTTCCGTCTAGAGTCCAACAAAGAGGGCACAAGGTACGTTTTTTTTTACTAGTTATTCTTTTATGAGTAATAATATTTTCATTAACGCCTTGGAGTTGTATAAATATGTCTTTTTTATGTAGGTGGTTTGGAAAATGCTGGTATATTCACGAGCTTATGAAATATGAGTTTGATATGGAATTTGATGTAAGATATTATGAATTCAATTATATTTAACTTTATTTTATATTTTGTGTAGTCCAGAGTAATTATCTTTATCCTAACGTCCAGATTCCAGTTACATACCCTGCCACAGCACCTGAAGTGGCCATTCCTGAGTTAGATGGGAAGACAGCGAAGATGTACAGGTTTGCATCTTGTGGTTTTATTTTTTAATTTTATGACTGTAATTTAATTTTGTAGCATTTTTATAATGTACCAAAACTATTTTTTTTTTACAGAGGTGGAAAGATCTGCCTGACAGATCATTTCAAGCCACTGTGGGCAAGGAATGTCCCAAAGTTTGGACTGGCTCATCTAATGGCTTTGGGAGTAAGTTACTGTATGATGCATGTCTAAAATCTAATTCAGTTTCCTTTAATTTCCTGAAATTGTAGCTTTGACATTATTGAATTTCATATAAATAACTCTCTTTTCTGTCCCAAGCTTGGACCATGGCTTGCAGTTGAGATTCCAGACCTCATTGCAAAAGGCATAATTCAGCACAAAGAGCAACAAAACAGCTGAAAACAGTAGCAGCCTTTGCATTTCACCATGTCTTACTGATGCAAACACAACTGACAATTTTAACAACAGTGGTCTTGCTTGCCCTATGTTCTGAAAGTTTTGTTTGCAACCTCACAGAAACTGTGTACTTCACATTCATATTTGTACATGGATCTTTTTTTTTTTATGTCCAATGGAATATGTATGTCTCTTCATCAGTAAACCTCAGTACATAAATCTCAGTAGTTTCTGGGCCTCGTTGCAGTTGTTCCAGAGTGTTAAGGCAAGAATCTGTGATTTCTTTTTATTAAAAATGGTCAAACAGATTGGTGACAAGAATCTGGTTACTCCATCTAAACTGGAATGCTGAAATATATTATGAAATCAAATGTGTTTTTATGATGTAATTGTGAACAGGACAGAATTTTAATAATTAATAGTTACTGAAAGGCAAAACAACTTTCAAAAAATAGGTTAACATTATACTATTATGAAATATACTTTTATGCCTATAAAAAGCAACTAGTAATTACAAACATTAATAGAGATTTACAAATGATTTATTACTTTTGCACATGTAATAAGATCATACACTGAGTACCTGAAGTGACTTTGGCTCTTTTTTTATTGTCTGCAATACAGATTTTTTTTTAAACATTACTGATTGATTAAAAAAAAGCCCTTCAAAAATCCTAACCTATTCACAGTCATATGTGATCATATACATTTCAATTTTAAATATAGCATCATGTACAAAGGCGCATACAGTGCCCCCCACTTATGTTGGGAGAAAAATTTCTTCTCGCTCATCCTAAAACAATCTCCAGCGTGTTCAGTTGTAAGACAGGACTGAAACTACATATGGGACTGGCTGCTATGATCAGATGAAACTAACAAAATATATTTTTAGCGGCAATCACTCAAGATGGGTTTGGTGAACACAGGGGTAAAAAAGTACTCCATGTGTACAATGAAGTTTACTGCTGTGTTTTTGATGTTGTGGGCCTATATTTCTGCTGGAGGTCTTGGACATCTTGTTTAAACAATGCTGATTTATTTTCACAGCCACCTTTTCTCTCAGATTTACCAAGGGTGCCAATATTAGGGCACTGTATCAACAGGAAAAAGCATAAATGTCAAAAGACTATTGCTTTATAGTCATTGAGTACTATGAGGAAAGTAAACAATCTCGTATACACAGATAAAGTAACATTCAATTAACTTCAAGCATCATGCATTCACGCATGTCAATCAAACAGTCTAAAAACCCGAATGATGTATCTGTCACAATTTCTGCATAGGTTTCTTAACGTCTGCACACATGTTTGGTCAGGAGGGCGCAAATAGTCTCTCCACACCCCCAGCATGACTGTACGTTATGAGCAAGCCCTTGTTTGAGCTTGCACACTGCACAAGTACCCGAGGGGTTTGGATTTGATGGCACCATATTGTTTTGAGCAATGAGCTGTTTGAGAGCATTTAAGATGGTCATGTTGGGTGCAAGAGCAATATCTGTGACTTTGATACGCTGGGGGTCAAAGATGCAGTCTTCTTCTAGACCGCTAGGCACAGCTTTCATGCCACAGTTAGGAGGCACCCAGGCAGTGTCATAGCCCTGACTATGCCAGGTCTTCTGAAAAGGATGGTTGTCCTTATCAATTCTTTTTACTTTGCCACAATCAACACTTAATTTAAGCACTACTCTGTCAGTGAGTGGGGATTTCAGAGGATAGCGCTCTGCTTTCTTCTGGTCACGGCTCACATAAACTCCAGGTCCCAGCATTCCATCCGCTGACTGTTGAAAGCCTGTTGTTATGATCAGATGAGCTATTTGAATAGTGGTACCGTGATACATGGTATAGATTCTGCCTGATTTGGGTGCTTGGTCTGCCGAAAGATGACGATCTTCATCATAGAATGCTTTCCAGCCATAGAAAGGAATAGATGCCATCCCCTTTTTTTGGGTATCTCCTGTGGATTAAATACAACAATAATATAATATACACTACTAGGAAGTTTTTAGGTCTGCTCATACTTTATTGATATTTTACATATTTTAGAATACCAGTCCTGTCATCAAGATATAATACAAATGAAAGTATGAAAATGATAGTGACTAAAAATGTTAAAACTATATTTTAGCTTCTTCATAAATTACAATAACCCAATCTAAAATGAAATGTTACTTTTCTAAAGAAATACATTTTTAGTTCTTTAATAAGTTCATTAGTCATCATTTCATGAATCATTTATGCCAGCATATTAACAAAGTTTTTTCCCCCTGATCTTCCACTGTTAAGTAAAGTCTGTCCGGTTGACTGTTTAGTTCTAGCTTTGGCGTTTGAACTGAATTATGTTTAAACATTAACAATAAGCCAGAACTTCCGCTTTATTGCTCGAATAAAATATGTCATTTACATGTTTTTCAGCATATTGTTTATGGACTGTATTATTCTAAAGGAAAACGTTATATTGTTCTGAAGGAAACAAACTTACCTTACAATACTTCTCGCAAGAGAACAATAAATGACATGAGATCCGCGTCTAAACTTTTTTGGTTATACTTACCTTTCACTTTCAATTTCTTCTTAAACACGTCTTCCTAGTGCGCTCATGAAGTAAAACAAATAGATTTAGTTATATGATAAATCAAACTATTTTAACTCAAATAATCAAAGCATGTCAGTGTGTTGTTCAGCATGCATTTGTTTAATTCTTTAAAGCGGTCACACACTTTTTTAAAGGTAAAATAATGTAATATGTCAATCAAACAGTGTAGACCCGCCTTCTTGTGGTAGAAAACACTTCATTGGCAAGAAACGCTCTTACGCATAAACGTGGTGACCACTAAGGTTGCCATGTCCGCGTATAATAAGCGACATGTTGTTTTTAAACATAAAGTCAGTCAATCGCTAATAGCAGTTTCCCATCTTCCTGTTCTGCACCAAAGATTAATTCCAGCAAATGTAAATATATTCACGATTTAAATGACCAATAATTTATGAATCTATAAAAAAAACGATAGAATGTTGCTTAGCGTTATAAAACCATGACGTGTTGTCTCTTTGTAGCCTCTACAAGATAACATACTGATTTTGATTAAACGTTCAATTAAACTCTATATTAAATGTTTATTTATTGTATAAGAAACCATTAATTTAGATTTCATCGTTAATTCAATTTTCATTTTCAACACTCACTAAGTAAAATGTACTTAAGATCTGGCAACACAGCCACTGCGCGCTAGCATATGGGGGGAAACTGGAACGTGGACAGTACATGAATATTTTGATTCTAGAATATTACCGTTAACTTATCTATTTTGAAAATGCACACAGTGCTGTTAGTAAGTTAGAGAAATCCTCGTTATAATATATCTCGTTTTTATTCCGTCTTTCTTTTAACGAACAGTTTCTACAGGACAAAATACAATATTTATTCGACTAACGTTAAACGCCGAAGTGGCCATCGAGCGCATAGTAACAGGTGTTCTTGATGACGGAGACAGAAGAGTCGGTTGTTATTTTCCACTATGCGGCATTCCCCGGGGAACGAAACTTGCGAGCGTATGACACTACACCTCTTTCTTTATCTATTACACTTTCTTATCTAAACCTGCTTCTAAAACCCCAAACCTCTGGTGTTCAAGGGCTGCGTTGTCTCCTAAAGACCGACATTACAGGCTG
The DNA here is from genome assembly GCA_032275025.1 of Enteromius treurensis. Classification (NCBI taxonomy): domain Eukaryota; kingdom Metazoa; phylum Chordata; class Actinopteri; order Cypriniformes; family Cyprinidae; genus Enteromius; species Enteromius treurensis. Next base: position 20,768,083 of record JAUCMU010000097.1, on the reverse strand, counting down.
TGGTATTTTAATTAGATTTCAAGCTGTATCGCGACAGATGTCAGAGCGTCATTAGGCGTCATGGTGACATGCGGTCTAATGTTAATGCCGCAGTGTGTCCTGCCATTCTCTCTACGCTCAGTTCAAGCTTAGTAATTAGTCGAAGAGACGCCGTAACTCTCGGTCAAAAGTATGGAAAACTTTTCTTTTTCTTCTGTTTAGGTGACAGCTAGCTTCCTGGTTTGTTTACTTGAAATTTTCTGGAAATGTCCAAGACACGCGAAGTGCTACTTGTAGGGGAAGGTAACTTCTCTTTCTCGGCGGCTTTGAGCGAGAACGCAGGCGACGACGTCGGGGTGACCGCCACTTGCTTTCAAAGCGAGAACCAAACGTACAGACAGGAGGGAGCTGTGCTGAACATACAGCGACTCCGTGACAGAGGTCTGTCTTTGTGTGATAATGTTGTCTTGTTGTGCGTGCTTTTACTGTCGCGGTTCTTTCTTGTGTCTTTGTTGTGCTGTTTTCATGGTATCAGAAAGCCGTTCGTTCGATTTCATTCTAGCCACAGTTTAATATCTGCTAATGTAAGCATTTTTAAGGATACCTATTCTTCCCACACATCAAGTGTCATAGCCCTGAATTTGCATGCCTGCAGCCAAGTCCATGAATTTACACATTTGGTTGCTATGAAACTGCTGGGGTTAAAAGCCTTATTGAATTCTGTGTGATAATTCTGTAAAGGCCTTGAATTCAATGCAAACTCCCTTTGCAGGATCACTTGTTCTGTTCGAGGTGGATTGCACATGCCTAAAGGAACACGAAGCCATTCAGGATCATCTTTTTGACTGCATTATCTTCAATTTTCCTCACTGTGGGCGTAAAAGTGGCGTAAAGAAGAACCGCGTCCTGTTGGTGAAATTTTTCCAAAAGTAAGTGTGACACTCTTGTAGCAACAGTCTTATTAAGGTGTTACATAAGCTTGACTTCCAGTGTTATATAATGTTAATACTAAGGGGATCAAGAGTTTCGAGGTCTTTTGATGTTGTGTTCATATTGCATTGGACGTTTTGGTGTGTTTTTTTCTAGTGCCGTTGCAGTCCTGAAGGACAATGGGGAAGTGCATGTCACCTTGTGCAATGGTCAAGGCGGCACTCCATGTGACAGTCCAGTGAGAGAATGGCACAATAGTTGGCAGGTGGTTGCCATGGCAGCAGAAGCAGGGCTAATTCTCAGTGAAATTCGTCCCTTTGACTGTGAAATGTATCAAGGTTACAGATGTACTGGTTACAGGTAAAAAGCTTTGGGCGAGTAGACACAGTCCACTGCTAAGTTATTTACAATTGTGTTTAATTTGGACTTAATGGTTCTGTTACAGTTACGTAATGTCATGTAGTTTTGAATTAATCCGAAACATTTTTTGCGAAGGAGCCAAGACAAAGGATTCCACGTAGAAGGAGCTCTGACCCACATCTTCACTCGGAGTCTCCCGCACACCATGCCAGAGAAACTGAAAATGGAGAAAACCATTGGGAAAGAGACCGTTTGTTTTGAGCTTCCGGCAGAGTTGAGTATTTATATCAACAGGTAAGTGGTAACTTGTTGCTGACTGGAAAACAGCAGCTCTAAAGTCTCTTCATAAGAAATACTTTAACCAAAAAGAAACCTGTGACATTTAATAATTAAAATCATAAATTATGTTGTTTTGAATGGGTATTGCATGTTTAATATTGAATTGCACAAGAAAATGTTCTTTCTTTAACACTTTGTATACCTTTGTCATCATTTAATGTTTGCCTCAGTCTTGGTAGTAATTGAATAATGCTGTTAAATGTAATCATTCTGTCTATTTCTATCTAATATCCCATTGTTCATACCAATTTAACATACATTATAATGTTGTGATGGTTACATTCACTTTTATAAATAAATATTGACAGAACGTGCTGTTTAGCACAAACCTTTCTATTAGTGAAGTAACAAGCATTTAAAAACTAGAGGTGTATGTTTATGACATTAATTAATTATTTGTGTGCTCAGCAAACACTTCCTCATTCCCCTGTTCTCTGTGAATGGTGGCATTGTGAAGCAATGTCTTATCTGTTATCAGTCTTTTATTATATTATACAAAAATTATGAGATTTATACGTATGGTATGTTTGTCAGTATGCTTATGCATCATGTATTTAAATATTTATATATTTGTACATTTATACAGTGAATTTGATACAGATTTCTAACCTTTCTTTCTGTGGTAGGGATTTCCTTGGTCAGCAGTCACATCATCCAGTGAAAACTGTCCAGGAGCAGTTACTTAGAGAGCTAAAGTCAGTCTGGCCTGTGTGCACTATGAATGAAGACTTCCCAGAACTGGTAAGCTGCCTACCAGAAACGCCAGAGGCATGTGACTCCACTCTGACCCACTCAGAGGTTTATTGGATTAAACCTACTGACACCTTTATATTTGACCAAAGTGAAAATGAGCAAAACGACTGCGAGTCTATGGATGACCAACAAAGCTTTACTGGCAGCTATGCACTTCGACCGTCTCTGTTGTTGCATGTCCAAGAGATCACCCAGAATGAAGACTTTAGTCCGGGCACTTTTCACGCAGTCAGTGGCCTAGTCTTTAAAAGAGTACACATACCCCATTCTCCTGCATTTCACCAGCTTCTGTTGGTGGGGACGTTTTCTGCAGAATCCCATCCTGTCCAGTGCTTCCAAGATTGTTTGGAGTCACTACTTGCTTCTTACGGTGTCTCCTTTGAGGACGCAAAAACAGGCCTGGAGCAGCAAGTGTGGGTGAATTCAAAGTCCCTTTCCAAGTTTGGGAGGATAGCGTATCTGCCTTCCTTTTCCTCAGCCCTGGATGAAGGTTTACAGTTAATCGCAGTCTCAATAAACTTGGATCATTTAGCTACCCTGATTTTTGGCATTTCTGATTGCCGTTTACTTTGGAGTGCAGATCCTCGGTTTCTTAAGCATTTCGAGCTAAATCCACTTGGACCTTTCAGTTCTTTCTCCCTTTACTCACCAAGTTACTTGCATGATATCAGTTTCTGGATGGAACCAGAAAGCTATGATGATCTAGACTTCCATGCTCTTGTGCGAGAGGCGTCGTGCGGTGCTGTTAAGGATTTGGCATTAGTGGATCGCTTCAGACACCCACACATGGGTCATGCAAGCCTCTGCTACAGGCTGACCTATCAGTCGCCGGATCGGGCTCTGTCACACAGCCAAGCATTGGGACTGCAGAATCAGCTGCGGAGACTACTACCCCTGCGTCTGCAGGTCACGCTTAGGTGATTGACAGTGGATCAGATTTAAATTTTTAATGATGAAGGTTAACTTTATAGATCAAAAGAGTGTCTTTTAATTTTGTCTGATTTGTTTAGCAATTTTTATAAATTAAAGAAAGGTTAAATTTGAGCAAATAGAATGGGTGTTATTCCAATTTATTTAAAACTGACGTATCAACTTATCTGAACTAAAGGGATTTTTTTGTTGCCGTGTTTGAAATCCTATCATGTTTACATATTGCTTGAAATGCTAATTAATCAAAATTTTACATAAATATTGTGGGTTTAATAAGATATCCAAGAAATGTTTACACATTTTAGCAGTACTGTGTACATTTCCTTGTTGTTTAGTACTTTTCAATGAAGGAACAAAAGGAAAATATTACAAACTGCATCCTCTCCTATTTTAAATTGAGTATGCATGTTTATTCAGTTAAGAAAATAAGAGATGTAATTATTAATGCACAATCATTTCATCTGATACTACTTTTTTTTTTTTTTAATTAACAAATATTTTTATATTGCTATATGTTATTTATGCTATATATGCTGTATGTATATGCTAAATATGATATGCTGTTTAAGTTATTGCTATACTGAACGGTGAACCGTGTCATTTCCCAAACAAATGGAATTATGAAAATATGCCTCACAGATTACCTGAAAACCTGCTTATTAAGCCCAAAAGAGGTAAACTTTTCATCCCTTGTTTTCTATGAACCCGAAAAGACTGTTTTAAATTCCATATAGATATGTTAATTCCATTATAATAATAGCACATATCTAAAAACAAATGCACAACAGAGTAATATTTTGTAAGGTACAGAGTAAAAATGCAAAAGTAACATCCAATGCTTTAACTATTAAATAATGTTCTGTCATTCAATACATTTTTGAGAATTTAGCAAGTGTGCATGGCTTATTTTTTTCCGGGCTTCATGTATCATTGCACCCGCACCAAACTACTGCTTGTGAGACAAAAAAAACCTGTTTGAGAGTACCAATGATATTAGTGCTTTTTAGTGTAAAATAGTTACATTTTCACAAGACAATAAAGCAGAAAAATGTGTAAATATATAAATGTTAAAATATAAGTAAAATGTTAGTCATCATGCCACATATAACCTAGCTTTAAAATTTTAAGGGTCATTTGCTAAAACACAAAGCCACACTAACAAACATAAACGTGTTATGATAATAGAGTGAAAAATGGCAAATATGTACAAATTATTTTGTTCAAAACTTATTTATAAGAAGGCTGATATAACAATACTTACATAAACCATTAACAAGATGATTAGTTGTTCATTTGGCTTAAATATGAGCAAAATGTACTGAATGTGAAAATATGAGAAATTGTGTTACGGGGTGTAAATTGTGTAACACTTCAGGGTTATAGTGGCAGAGTTATAGTAAAAATCAAACAAACAAAAAAAGTTAAACTTGAAATAACTAAAACCGAAATAGAAATTATTGATAAAAAACTAAATGGAAAAATATCTATACAATTAAAGAAAAATTGAAACAGAAGATACATTTTTTTTTTAATTTATTAAAATCACCACAACATTCTAATAGTTTCTCACTGGTATGTGTCTACCATTGTCTCACTAATGGCTCTCCTTGAACCTGTCTTGCGTTGCTCCAGTGATGACGTCACGCGCAGCTAGTAGAAACATGGCGACGAAGAGTCTCCGTCAGCGCAACAGACGGGGAAGCAAACAAGACGCGAACAACGTGAACAGCACACCTACCACTGACAACCGAGCAGCAAAAGACGAGAAATATGTTGAGGACAATAAGTCCAGTGACCCCCGAAACGAGTAAGTAACCATAACCCAGTCCAACTCCCGCGCGGTGTGATATTCTGCTGTTGACAGCTCGCTAACGCAAGGATGTATGGATATGCCAATAATACAGGGAGTAAACACATGTCATGTCAATAGACTATCTATATAAGACGAATATAGCGTAGAGAAACAGATATTGTACAACTTACTATCCAAGCGACACGATTAAACACTCTTAAGGGTAATATGAAGGCTTTCATTCATTCATTCAGCCCTTCACATCTTGGCTCTACCGGCGAGCAAACACCGATCAGCGCTGCTAAACATAAAGTTAGCGTTATATGTTGTGCTTTATATCAGGACCATTTTTTTTAATGCGCGCCGTTTGTAATTAATAAGCTGCGTTGCATTAGTGACACTAAATAGTGGCACACAATGATATTTGATGCTGTATATGTGAAGTGCCCATTCGCGCATGTCTAATTTTAATAATCTTCTTACATTGTAATACAACGCATAAGGAAAACAATCACCCTCGATTAACGTTATTGTGTTTTGTTCGGCGTCAAAATCTGGAAAGTCTCATGCACATCTGGATTGATTAAGCTTGTGGATGAGTTTTAGACTGAGTCCTGTTTTAAATACTGAGATACATGAATGCCAGCCTTGTGCCCTGATCCCATATTGCTTATTAGTTTGTTCCCAGATAAGCACATTAGATCCTATCCCCCACCTCTCCTTTACAGGTCATCCAGTAAGGCAGGACAGGTTTGGGCTCCTGAGGGTTCCACAGCCTTCAAGTGCCTGGTTTCAGCCCGCTTCTGTGCTGCGCTACTCGGCAACATCTCGGACTGTGATGAAACCTACAATTACTGGGAGCCAGTGAGTTATACATTTTCCTGGTTTATAGTTTTTTGGTAAGCTCTCAGAACACACCAAGTGAGATTATGCTTCTCTGCACACACAGCATGAATTTTTCCTTATGCTATTTGTTTATTAATGTTAGTTGCAGTTTCTGATTTTGTCATTTCTGATGTTATGTTACAGAATTGGCTAAAAAAGATTTGGTGAAATCATGACAGAATGACTTGTAATAGAGTAATTAGAACGATTAGATCATAATATGTAAAAATTAGCAGTTACAGCTGGGTAAAATATATTAATACTATTAATATAGTTTTTAATAGTAATATAATTTAAAGGCAAAATATGTGAGTTTGCATTTTCAAAACAATAACAGAGTCGAAGTTCGCTGACTCAATGACGGAGCATGGAACACTGGGAGATGTCGTTTTCACAAATCATGTTCACGGATGACAAGCTCATTTGTATCTGTTTTATCACCTATAAATGATTATTACTTACACAATGAATAATATATATTTGCTTACCCGTCTATTAAAACATAGGCGTCACTGATAGGCAACAATGAACAGGGATAGTTCTTTTTTTAAATCTGGAATTTCTCTGAATTTACACATCCCAGGGAACTTTTAAGGTAACGTAAGTACACAACTGCATGAAATATATAACACTGTGCAAGCGGTTACATATTGTGCCCTTTAATGCTTTTTAAGAATAGTACAATTGATGTGATTGATTTTGCAGTTATTGCTGGAACCTATATAGCTTGTAACACCAATTCTTTAATTAACAACTATGAAATAATGGTGCAAATCATTTATTATTAATTGTGCTTGACTCATTATATATTACATTATAACATAGGCTATATGTACAGTATTACTTATAATAGTATTATATTAAAATGTAATATTATATGGTCGGACAAGTGAACATACATTTTTAAACAGTTTTTAATTAAACATTTTTCCTTTTTTTTCTTTTAGAAATTAATTACAATGAAAATTCATTACAACAATTATTGTTTATAATTTGTAGCTTCTTATATAGCATCCATAATTTTATATTTTTATATAACATAACATGTAGTATTTTATATGTTATATTATAACATAACAATTATAATAAATTGATTTAAAATGTAATGATACGTCTATAAGAACGTATTATGTTTATGGTGTAACAAGTGAATTTGCAGGGCCAGTGAAAAGATGAACTACTAGTCTAACTGGAACAGCAGAAAGGAAATCCTTATTGTTGAGCCCTGATCTATGTCACTGTTATATCCCATAATGCCCAGGAGTATTAATAATCCAAACCTCTAGAGACTGTAAAGGTGTAGTTCGGATGCACAAGCTTGCATTTGTATTCAGTGGAAAGTTATCATGTCTGTTTCTGAACATAAACACAAAGTAAAAACCTTAAGAATGAATGACAATCTTCTTTTGAAAGCTATTCGTTTTTTGTATATGTAGCAATGGTTCAGTCAACATTTTTTTTATTTCTCTCTTTTTGCTGTCCAGACTCACTACCTGCTGTATGGAACAGGAATGCAGACATGGGAATATTCCCCGGCGTACGCGATTCGGTCCTATGCGTATCTTTGGCTCCATGCCCTTCCTGCCTGCTTTCATGCCAAAATTTTACAAACCAACAAGGTAAACTGGTCACCAGCCTTAAACTGATTGCTAAGTTTTGATTCTGTGTTTTTTTTTTGTAAGCATTTGCAATATATTGGGACATTTCTTTGGCCAACGAGGTAGATACGTATTCTCATTGGAATCTGAAAAATCCCCTCACAGATCTGAAGAGAATAACCCATGAAGCTGGATAAAAGCTTTAGTACCACAAACACAACATTATGTAACAATGCTTTGTATTTCACACTAAATTTTTGTTTTAAATGGCTCTTAGCTTTGATATTGAGTTTTCATTCAATTTACATTTGGCACACCCTGTTATGCAAAGTCACATTGTTTTCAAAATATACATTATCAATACTTAGAACTGGTGCTGCTAGTGCCATGCTGAACAAAATAAGATACATGTTCCTTTTCGATATACTGTATATAGGCCATTCAGTATAATCCTGTTTAGACATGTACGGATTGATTAATATGTTTTTTGGATTCTTTTGTTTCCATTCAGGTGCTTGTGTTTTATTTCCTGCGCTGCATGCTAGCTTTTGCCTGCTGTGTGTGTGAGCTCTACTTCTACAAGTAAGTGCAGTATACTACCTATAGATAGTATGGGGGTCAAAATGTCCATAGAACTGGAGTAAAAGTATGCTTCACAGCCACAAATATTTAGATCACCTCTCAAAACAGTAAAACAGAGGTATGTGAATAAAATGTAAGTTTTGGCGGTTTGCAATCTATATTAAGCTCCCTATGCTATATTTTAATCATCAAATAGCGTGACAAAACATTGTAGAAACACTTAAAGTGCCATAATAGATTTAAAACATTCATATTTAAATATCAAATTCAGTAATCACTGTATTAACGATGCGTAGTTTACATAGGAAAGCAGATGAGGCCGGAAAATGAACGCAATCTGCTTACGGTTTTCTACGGGATAGCATTTAACATGAAAATTTGCACGCTGCATTTATTTTCTGGCTTCATCTGCTTGCCTGTACAAAATATACATCAATAACAAGGTGATTACTGAATTTCACCTTTTAATGTCTGCGTTTTAGTAAATTACTGCTTAATACAAACTGCTTAGAAACACCAGGAGGGGCGTGACGTCACGTGAAAACTATCATTTGTACCTTGCATCAGCATTGGGCTAAAATATGTGACTCTTTCAATGAATGTGGTTTAAAGATCCAATAAAGATCTCATGGATTTGACACAGGGCTGTGTGTAAAAAGTTTGGCTTGCATGTGGGCCGACTTCTGCTGGCGTTCCTAGTCTTGAGTGCAGGGATGTTCTGCTCCTCTGCAGGTAAGTCAGATCAATGGTGACCCATTTGGCTTTTCTATATGTTCAGAGGAAGTTAGATTGTAATCCCTTTTTTTGTTGACTTAATTTTGTGTATGTACTGCAGGTTGATGTGTATGTGTTTGTGTTATGTGCAGCTTTCCTCCCCAGTACGTTTTGTATGTACAGTACAGTGGTAGCTATGACTGGCTGGTTCCAGGGGCGCCCAAGTCTGGCTGTGCTGGGTATTGCCGCGGGGGCTATAGTGGGCTGGCCCTTTAGTGCCCTGCTGGGGTAAGGAATAATTGATATTTTATATGTAGAGTGAGAAGAAGGGTTAAAAAATATTTTCTACCACTCATAAATATTTCCCATCTTACAGGAATTTATATTGATATATGTATATTAAAATGCATATTTTTTATCCTTATCCCAAAGTATTTGATTGACTTGTATTGTGTAAAGAATTATTTCTTTTTTGCCCTAATATTTTTTATTTGTAGGTGGGGCTGCTTAATCCGTTTACTTACATTATAACATACATTTATAAACGATAACTATAAAAGATTGGGGTCAGTAAGATTTTTTAAAGAATTACTTTTGTTTTATGTAGAATTAATTTACAAAAATGCAGTTTAAAATAATTGTTTTGTTTTTTTCTGAACTATTTATTTCTTCATCACAGAATCCTGAAAAAAAGGTTTTCACAAAAACATTAAGCAGCACTATAATAATTTACAATATTGTTTGTGTATCAAATCAGCATGTTAGAATGATTTCAAAAGCGTTGAATGAATTACACTGTAGTTCCTTTATAAACAAAAATGGCTAGTTACTATGTTTCATTTACTCAACACAGTCAATATTTACTTGGATTTGGTGAAAAGCAATGGAAATAATCCTGATCAGCCAACTAGGTAAATCTAGGCTTTGTTTACTGATTTTTGTTGCAGCATACCTATTGCCTTTGACCTGCTGTTTCTGAAGAAGAAGTGGAAGAGTTTTATCACGTGGACTCTGGTGGCATTGCTCCTCTTTCTGGTTAGGCAAATGCATTATTTTCTGTGTTCGTCTTATGTTGCCGAGTTGTTTTTGTCTTTTTTCAGATTCTATCAATAACAAAATTTACAAATCAAGATCAGTGTATTGTACTAATATAACACTTACCGTTACATGTTTCTGTAGGTCCCTGTTTGTGTAGTAGACAGCTACTACTATGGAAAGCTGGTGATTGCTCCTCTGAATATAATACTATACAACGTGTTCACTCCTCACGGACCAGATCTTTATGGTAAACCTTAAATTATTTGTTTATACATTTAGAAAATAATATTGAAAATAAAATAAAATTGTTTACCGGCAAGTACTTTTTCCTTTCTTTCTTAAAGGCACAGAGCCCTGGCATTACTACTTTGTGAATGGTTTCCTTAATTTCAACATTGTGTTTGTGTTGGCCCTCTTTTCTCTTCCTCTCACGGCACTTATGGAGGCACTGCTCCAAAGATTTAATGGTAAGAAGGCTGTGTCTTTGACTTGCAGTATGTAGTATTCTAAACAATCTGTTAATCTCATGTTTTTTGCTTGAATAAATCTCAGTTCAAAACCTCGGCCGGCCATACTGGTTAACCCTGTCTCCTATGTACTTGTGGATGCTGGTGTTCTTCACTCGTCCACATAAAGAAGAGCGCTTTCTGTTTCCCATCTACCCTCTGATCTGTCTGTGTGGGGCAGTGGCTCTCTCATCCCTGCAGGTTAGAAACAGTAGACTGTATTTTTTGCTGAACAGTGGTACCGAATGATCAGCATGTTCATTAACATGATATTTCTTTACACTTCCGTTCAAAATTGTGTGGTCAGAAAGATTTTCTTGTGTTGTTTTTGAAAGAATTATCTTGTTCACCAAGGCTGCATTTATTTAAACAAACTTACAGTAAAATCATTTTGTGAAATGTTGTTGTTCAATATTTTAGGAATAGGAATTGTAAAAGAAATGTTTTTTCTGTCACTTTTGATCAGATTGAAGCATCCTCGCTGAATAAAAGTATAATATATTTCCAACTTTTGAAGGATAGTGTAAAACAAAAATTTCTCTGCATATTTCCTCAGTGTTGTACAAATTAGTTTGCTGTTAAACCTGAGTAAAATTTGAATGTGATACTTCAAATCATTTCCCATTTTTCTGTCTGTTTATCTATTTAGAAATGCTATCACTTCATATTCCAGCGCTACCGTCTGGAGCACTATACTATCTCCTCCAACTGGCTGGCTCTCGGCTCTGTGCTGCTGTTTGGAGTGCTCTCGCTGTCCCGATCTGTGGCCCTCTTCAGAGGTAAGAATGTTTTGAGAGAGCGACCTACAGATTTTGGCCAGTTCTGCTGAAATGCGTTCTTACTGTAGATTTATCCAGCTGGCAGATGAATTTGATGATAAATCATGTTCTTTACCTTAATGTGTCTCTCACATGGGATTGCTGTGTTTCTTAAGGCTATCACGCTCCGCTAGATTTGTATCCAGAATTTCATCGTATTGCTAAAGATCCTACAATCCACACCGTTCCAGAGGGAAGATTGGTCAATGTTTGTGTTGGGAAAGAGTGGTACCGCTTCCCCAGCAGCTTTCTCCTGCCCAACAAGTGAGTTTGAATTAAATTAAATTATAGAAACTACCGTTCAGAGCTAGTTTGTGGGGTTTTTCCCTTCTTTTCTTCTTTATTGTTTTATTCAGCAAGAATGCATTAAATCAAAAATGAAGACATTTATAATATTACAAAAGATTTCAAAATAAAAGTTTTAAGTAAATAATTTTCTTATTAACACAGCACAACTGTTTTCAACATTAAATAACAATGGGAAAAGTTTCCTGAGCAGCAAGTCAGCATATTGGAATGACTGCTGAAGGATCCTGTGACACTGAAGTCTGGAGCAGTAATGCTGAAAATTCAGCTTTGGTGTCACAGGAATTAATTTCATTTAAAATATATTGAAACATAACATTTTAAATTGTAATAATATTTAACAGTTTTACAATTTTGGCTATTTTGACAGCCTAAGTATTAGCCTTTTTTTTTTTTTTTTATAAAGAAAAATCTTACAACCCTCAAACTTTTGAATGGTATCTAGAATATATATTAACGGTGTAAAACTGTATTATCTTGTTTTGCAGCTGGCACTTACAGTTCATCCAGTCAGAGTTCAGGGGTCAGTTACCTAAGCCATATGCCATGGGTCCTGATGCCACCTGGATAATCCCATCAGACATGAACGATCAGAATCTGGAGGAACCTTCACGATATGTGAGCGAGTCATCATTACTAGCAAGTTTGTAAAGCCTATTAAATGAACTGTTTTTTTAATTTTTAAAGAAAAAAGGAATATAAAGATATTTAAAGATCTTTAACACCCCTTTTATTTTATTTTATCACCAGTATAAAGAATTATAACTAGTGTTACTTATCTAGAATCTTTACATACAGTCAACATTTGAAGTGGATCAAAGAAATTTGTCCAAGTTGTGCTTTTGGTTTTGTTCCACTTCAAAGGTTCACTACTGCATGTCTTCATATGTGATTGTTACAGCTGTATGTGAAGTGCTTATGTAATTTTTCTTGTTTTCTGTCTCTCAGGTAGAACTGAAGCAGTGTCATTACCTGGTGGATCTGGCAACAGAAACAGAAGCCCCCCGTGAACCACAATACGCCACTAACAAAGAGGAGTGGAGCATTATTGCTGAAAAGCCTTTTCTAGACTCTACTAGGCAAGTCTTTATGGGTGGAGTGTTTTTGAAAACTTGTGGAAATTTGTTAACGCACAAGAGACTCTTGTGGGTAGTAATCCATGCAGAGTGATGAATCATTGAAAATTGTAGGGCCCACTAGAGGGCCCCCTTGTTCTTTTAAAGACACTTGTGTTCTTGTGACATCGTCAAGCGTTCAACATAAATTGTTGTGACACTGGATGCCTGATCATCCTGAGAGAAATTATCCTTGACCCAATATATCAGTAATTAGCTTGGAGTTTTATTATTCAGTTCGCGATGTTGAAATAAATGTGGAAATGTCAAATTTTTGTAGACTGTCTTGTGCGTATTATGTTATGTTTCGCTGTTCATGACCCTGGTTCCTTTTTCGTGTCTCTCCCACACAGGTCCTCCAGATTGCTCAGGGCCTTTTTTGTCCCATTTCTGTCTGAGCAATACACCACCTACAGCAGATATGTCATCCTCAAACCAAGACGACCCAAAAACACCCGGAAAAGAGTGCAAGGCTGACCTCCCGCTACTGCTATTTTTCGTTCCTGGCAAATCAAAAAAGCTCCTGCAGTGCTTTATCATTTGGTCCCAAGGTGTTCCTCCTAAACTCTTTATGTGTCCATTGTGTTTCTGTGTGAGTGAGTGAATGAATATGCCAGAGTTTGTTTGACCATCTTGGCTATCAGGCCATGCAGTATCAGCCTGTTTGTAGACTTCAGTGGGGCAGCCCATCCTGGACGCTTCCAGAAGGTTTCTGTTTAGACAACCCTTTAAGGACCACAAGTCCCTTGTTTGTTATGACCTCATCCTTGATCTGGGACAATGAACTGTACATGAACTGAACATGATTGAAGACCCAAACCAGATCTCGTGTGTCATCATATTTCCATTTGTTCATCCATCCATCCATCCAGAGCTGAACTTTTCTTCATTTGTCCTGTTTGTGTAACTGGTCAAGGCCAGCCTCAGCATCTCAGGATGAAAGTTGCACCAAAAACTCTCTCGGTGTTCTCCTGTTCGGTCGTCTGTAAATGTGGACATTGACTGTGAGGTCAGACTGCAGACCAGGACTGTTAAGTGTTTACATTCCAAATAATGTTTGTCATTTCAGTGTTAACTGTGATTGAGACAAATAAAAGAAGGCTGTCTTAATGTGTGGCTGTGCCATCTCGGAGAAATTACCTTGGAAAGGCGAAAAATATCAAGGAATTGTTATTTTCAGATCTAAAACAAATATGTAAAATCTTAAATTGTTAAATTGGTCCTGCTCTGCTCCAAAAAATAAATATTAATGACATAAATGACCATCTAAAAACACCTGAAAGTGATCATATTTCTGTTTAATGTAATTCATACTATAACGTTTAATATGAAATTTTTCCTAGTTCTGCTGTTCTAAAAATTTTTTAATTAATTTTATTTAAAACCAAGTCTTAAATGGTCACAGGTCTCTATTTAAAATTAAATATGTAAACGGTTTCCCCTAGATTTGCTGTTGAAATGATTCGATTTTTTTAAGGTTTTCTGAAAATATCAAATTTATGTAATTGAAATGTGTAAATGTTTTCTTCCTACTTCTGCTCCGTTCTAAAAAGAAGTAAATATTTATTATTATAAAGATAATAAAGAATATTTTTTATAAAATGTTGCCTTACTCCTGCTCTAAAAATGTAATAAAGGTCACAAATAAAATAAAAAAAATGTGTAAATGTTTTTTCCTACTTCTGCTCTGTTCTAAAAAGAGGTAAATAATAATAATAATAATTCAATAATAATTATTATTATTATTAAGATAATAAATAATATTTTTCAAAAATGTTTCCGTAGTCCTACTCTAACAATTTAATAAAATTCACAAATTAAATGAAAATGTAAATATAATTTGTCCTACTTCTCCTACTGTAAAAATACAAATATTTATTTTACTTGTTTTTGAAAGCTTATTAAATATTTAATAGTTAATATGCATTTATGTGTGTAAAGTAAGAAAAATTGAGGAAAAAATGGTTCTAAAACAAAGTGTATCATTTCAAATCTCCTTGTCATGCAAATGAAAATTCATCACCACAGCCCTCCCCCCAAATAAAAAAATAAATAGCATAATCTTCTGTAATCTTGACAGACTTCTTGCAATGAAGTCTGTCTCCTCCTGGTACTGTCAAGTGGGGAAAGGGACTAAGGCCAGCATTAACTAACAACTTTCTAGTGTCAAGTGACATTTATAATTTTCACAGCTTTCTTTAGAATCCATGATTAGAGATTGCAGCTTTTTCATGATGTTCTTGAGTTAAGTGCTACAGCTCTGAGGTCCATAGAAGCTCAGATTTATCACTGAACAGCATCACCCAGAAACATGCATCATTTCCCCCGTGTGTCATTGTTGGTTCTGTGAGATAGAAAATAGGTGCGCTGTGTTGGATAGATTGTGGGTGTATGTAAACATGCTGAGGGCAATGAATGTGTGGCTCGTGGGATTATTAAACTGTCTACAGTGACGACACGCTAAGCCCCACAACACTACAGGGAACTCTGATCCTTTTTAAATCCTTCCATTGACGCTATACACCATGACGCAGAACCCCTCTGAAACATAGATGAGACATAGTTTTCCAGACACTCTTCTATGCTTCATACTTGAAATGTGATTTACAGCTACAAAGATATACAGAACTTCAGATGTTTGCGGATTTACTCTGCTTTAAGTATGCCATTATACTTATCCCTTAATTTAGTTGCATTGGTTTGACAATGCTAAAATGACAGTATATAAAGCTTCCTAAATAAACATTAAATAACATAAAAGTTATTAAAAAATAAGTAAAAAAAACTAAATAAAAGTTATATTTAAATATATATACACATTGTAATATTTTTTTATATTTTATAAAATAAATTCCTTATAAAAACTCTCAAAGATAGCTAAAGGTTCCAAATGGGTCTTTTGTGCTGCCATAGAAGAACCATTTTTGCTTCCCCAAAGAAACTGAAAAAACATTTGGAAGAACATTTAAAAAAATCTAAAGAACTTTTGTTGACTATAAACAACCTTTTCTGCATTTAAAAGGTTCCATAGATGTTGAAAGTGGTTCGCAAAATCACTGTTGCCAATAAAGAACCTTTCTTTTTAAGAGTGTGTAGGCTATTTGTTAAAGTGCCCCTTTTATGGATTTTTGAAAATGACCTTTCATGCAGTGTGTACCAGCTCTATCCCACAAAGGTTTAAATCCGAAAGTGAACAGTGTATAACGTTATTATTTCTGAAAAGAAATAGTCGACTCTGAAAAATTGAAACAAGTCAAAAAAATTTTTTTATAACGATAAGTTTTTTTTATAACGAGTCGTTGGCGTCAAAACGAGACATTAGCATATTGGCCCGCACACTTGTTGATCTTTTCGCGTTGGTCTGAAAATGCAAATTCATACTTTGCCATTATGTGGCGCTTTTGGAGCATTAAAAGCTGACAAACACTGTTTTATATGAAATCGACCAATTACCGCAGATTAGCGTCACGCAGAGGACGGGTTTGGGGAAAAATGAATCGTTGAAGAATCGTTTGAGACGTTGAACAAACAAAAAAGTACATATTATGAGAATTTAAAAAAAGTACATATTATGAGAAAATGAAAGTGTTTTTGAGCTTGCATGCAGGTCACCCTGTTGTTAGGGACTCCCAAAACCAAAATATGAACCTTTCATAATTAATAATAGGGAAAACAAATCCACATTTTGCATCTTACCATTGCTTTAATATTTTTGGATGGTAGTAATAATTTAATTTATTTTTAAAATGCAGTGCATGCATATCGTTTGCTTATTAGTCAGGGCACAAAACTGGATCAGTCTGGCATACAAACCTTATCTGTTCCATTCTTTACATGTCAAGTCCACATTTAGGCCAGTGATACACCATCTGCAAAGCCTCAGATATGATGAAAGCAGGTAATTGTATTGTCCTGACCATTTGCTTCTCCATCCTGGCAGGATCAGCCACCTGGCTCTGTCTGTCGGCAGACGACAGGCTAAAACCAGGAATTACCCAGCCTTTTAAAACGGTAAGCCTGTTTTTATGCTGTGTATTATATGCGGCTCTGGCCTTGGTCATAAACATGCTATTTTGTGAAGCAGCTTCCTGCTACAGAGCATGGCCTGAAAATGTGTCCTGTATCCAGGGCTCCAGATTGATGTCATTTAATGATGATGCTGGTTTCCCACTTTAATTCAAACCTGCTCAACAACAAAAGAAACTACAAGCTTGATCTCAAGTCACCTTAATAGGGTGAGTCGGATCAATGCCATCGTTGCTTATGTGGAGATGAACACTATCTTTTTCAAAACACAAACTAACAAAAGCAGGCCCAGTATGAATAATGGATGGTAGTGTGTTTAATTGAACACGAATTAGCAACTGAATGCAGAACAGATGGTACAGACACAAACCCATTTATTCATACAAGACATTTTCTGTGCATATTAAATAACGATTTTTGAATTTTTTGAAAGGTTTGAATCTTTTTTTATCTTGTGAAAGCAAATTTTCATATTTTTGCATGTAAGCATTGAAATGCACATTCAGAAAAGACATATGACATAGATTTTTTGCTGTAGATTGTATTTTATATTTTTAGTTTTTATTTGAGTTAATTTCAAATATCAGGTGTTAAAAACAGTGGATTTAATAATCTTTAATAACCTCAATTAAAAAAAAATATTGGATGGATATGTATGCAACAGTTTTAATATCATTAATATAGCATTGTAATTTTTGTTAACATTTTGAGTTTTATATTTTTATATTTTATTTAAATATAAAATCAAAGTTTTATTGATTAGGCTGTGTTTTATTTGTTGTTTATTATTATTATAATACTGATGAGAGAACAGATAAAAATCATTCTGGCTCATTCATGACACTGGAAATGCTTGTGCACCTAGCCATTCTATACATACAGAAAATCTAGAAACTGAGTACACTGCATGCATAGTAAACACTCACTGCAGAATAGTGTTAGTATCCTGTTTTATTATTTAGAACAAATTAAATATAAAATGCTTCCTCAACATCCCTTTCGACAAGAGTGCAACATACTGTGTACAATAAAATGTAAAAAATATCCTGAAAGTCCTTTATATCCCAGCCTTAAACAAACAGCCCATATAGACCATAGTAAATAGTCCTAAAATTTGTCACCATAAGTAAATGCTTGTTTAGATAAAAACACTTTTTCAAAATAACCAAAATTGCAGAAAATGCATAAATAATTTTATTAGTATTTAATAAAGTAGTATTTAATAACCTCTTATTTAAGTGCTTTATAAGTTCTTATCTAGGTATTTTATAAGGACCCCTCTATTATTTTGTTTTAAGTCAACAAGTGGTGTACATCTTAGCACTATACAAGCATATTTTGCTAAACAAATCTCCATGGTGATCAAAAAGTACATCTATTCTACAAATCTATTTCCTCACAATGGTCAACAATTTATAGCTATTCTTATCCCTATAATATACTACATCTTTGTCATTGGCCAACACAGCATTGTATTGGTGGCCTTTTTTGACCACAGTAGATTTTGTGAGGCCTTTAGTTACTGAATCTAGCTTCTCCCCTTCAAATAATGGGCAGAACACTCATTTGAGAGTAAATGAAAAGCATTTGAAGTATTTTATCTTGTATTTATCTTGTTTTCATCATATATTTATTTGTAAAAACTAAAACGTTTTCAATTTGTTATTATGTTATGATGTTTTTATTGTGTTTGTGTTGGTTAGATGTATTTCCTTAGTTAATATTTTTAACCTAATCAAAATAATCTAACTGCAGTTTGATTGAAATTAACTGAAATGCACAATGAAATTATATGTGCACACAACAGGTGTTTGGCTAATTACATATATTCATTACTAGTTACTCCATTCAAAAGTAACATTATTACTTTACTTATTACTTTCTGGCAATGGTAATTAGTTGCACTACTAGTTACTGCACGCCCCACAAAAGTTGTATATCTTCCCCATAAAATTCTTCTAAAATGTTACTAATATACTTCTGCCTCATCGTTTGGGCAAAATTCATATTGAACCACAATTAGAAGGTATTTTAATACAAACCTTCAGTAGGGATTAGGGTAAAAAATACTTTATACAATATATCAAGAACCGAGGGATGTGGATGCAGGCGATGGACCTAATGCAAGTAATGCCGCAACTTCCATAATCCACAATTTACACAACTTACTCTGTGTTCAGATCATCTTTTCTCCTGACAAAATCAATGTAATGGCAATATTCCACTTTTTCATACCTGCTGCTGCACTGGTGATTTCATGTGCCTGTGCAATTTGTAAAAATTATGCCTTTATGGATCAGGTATTGAAAACGGTTGTAAGCTAGATTGTCTTTTTTCTTTCTTTCTTATAATAGATGATCACATATGCAACAATTTAAAAGGATAAAATGTAACTTTAGAGTGAATCACTCTAGCTATTTTATATAGCTGTCAAACGATTTGCGATTAATTGGCTACAAAATAAAAGTTTTTGTCTCCGTGTGTACTGTGTATATTTATTACAAATACGCACACATACAGTATATGTCTATATTCCTAATTTATTTTACGTAAGTATACTAAACATAATATATATTTATCTGTGTGGATTCATTTATACATTATGTACGTTAGCTACACAGCACACACACACACACACACACACACACACACACATATTTTATGTAAACAAAAACTTTACTGTGGATGCGATTAATTGCGATTAATCACTTGACAGCACTACAATTTCACAGAAAATTCTGTAGGTCTGTTTTTATGTGACTCCGGACAGAGCTGGGCTGGGCTTCTGTGAGCTGTTTTCGTGCGCTGTCTCCAGGCAGCAGTGAGAAACCCCGTAGCGGGAACTAGCTAAGCAGCCTTTAGCATCCAAGATGGCGGGAGCAGACAGCGACGACTCTCTTTACCCTATTGCCGTGCTAATTGATGAATTAAGAAATGAAGATGTTCAGGTAAACAAAATACGTTTATATTTAACCGACTACTGGTTTGAGAAATAGACTGGAACTCGCAGGTTTTATTTTGACATGGATAGCCAACAGCGACCGGTAACATGGGCCTGTCCTAGTTTAGCCAACCTGCTAACGTTAGCAACAAAAAGTTAATTCAGTAACTAAGACTCTACAAGATTATATATCAAATTCAAGAACGGATAAAGCCACCGGTGTGCTATTTGGCAGACCCAAGTGTATTATTTGATTCATGTCAAATGTCTTCGTTTCCTGTTTAACGTTGAAAACAGTGTGACGCAGAGCAGTTTGTGTGATTGCTAGCAGTTAGCTGTTCAATGATTTAACTGTTGTCATTGACTCGTTTGTTTAAACAGAGAACCAAAACATTTCGTCACAAGACATTGTAAAGCACGTAAGAAGTTTGTCATTTTAGCGATAATAATAAGATGATTCAGTGACTTAACGTTATTTCTTATTTACTCCGTTTAATATCTATTCCATATTATGTTTACGATGTTAAAATAAACAATAACTAATTATTAAGAACTGTCACCAAAAGGTGAGCTCGTTTTTCTTTCATAATAAAGATACCTACATGTAACTGAAAATTATAAAACTGAAATCTGGAAAGGTCTGGATGGACTGGGAAAGATGCCATTATTTTTTTATAGTTTGTCATCTATCAAGCCATCATTTACATTTATATAAGTTGTAAACATAAATCAATAGTCTGTTTTGACCTTCAGCCAATCATAAACATTAGAATCAAGTCCTAATATATTTCTTGTTTTTGTCCCATGTAGTTACGATTGAACAGCATTAAGAAGCTGTCCACCATCGCCTTAGCTCTAGGCGTCGAAAGAACGCGCACTGAACTTCTGCCTTTCCTCACAGGTGAGTGTTTTTTTCCTGTCTGAGATGATTATAACAGATATAGTAAAATTTTCTCATTCATAACTTTTAATTTGTCATTTTTTGCAATTGATCAGATACCATCTATGATGAGGATGAAGTTCTGCTTGCTCTTGCTGAACAATTGGGGAACTTCACCATGCTGGTTGGAGGCCCTGAATATGTGCATTGTCTCCTTGTAAGCCTTTTGACTTGATTTCACACAGAAATTTGCTAATGGAACGCTATCAATTTGTTTGCTCATTATTTGCTGTCTTGCATGTTGTTTTTGTTTTTTAGCCCCCTTTGGAGAGTTTGGCAACAGTTGAAGAGACAGTTGTGCGTGACAAAGCAGTTGAGTCCCTGAGGAAGATCTCCCATGAACACTCTCCAGTGGACCTGGAAGTGCACTTTGAGCCTCTGGTGAAGCGTTTGGCCAGTGGAGACTGGTTCACATCACGCACATCTGCCTGCGGACTCTTCAGTGTCTGCTACCCACGAGTGTCCAGTACAGTCAAAGCTGAGATCCGCCAGTAAGTTTTATGTAGTAATATCATTTAAAAAAAAAAAAGCATAAATTAAAATAGGCAATGGAATAAATA
>JAUCMU010000097.1:20718492-20742317 GCA_032275025.1 Enteromius treurensis | reverse complement strand
GAGATCTCTAATCAGTTTAATAGCAGAAAGTAAATCTTCACGACATGCAGTGACGTCATTAAAAATGGCCCTATGTTGTTGAACTAATGTGGTTCAAGCTACAGAGATGCGACCATGTTCGGGAAACAGTCGTGTGTAGCTAGTTTGTTTACAAAACAATGCATCGTACTATGGTGGTTTATCAGTGAGTTACATCATTGTTCGGGAAACGCACCCCTGTCCACTTATCCACTTACAAAGTAGATGCAAACGTACATATCCAATTCATACCAGATTTATTGCCACATATAAATGAGGCCTGAAACTGATCGGTGCATAGTGGGTGCTTTTTCCCTCCTTGCAGGTTCGTGGGTCATATCCGATCTGTGCCACATGGGAGGAAACATGAAAATTGGGTCACATGAACCATGTACAGTAAGTCTGTGAGTATTCTTATTCTGTCTTGAGTTTAAGACCAGATTGTATATGATTGTTGGTCTAAGAAACCAGAATTCTGCTTAATTCAATAATTTTAGAAAATTCCATTTGCTCATTTAGTTAAAATGCAGTAATTAGTCATCACACAACAGAGGCAGTGGAGGAGTTGGAGGGGGGTCAGTGTAAATGAGTTATTTCTGCTTATTAGACAGATTGTGTAATCGCTGTCATGAAAGGTGATCTCGCATGCCACAGAAACTCAGGGAACCTACTTCCTCAGTCCACAGATTTTCATACTCAGCAAACTGCTTTCCCTCAGTTGAAGAGAACCTGAAAGTAAACCATCAGAGCACTAATATGCCACATGAGGCAAGGCGAAGAGCGCTCCATCCGAATCTGGCTTGTATTTATTGTGATATTAAACGTAAAGAGTATTGCTTGCACTCGAAACACCTTGTTTGGCGATACAGTTATTGGCTAAACTTCACATTAACATGATCTTAATAATTAAATTAATGCTCTCATTAAGGTACAGTGCTTCATAAAGGGCCATGCCTAATGGCTTCTCTATGATGTGGCATAGCAAGAAAATAATGCACAATTGATTTCACTTTGTTCTCTTCAGAAGCATGCACAACAGGTATTCGGTAGCTCAGGTAGTAAAGATCAAGCTGCAAAGTGTACAATAGGGTAACCACACATCTTTTACTGGTTTAAGCTGGTTTATACTGGTACTTTGCTGGTTTAAGCTGGTTTATGCTGGTCCTTTGCTGGTTTAAGATGGTTTATGCTGGTACTTTGCTGGTTTGAGCTGGTTATGCTGGTTTATGCTGGTCCTTTGCTGGTTTAAGATGGTTGTGCTGGTTTATGCAGCTCCTTTGCTGGTTTAAGCTGGTTGTGCTGGTTTATGCTGGTACTTTGCTGGTTTATGCTGGTCCTTTGCTGATTTAAACTGGTTTATGCTGGTCCTTTTGGTGGTTTAAGATGGTTTATGCTGATTTTTGCTGGTCACGTGCTGGCAAAGGACCAGCAAAAACCAGATTAAACCAGCAAAGTAACAACTTAATCCAGCATCCCAGCTTCAAAACCTACCTTACCAGCATAAGCCGTTTTTTTTTTCCCAGCAACACTTTATTTTGATATAACAGACATTCTAATTACTATAGTTAGCACATGTAGTACATGTCAAGTTTTTCTACACTGACCCTTCACTGCAACACAGTTAACAGAATGTCTAAAGTTGATTGATGAAATATAATGTGACCACATTTTGAATCTGCAATCGCAAGTTGAGAATCCTGGAAGAATGCATTCAAACAAAATCTCTGTCAATCTCAAAAAAAAAAAAAAAGTTTGCGTACCTCTCTCTCTCTCTCTCTCTTTCTCTATATATATTACACATTAAATTTAGTCATTTAGAAGATTTACAAATTAGAACAATGGAAGCAATCACATTCAAAAGAGCAATGATATGCAAGGCTCAGTCAAATCTCTGTTAGATTAATGCGGTACACATGTTTTTTTAAAGATATAAATAAAACAGATAGAATAGAAAAAAGAATTGAGCAATTTAATGTTAGAGGCCTTTTTTTTGTTAATTGAATACGAAAAAAAGAGAAAAATAAAATAAAATTAAAAACAAATAGACACAATACAAAAAGAATACAGAAGCTAGTAAATACAATTCTAAAGACTAGAATCCTTCTTTTTAAGAAAAATTATCTTAAAGTTCTCACTATTGACTAAATATTAGAGGCAGAAGTTTTGTCTCAATAAATTTCCAGTTTGCTGCTCAATATTAGTTTGTAACTTTGCTACTTGAATAGTTTTTTTTTGTACTTGACTAATTGTCCTTGTGCTTTTTCCTGAGTACAGCACAGATACTTCACCCACATGTGATGTAAATATGACTTGTAAATATGACAGTCGAATCACTTTGACGTTACATATGGGAACTCGCCAGAGAGACCAATTGCCTTTGAGCTTTATACAAAAGGCTAATGAATATTGGCGTGCATTTGGTTGCACTCAGGTGCACATCACTGCGTGAGTATAAGAGGGCACGTGCGGAATGCACATGCAGATTTTCGCTTCAGAGCCTTCGCCGTTCTGGGCTATCTAGGAGACCCCTCAGCGAGTTCGGGAGAACG
Source organism: Enteromius treurensis (assembly GCA_032275025.1). Lineage (NCBI taxonomy): Eukaryota > Metazoa > Chordata > Actinopteri > Cypriniformes > Cyprinidae > Enteromius > Enteromius treurensis. The sequence continues at coordinate 20,739,750 of JAUCMU010000097.1, read as the reverse complement.
ATAGAGGAAGCGTCCTACCTTTAAAGAGTTCCTGCGATTCTGGTCTCTCGTCTGACAGCGTTTCTCTGGGCGGCTGTCAGCGAATCCTGCGGGCTGGTAGCCTTTTTAAAGGCTGGTGTGCCAGTCATCTTGCAAATACAGCGAGCAAAGACCTTTTTGAGTGCACGGAGTTGCTGCGATAGGTCTTCCCTGGGCAACTGGGAAAAGAGCGAATTTTTCCGCGGTTGGTGAAAACATTCTACGGAATGTCGATCTGACCGCGCGCTTCTGGATGCGGAAGTTTCCTGGCGTCTTTGGACGGTCACGAGCGCTGTCTCAAGTGCATGCTGAGGACGCTGAGACAGCGTTAGTGGATGGTCAATGCGCTCATTACGAGCAGATGACTATGGCTACGTTGAGGTCCCGCCTCTCGTTCGCGAGACGGCTCCCCTCGCATCCTTCCCGCGGCAGTTTGTTAACCAAAAAAAAGTTTTTTCAAATGCCGTGGCGAGGCGCCTGGGGGGACTTTCAGGTGTTTGTTCCGTCCAGTGTAACAGCCGCACGGACTTCTGCTGCACCGCGTAGTCCCGTGGTCCTTCTGGAGGAGACCGTTCTCCCCGTAACAGGGCTGAGTGCATCCTTTAGAGCGCCCGGTGTCTGCCCCGCCCGCGGTGGATACCGAACTATCAGCTCTCCTCCTCCGCACTGCGGAGCGAATCCGTGTGTGCTTCATCCGACCCTTTGCAGCTGGATGATTGGTTCCTGGGAGTTAGAGATGCGGCCCCGACGCACTCTCTCCCAGTGCCATTCTTCCTGGAGGTGCATGAAGAGCTTACCAGATCGTGGCGAGCCCCTTATTTGTCACTCCTGCCTCCAGGCTCTTCGCCCCTCGCCACTCTCGATGGCAGTGCAGCCAGGGGGTATGCGGAGGGGCGGGAAGTGTTCCTGACATAGGCAGCCCGGAGGTGATGAGGACTGCTCTTCGGGTGACATCGATGACATCTCCGTCCCCACTCCCTGAGGAGGGCCAGGAGCTTCTGTACACACAGAGAGAGCCAGTCTTAACAGAACAAATATCATCACCTACGGGCCCAGTGTCCGAAGGTCCCCATCTAACACAAATCTTTTCTCAGATGCTGACCCAGAACACTGTGTCGCCAGGGCAGGATCCAGGGAGACAGGCAATCGCTGCTCAATGCAGCCAGACAGTCCCTGTCCCCGCCCCGCTACGGGCTGCCCCACTGCTGGCACGGCGGTCAACGTTCCCTTGATAGAACCGGCGATGCGGCTCGGAGCCTGGATAGCGCTCCCCAGCCCCTTGCAGTGGTTGATTCGGACGGTACGCCTGGGCTATGCGATTCAGTTCGCAAGGCGCCCCCCCTGGTATTGCGGCATTCACTCTACTTCGGTCTGCTCAGAGAGCCAAGCTGCCATACTGCGCACGGAGATTGCTGTCCTACTGGCAAAGGAAGCAATCAAGCCTGTCCCTCCAGCCTAGTTGAGGTCGGGGCTTTTTCAGCCCTTACTTCATCGTGCCCAAAAAGAGTGGTGGGTTGAGACTCGTCCTGCACCCATGAGCTTTTGAACCGACTCCTTCCCGAGAAGCTGTCGGTCAAAATGCTCAAGGATCAAGCATGCTGGTGCAATACCCTTTGGCCTGTCCCTCTCAGAGGATGTCTCCCCGCTGAAGCGGCAGACAGGCATCTGGAAAGGACCCACAGAGATGTATGGTCGCAGTTGTGCTTTCCTTCCTGTAAGAAAAGTTGGAGCTCAGGCTGCCCCCTTCAACTCTTAAAGTGTATGTCGCTGCCATAGCCGCATATCCTGACGCAGTGAAGGGCGCGTCCCTCGGGAAGCACCAACTCATCGTTCGTTTCCTCAGAGGTGCGGGTCGGGTGAATCCCCCGAGACCACAGCTCCTCCCCTCTTGGGACCTAGCTGGCTCCTTTCGAGCCTCTTCAGTCTTCAGAAATTACGTTTCTGACACTGATGACAGCGCTTCTCGTTGCGCTTGCCTCTATTAAGAGGGTGGGGGATCTGCAAGCCTTCTCTTTAGACGAAGAGTTCCAACAGTTCGGCCCGGCTGACTCACACGTTATTCTGAGACCTCGGCCTGGCTACGTGCCCAAGGTTCCTACCACACCTTTCCGAAGTCAGGAAGTGAACCTGCAAGCTCTGCCCCGGGAGGAGGCAGACCCAGCCTTGGAGTTATTATGTCCTGTACGCGCGCTGCGCCTCTACATTGACTGTACTCAGAGCTTTAGACGCTCTCAGCAGCTCTTTATTTGCTTTGGTGGCCAGCAGAAAGGGAATGCTGTCACCAAACAGAGGTTGGCTCTCTGGCAAGATGGTAGATGCCATCTCCCTGGCTTATTTATACCAGGGAGAGCCTTGCCCCTTAGGACTTAGAGCGCACTCAACAAGGAGTGTCGCCTCGTCCTACGCGTTGGCTCATGGCGCCTCCTTAGCAGATATCTGTAGAGTTGTGGGCGTGGCAACACCCAACACCTGCGGCAGGTGTTACGACCTCCGCGTAGAGGTCATGTCTTCTTGCGCCCTTGATCAGGACAGCAGGTGAGCGAGAGGTCTGGCTGGTGCTGGCTTGCTGCGCCGCTCCTGCGGGACCCGCGCTTAGATATCTCAGTGTTCCCTTAAGTGTGCATAACCTGAGTCCTCCCTGCCCCGCAGTCGGACTAGAGCGGAGTAGCTCCGGCTGTGCTTCCTCTGGGTCTCCTTCGCCCAGAGGTGTGGCTATATTCACCTCCACAGCACAAACGCTGTGTTTACCTTCAATTATATCCATAAAATTATTGATATTTTGCGTTTAAACTTTCCGCATGCTTAGGGTGTTCCCATATGTAACGTCGAAGTGATTCTCCTTCAGGGAACGTGGGTTATGTTTAGTAACCTAGACGTTTTCCTGTGAATTCTCTGAATATGCTCCTTGCCGTACTGACTGCACTTATTTTTAATCAATGTATGGATTCAGCTTTTATCTTTTTTAGGCCTTTAGGATATTTTAGCAATACACTTTTACACAATACACAAGCTTCAAATGGTAATATATCATTAAGTCACTCTACAGTATATTAATTTTGAAGCATCTTAAAGGCTATAATTGCCTGCCCTCATCACACACATTGAGAATACTAACCTGTGATAGGCGGCACAGCAGTTTGGTTGGTGACCTCAGACAGCGTATGCCGGCGCTGACTAAAGCGAGCTGTATGAAAGGCGGCGAGGGGCACAGCATGCTCTTCCTCCGCCTCAATACCCTCATCAATGGAAGTCTCCATAACGTTGCTAGGCAGCGAGCCACTGACTTTGCGGACAACGACTGGAGGAAGCGGGTCCAGTAAGCAGCCATCCACCTGAGATATAAATACACACACATTGTTTGCAAAACTATTTTGGGCTGAAACAGCTCAGCAGTCTTTGGGACATATTCACTTTGCTGCTTCCAGATTTCCACAACGGAAATCAAAGCTGAAACTCAGTGGATTTAACTACTAGACTAGCCATTCCGTAACAGGCAAAGAAGAAGGTTTCTTTTTTATTTCTAAATTTATATAATAAGATTTTCAAAGAAAAACTGTTTAAGGTTAACATGAAATGCAAATCAAAAATCTTATTTTGAACTTGTCTAACTCAATCTGATATACCTACATCACTATTCACGTGGCACAGCTGATATATTTTTTTTACATCAGCAGCCAATGAGCTCGCTGCTCAACATTTAAATGCTTCAGAAAGTTTCAGTGAGCTTCAGAAACCCTCCACCTGTCATGTTTGCTATATATGGGGGTTATTTCCTATGTTATATTGTGTTATGTTTCAAGTAACAGTATTTCCAACATGCTCACGGCAGCATGTCTGTGGATTTATTGGCAAGTAGCAAGTCTCTTTACTAGTTTTGACGTAGCAGCGTAGCAGATCTGTTTTGCCGAGACCAAACGCATTAACATTGCCATGTATACTATCATGCTAAACGCCCAGAGAGTGGTCATGACAGAATCACAATATATTCGTAGAACAAATATACACCAGCAATTCTCTTCATAAATGATTGACTCAGAGACAAGGGGATTTAAATTATATCTAGGATTGGACGATATAACAGTATACACTGCATGACACGAGGAATATGTCAACTGGAAGAGATTTTTCTGTACCATGGTAGTGGTAGCTAGTTTGTTTGGCTTTTCTTTTGTTTATAACATTGAAACTTGTTACATACTTATACAATATAAGTGTTTCATTTGCTATAAGAACCGTAAATTGTTCAGTGCACAAAAGAATCTTTTAGATTGTTAAGTATTAAGTACTTTACAATACAGCACAAGAAAAACATGCTTCTTTTAAGAACTGTTCTCTAAAAGGTTGTTTTGGGAACCAAAACATTTTCCCCCCTAAAGGCATCACTGCAAAAACTCCCTTTTTGCAACCTTTGTTTTTAAGAGTGTAGACAATGTTACCTGTTTCATTTATGACAAATTATGTAATGTTGATCTGCAAAATGCCCAAAGGCGACCAGCAGCTTTACTGAATTACAATAAGCCAGCTGATATAAGTTTGTGAGTGCGTGACCTCAACGTGTTTGAAGAGATCCCTAGATTGCCATCTGTTCAGCTCCACAGGCGCTGAGGCTAAATGAATGACTTATCACGCGTCCCTTTCTTCATAAACAAACATTTACTTCTATTCATTTGGCAGACAGTTTAACAATAACTCACAGTTTATTTAAGAACTGCTTTTAAAAGTGTGTTTATTCCCTTGGAATTAAGCTCTTGACCCTGGTATTGCAAGCACCTACTGAACAGAAAAAGACCTGTTGGAGGGCAAATTGGTATGTATATACGACAGAGTCCCCACAGGATGAGTCAACGCTGCACGTCAATTAAAGAACAGTAGCTATGGAGATTGCCTCGCGACAGCCAAGGTAACAACTGTTATAGTCACGCTTTTCACGAGTAGAGAGAACACCCAGCACTGATTACATGAGTGACCCATCACTGGCACATCAGGGGCATTTACAAACACAGAGTCGTTCTGTTGTGCAACAGCAGGCAGAAAACCTGACAAGCTGGCATTACTGTAACAACAAGCTGCAAATAACAAGATGTGCAAATGAAATGTAGGTTATATGTTTCCCCATGGTCAGTAATTTATATCATGGTGTGTGCATATGACATAATAGTTCATTTTCCCGGAAATTAATTGAAAACTGGTTTATAATTTGGTAATAATTAATACAAATATTACGGACAATGCAACTGTCCAATTGTCAATCTTGTTTAATTATGCAACTGTAATCTCCTGTTAAATTAATGATTAATTAGATATGAAAGAATCATTAAAACAAATAGTAATATTTCAGACAAATCAGTGATTATATCTAAAATAATCATCATTACAAAACAACAACAATATATCATCATTACATAACAATAATGATAATATTTAGTAATTTTAAACAATGTAATGAATTCATAAAAAAAGATACTCATTTGGAACAAAGATGTTGATTATAAAAGAAACTAAAGTCTGGTATTTGTGCAAAAACAACATCACATTATGACTTAAAAAAGACACAAAACAAAAAAAAATTACATTACATAATATAAAAAAAAGCCAATAGGCTTAGTTTCATCAAAGCCATGGCTTGATTTGCTACACTGTATCAGGTGATATTAGGGGCAGGAATGTTCTCTTTCTAAAACAAATTTGATTGGACAAAAATCTGTGTAATACACCACAGTTCATCAAAAAAAAAACACTAGGATTTAGATGGCCTCAAAGTTACTAGACATGGACTAAAAGCCCCATAAACAACATCCCTCTCTATATTTTTTACATTTCTCCGTTGCTTTATCAATCCATCAACATTTTCATGCATTATCAGATGGGTAATAATACCATGGTAGTCTGTGACTGTATACACGTGGAAAACAAATTACTAATTGGAAGTAACTAATTGGAAAACTAAGTATTAAGCACTCTGATAGCTACACAAACTAGCTACCACTACCATGGTACAAAAAAAATAAAAAATCTACCGGTTGATATATTCCTGGTGTCATGCAGTGCATACTGTCATATTGTCCAATTCCAAATATAATATAAATTCCCTTGTCTCTGTCTGAGTCATTCATTTATGAATGAGTAGCAATAGGTGCTTGAGATACCGCAAAGCACCAATGGTGACACCAAGCACTGAAATCATAAAGAGAATTTTTTTTATTATTTAATATATACGCAGGTGTTATTTTAGGAGGCTGAAATGCTGCTGAGATACTGCGGGTGAGTAATGAGGAAGAGATCAGGCTGACACGCAGGCAGAGGAACTTCACACGCTGCAGACAAAAGCTCTTATTGCCGTCATACAGCAGCGCCAATGAGTAACGCTGCTATTTAAAACACACAGGCAGAGCTTACGAAATATAGCCTCAAGCCCAAAAAGAGGATGAGAGATTTCTTTCTGTGCCATACAAATCTATTTAATAACCTTTTTTTTTTGCTCTTTGTTTTGTCGCTCACTTAATTTGAAACATTACTGACCTTGGGAGTGGCCACGTCTTCCTCCAAGAGCGTCCGATCTGGTGAAGCAGGGGTTTGTGGAAAGGTAAATGTGTCTGTGGTGGACTGCAACAGAACAGGTGAACGCAGGTGACGCGCTGCCTGCGGCGGGATGCCCGCTTGAGAAGGAACCGCAATAGTCTGTAACAAAAACATGAAGGAATTTACCCAATAAGCCCAATGGGAATTTCAAAGAAATGCAGGTTGTACCTTGGTACCCTGTTTCTGCGGTTTAAAGTCGCAGAGGTTAAACTGAAATAAGGATGGCTGGATTACAGATTTTGTTCCTCATGATTCCAATATTTACATTTTTATACCAACACCATTTCAATATGTCTGGGTAGACTTCACAGATGGGGTTACCTTGACAACAGTCTGCTCAGCCACGGAGCTAGGGCGGCGCTGGCTGGCGTGCAAACGCTGTTCCACAGGGAAACTGCTGCGATGTGCTTTCAACCGCTCCACAAGCAGGTAGTAGATAGCAGCAAAGTGGTTGTAGCTTTTGTTCTGAAGAGACTGTGACAGGAGAAGCAAGAGTTTATGAAGAACAAGACAGACAAGGAAAGAGAACACTGGCAAATGTTACAATTCTATCGGTACGTTATGAAAATATTCCAAAGGGATAATCAAATTTGCAAATCAGAGGAAAAGTTAATTTTGGAAACCCAAAGCCCTAGAGTTTGGAAATGAAGAACTGGCTCATGAGTGTGATTAACACAAGTTTTGTTACTAAACATTAATAGCAATACTATTTTTGGACTAATTCTAAATGTTTACTGCTTTGCGTATTTTTTAGGTGTAAATACTGTAAATAACACTTAAAATACACTACTCAAAAAAATAAAGGAAACACTAAAATAACTGATCCTAGATCTGAATGAATGAAACATTCTTATTAAATACTTTGTTCTTCACATAGTTGAATGTGCTGACAACAATATTACTCAAAAATGATCAATGGAAATCAAACTTATAAACCCATGGAGGTCTGGATTTGGAGTCGCACTCAAAATTGAAGTGGAAAAACACACTACAGGCTGATCCAACTATGATGTGATGTCATTAAAACAAGTCAAAATCAGGCTCAGTACTGTGTGTGGACTCCACGTGCCTGTATGACCTCACTACAATGCCTGGGCATGCTCCTGATGAGGTGGCGGATGGTCTCCTGGGGGATCTCCTCCCAAACCTGGACTAATGCATCCGCCAACTCCTGGACAGTCTATGGTGCAACGTGGCGTTGGTGGATGGAGCGAGACATGATGTGCTCAATTGTGCTCAATTGGATTCAGGTCTGGGGAACGGGCGGGCTAGTCCATAGCATCAATGCCTTCGTCTTGGAGGAGCTGCTGAAACACTCCAGCCACATGAAGTCAAGCATTGTCTTGCATTAGAAGGAACCCAAGGCCAACCGCACCGGCATATGGTCTCACAAGGGGTCTGAGGATCTCATCTTGGTACCTAATGGCGAGAACATGGAGGGCTGTGCGACCCTCCAAAGAAATGCCACCCCAAACCGGTCATGCTGGAGGATGTGGCAGGCAGCAGAACTTTCTCTCACGTCTGTCACATGTGCTTAGTGTGAACCTGCTTTAATTTGTGAAGAGCACAGGGAGCCAGTGGTGAATTTGCCAATCTTGGTGTTCTCTGGCAAATGCCAAACATCCTGCACGGTGTTGGGCTGTAAGCACAACCCCCACCTGTGGACGTCGGGCCCTCATACCACCCTCATGGAGTGTTTCTGACCGTTTGAGCAGACACATGCACATTTGTGGCCTACTGGAGATCATTTTACAGGGCTCTGGCAGTGCTCCGCCTGTTCCTCTTTGCACAAAGGGGGAAGAAGCGGTCCTGCTGCTGGGTTGTTGCCCTCCCACGCCCTGCTCCATGTCTCCTGATGTAGTGGCCTGTCTCCTGGTAGTGCCTCCATGCTCTGGACACTACGCTGACAGAGACAGCAACCTTCTCGCCACAGCTCGCATTTATGTGCGATCCTGAATGAGCTGAATGTAGACTCTGTCAGCCAGAAAGCATATGAACTGTGAGGTGGTGTGTAGTCATCACCTGCAGAACCACTCCTTTATTGGGGGTGTCTTGCTAAGTGCCTATAATTTCCACCTGTTGTCAATTCCACTTGCACAAAAGCATGTGAAATTGATTATCAATCAGTGTTACTTCCTAAGTGGGCAGTTTCATTTCACAGAAGTGTGAATGAATTGGAGTTACACTGTGTTGTTTAATTGTTCTCCTTTATTTTTTTTAGCAGTGTATATACATATAGCTTCACATTTAGTAATTAGCAGACACTTTAATCCAAAGTGACAAATGAGGACAATAGTAATCAAAACCTAGTGCTGTCAAATGATTAATCATAATTAATCACATACAAAATAAGCATAAAAAAATAAAAATAAAAAAATAAAAATAGATACAACCAATTTTTTCAAATTAATTCAAATTCAGGTTAGATGCAAGAACTAAACTGGAATTTAAGCCAATTTAAAATCCTGGTCAAGCAATCCTGATCAACTGACCTCAATAGTCTTTTGCTGGTCGATGCCCAGACTGTGCATGAGTCGGAGCACCTGCTCACTGTGTTCACCCAAGCCTGATTTGCTCTCACACAGCAGACCCTGTCTATACAGCACGGGTCGCTGGGACGGGACTTCCTGCATCATCCAGCGATGCTCTTTGATTTGACTCAGGGACAAACGCTTGGCTGGATCTAGAACCAACATCTTCCTGATCAGGTGCTCGCAGTCTGAAAAAGGATATAGGGAATGCAATGGGCTCAAAAAACAAAGACATTTCCTTCTAAATCTTTACAGAGTAACTATTATCATTATTTCTCTAAATCTGATTATGAACAGTCGTATAATTTTGTTACTTTGACTTCCTCACCCTCACTCATGAAGTAGGGGATGCGGAAACGGCCCTCCAGGACCCTCTGTCTGAGGACAGGAAGGCTAGGACCATCAAAAGGAAGAGTGCCACACACTAACACGTACAAAACCACCCCCATACTCTGCATGACACACACATACACAGAAAATCAATACATAAACATCAAACTCTGCCTAGGAACTAGCATAAAGGACCACCCACACACAATACAAGAAATAATAATTATGTTTTCAATCAATCAAATTACCATTCGTCATTGACGCAATTCTCTGTTCTGACTATACTGAGAGGACATAAATCAACAAATGGCAAGAGAATTTTGTCAGCCGCATGCACATATTAGTGTAATGCCATGAGGTTATATAATGCTTTTATTGTAACATAGTTTGATTGTAATACCGTGGTTTTGTATACCACAATATTTCCATGTTATTCTTTGGAGTATTACATCATCAAATCATGTACAATGTACGTTGCAAAGCAGCTTCACAGAAAATTGTAATTTTAATGTTTATAATATACTATTATCTTTAAGAGAGGGACAGTAATATGGTTTACATTTTACAATGACACAAGCAGTCAGGCAGTTAAGATATGCTATATACTGTATGTGTGCAGATAATATAGTTAAATTTTGTGAAAAAATAATTAAATCTAAGATGGTGTATACTATTACATAAGTGGGTATATTACATTTTAGTGCTTTCAAACAATTAATTGCGATTAATTACATCCAAAATAAAAGTTTTTGTTCACATAATATATGAATACTGAGTATTTTATGTTTCTATATTAAATATATTTATGTATGATATAAATATAAGAGTATGTCTATCTATCTATCTGTGTGTTTTCCAATTTTAGAATACAGTTTACATTTTGCTGTAACAATGTAAATAGCATTGTACATGAATATGTAAAAATAGTATTGTATTAGCACAATACATATAATACAGTATTTGTAAAATATTACTAATATTCCCATTTGATACAGTCCAAGCTAACCCAGATGTCCAGTTGCGGACCCTCATATTGTTGCCCCTCAAACACCTCTGGAGCCGCATATGGTGGGCTGCCACACCAAGTGGTTAGGGGTTCCCCAGGACGGAAGAAGTTTCCAAAGCCAAAATCTGCAGGAGATTTAAATAAAAAGTCAAAGTCGGCAGCACTTACATTAGCATATACATCCTGCTTGGCATTTGCTAAATTTTGTGAGCTAAAAAGGTAATTTTTTTACATTTCCCTGAGAAAAACTGAGTGGCTCTTTCCTGTGCATGGGCTTCTCTGGCGTGAGTTTGCCCTACAAAAACATAACTCGCTGCTTAATCACTAAACAATGCATCATTACAGAAATGAACTAGCTACTAATGACCATTTTCTAAAACTAACATGGTTGCACTTCTGTTGTTTGGACCATGTTAATTCACCAATATAGGACTGTTGTTAAAGAAACCATACACAGGTGAAGTAATAACTTCTGATCTGAACAGATTATAGACTGCAGTTAATATCAGATTATCGTGAACATTTTTTTAAATCACTATAACATGGTTTATTTAAGCACATTTCTAAACAACAAATATTTCCTGTATTGAAAAATAATTTTCCTGTATTACTGTTTTAAACATGGCATCTAAAAACTACTTTCTTTTTCACTATGTTCATTCCCCATCGTGTTGCTTTTTTTATGTTTGATTCATTGTGGCCCTCTCACACCATACTCTTGAGTTCCCTTATGTATTTATGCACATGTGCAAAAATCTTCTGATCAATGCAACTCTATGTCAAAAGCATGATCAATATAAGTATATGCAAGTTTTACAAAAAATAAACTTGTAACCACAGGTTGAGAACCACACAAATGTTTCAGGAAACAATTCAGGAAACACTGAGCCACTCCCCCGCTCAGTGGGTATAAATAGGCAGCAGCTGCAACCACTCTTCAGATTTTGCTTCAGAGCCGAGAGCTGTTTATATGCAGTTCCTGAAAGCTGTCCTGCTAGAGAGAGACTACGAGAGGGAGCTGTTTGCTGTGGCGGTACGACGCATTCAACAGAGTTTCCTGAGTTCTTCAGCAATTCCCTTGGTCGTTTCACAAAAGAGCAGTTTCTGACGCGGTCGGCAGTTCGTCCTTTTAAGGATGCCGTTCCGATCGTGTCCTTCTGGTTGTGGTCACTATCTTTCCTCTAATGATGGCCATGATCGCTGTCTTCAGTGTCTGGGGAACCAGCATGCTGAAGACGCTTTCGGGGTAGGGACATGCACTCATTGTGAGGAATTGCCCCTGGCCGTGCTGCGGTCTCGCCTCTCTCTCCTCCGGGGGAGTGCGAGTGAGTCAGTCGCTCCCCGTATGGAGTTCTCTGCCCCCGGCGGTGACTCTACGGTGCGGGCAACAACTGATTCGAGCAGTGTGAGAGCTTCCCCACCAGGCACGTCCTCGCGGGCCTCTCACACCTCTCGCAGACACGAGCCCGTTCAGTTTGCAGACGATTCGTCGCGACCACCCCCGGGTGGCCCGCACGCTTCGTTTGGTGGACCATTAGATGATCAAATGTCGATCACAGCATCGGGGGACGGGTTTTCATCTACTGGGGATGAAGACTCAGCCGAGCTGCCGCCTTCGGGGACAGCTCGTCCTGAGTCCGACTAAGATTGCAATGCTTACTCGGGCCGCCGAGAGTATCGGGCTGGAGGTCCCAAAGCCTCTCAGCCCTGAGACCTCTCGGCTGAATGACTGGTTTCTGGGTTCTGGACGCGGCTCACAACAGTGCTGCCGGGCAGGCTGCCTCCGCCCTTCACGCTATGGCCATCCTGCAGGTCCACCAAGCCAAAGCACTGAAGGAGCTAGACGAGGGTAGTGCCAACCCGGGGTTGATGCATGAGCTGCGTTCGGCGACCGACCTCGCTCTCCGGGCGACTAAGGTCACGGTGCGGTCCCTCGGGCAGACGATGTCCACACTAGTGGCCCAGGAGTGCTACCTTTGGCTCAGCTGGCCGAGGACGCCCCCGTAATGCGCCGGCGGCTCCGCAGAGTGCTGGGAAGCCTCAGCGTGCAGCCCAGCGCAGGAGGACAGCTTTGTCCCCGTCTCCAGCGCCCTCTAAGCCCTCCAAGAAGGCAGCTAAGAGGCCCTGAGACAGGCGGCCCGGAGAGGCGAGAAGTTTTGTTCTGGGAGGTGGTGACCGCACCGCTCCCTCCACCCGAGGAGGGCCGGGTGGAGAATCTTTTGTTTCCTTTGCTGTGCTCCGCCGCAGACCTCAGGGTACCCCAAAGATGTCAAAGATAGAACAAACCTTACACTCTCCGGGCCCAGGTGCTCGTGGCCTGATGGTGAGCAGTCAACGGCTGTCTCATTGTCACCCACAGCACCTAGCATTGCCAGCGGCCAGGAAGTCACGGTTCAGGGAGGCACTGCCTTTCACCAGACTTTCGGCCAGTCCCTCCGGGGACCTGGGCAGCGGCACTGGGTTGATGCAGGACGGGAAACCCTCTGCTCACCTCAGCTGCCCTGCTCACCGCTGCACCCCTTCTGGCAGACTGGTGACTCCACTGGTTCCATTATCGACGAGACTGGAAGCGTGGGCCGCGCTTCCCAGCCCGTCGAGGTGGCTCCTTCGGACGATCCGGTTCGGCTATGCGATTCAGTTCGCCCGGCGTCCTCCCAGATTCAGTGGCGTGCTCGAGACTGTGGTGGCAGCCCGAGACGCCCCTGTACTGCGCGAGGAGATTGCTGTCCTCCTGGCAAAGGATGCAATAGAGCCGGTCCCTCCAGCCGAGATGAAGTCAGGGTTTAACAGCCCTTACTTCATTGTGCAAAAGAAGGGCGGTGGCCTCCGGCCCATCCTGGACCTGCGAGTTCTGAACCGCTCCTTACACAGCCTGCCTTTCAGAATGTTGACGCAGAAACGCATTATCAAATGCGTTCAGCGCTAAGATTGGTTCACAGCGGTCAACCTGAAGGACGCTTACTTTCATGTCTCGATTCTACCTCGACACAGGCCGTTTCTACGATTTGCTTTAGAGGGTCGAGCATGGCAGTACAGGGTCCTTCCCTTCGGGCTCGCCCTGTCACCACGGGTCTTTATGAAGGTCGTGGAGGGCGCCCATGGCCTGTTAAGGGAAGTGGGCATCCGGACCCTCAACTACCTCGACGATTGGCTCATTATGGCCCATTCGCAAGAGCAGTTGTGCGATCACAGGGAGCTGGTGCTTCAGCACCTCAGCCGGTTGGGTTTACAGGTCAATTGGGAAAAGAGCAAACTCTCTCCTGTGCAGAGAATCTCTTTTCTCGGTGTGGAGTTAGACTCGGTGAGTATGACAGAGCGCCTCACAGAGGAATGCGCTCAGTCAGTGCTGGCCTGTGGGCTGGGGCGCTGTATGCAACGGGCTTTGGCATATCAATTGCCTAGAGCTGGCAGCAGTGCACTTGGCCCTGCAGCGGTTCCGGCTGCTTCTGCAGGACCGGCACATGCTAGTCCAGACGGACAGCACTGCGACTGTGGCGTATATCAACCGGCAGGGGGTATACGATCACGTCGCATGTACCAGCTTGCCCGCCGTCTGTGCCACCCACACCCGGACCTGTGGAACCTCCATGTGTGGCTCCTGGACAGGACGCGGCAGACCTAAGTGTTCTTCCACCAGGGGTGGTTAACACAATCACTTCGGCAAGAGCCCTCTCTACAAGGCGAGCTTATGCCTTGAAGTGGTGTCTGTTCTCTGACCAGTGTTCTGCTCGTGCAGAGAACCCCCGATCATCCTGCAAGAAAAGTTGGAGCGGAGGCTGTCGCCCTCCACTTTGAAAGTGTATGTGGCTGCCATAGCAGCCCATTACGATGCAGTGAATGGCCGGTCCATTGGAAAGCACGATCGGGCCGAACTACTCTCACGTGATCTTGAGACCCCGTCCTGTGTACATGCCTAAGGTTCCCACTACTCCGTTCAGGGACCAGGTGGTGAACCTGCAAGCACTGCCCTCGGAGGAGGCGGATCCAGCCTTGGCGTTGCTGTGTCCCGTCAGAGCATTGCACTTGTACATGGACCGCACCCAGAGCCTTAGAGGCTCTGAGCAGGTCTTTATCTGTTATGGAGGTCAGCAGAAAGGGAAGGCTGTCTCCAAGCAGAGGTTTGCCCACTGGATAGTGGATGCCATCGTCTTGGCGTACCAGGCCCAAGATGAGCCATGTCCCCTGGGTGTGCACGCTCACTCCACTAGGGGTGTAGCGTCCTCCCATGCGCTGGCACACGGGGCCTCGCTGGCAGATATTTGTCAAGCTGCGGGCAGGGCGACACCAAATACTTTTGCACGGTATTACAACTTCCGTGTTGTACCGATCTCTTCTTCCCTGTTGCAAAACAGATAGACCAGACTGCTTGGTGTCCTGCTTGCTGCGCCATTCCCCCTAACAAGGGATGCGAGCGCCTTACTCTCCCAGTCGTGTCTCCTCTTTGCAGACTCTGGTCGACCATCCTCCAAGCACCAACGACGCTCAGACTGAGGCGAAGCAGTCTGAGGCTAGGCCCAGTATTAGGTGTTTGCTTTGCCTGAAAGGTCAGCCCCTCTACTGGGATAGGTGGCCGCATGCATGATTCTCCACGGGTAATCTCTTGCGAAGGTGTTCCACGAGAAAGTTTCCTAGATGGTAAACTTGTGTCTTCCCTCGGCCCATCTATGTGGACTAGTCTTTCCCCCTGTGGGCAGAAGTAGCCCCTTAGGCATGTTCGTATGTGACATTACCCTGCGGGTTAGTCCATACTGGTTTACCGCACATTACCTCCCTGCGGGCAGGTTGTGGTTCTCCATAGCGCCCTTCCACAGAAGGTTCGCTTCCCCCTCGTTCCGCCAAACTGTAACAATAAAAAGGAGGATCTGAAGCAGTCCTCGTGAAGGTCGAAATCCCTTCTCTAGAGTTTAAAATACTCTCTAGTTCAGGAACGCGCAGTTTGGCTCCCTCCAGGGGCAAAGTACTGCCATATGGTTCCTATGGGTAACATGGTCAGCAAATTTGCACTGGAGTGTAGTGAAGGTTACGAACTTGTGCAGCATTTGTCAGCACGCTGAGCCTGTCCAGAACGATTTGCAGTGCTGCTCGTTGTGACGGGGGTTCTTGGCTGTGGCGCTTTCCATATGGACCCCAGTGTGTCGTCACGATATAATGTCAGAGTGACTGACAGGCAGAGAACGTCTCGGTTGCCTATTGTAACCCCCCTTCCCTGATGGAGGGAACAAAGACGTTATGTCCCCCAGCCACTGCCTCGAACCCATCGCTGGGGGCCCAGGGACCTGGCTCTCGGCTCCTCAGCAATATCTAAAGAGTGGATGCAGCTATTGCCTATTTATACCCACTCTGCGGGGGAGTGGCCTGGCATGCAAATTCCACTAGCCATTCAGAAGGATTCTGATTGGCGTTTTCGCTCTATCAGAGCAAACCAGGGCTCCCAAGTAATGACCCCAGTCTGTCGTCACAACATAACATCTTCGGTCCCTCCATCAGGG
This sequence comes from Enteromius treurensis, assembly GCA_032275025.1. Lineage (NCBI taxonomy): Eukaryota > Metazoa > Chordata > Actinopteri > Cypriniformes > Cyprinidae > Enteromius > Enteromius treurensis. Next base: position 20,723,797 of record JAUCMU010000097.1, on the reverse strand, counting down.
AACGGGGGTTACAATAGATAAGCGAGACGTTTTCTAACCTGCATCAATATATTTTTAAAGCATATTATTTATAATTGAAAGATCAGAATTTAGTCAAGATTTGAACCCATGTGCTCAGAGTAATTCAGGTTTCTGTGTCATTTTTCATTATCCTCACCTTACGTCAACATCCATCGAATCATCCTCATCATAGATTTTAGACTTATTTTCAATCCCATCATCCCTTTCATCTGCTTGATAATTATTTTCTGCTGATTGGTCTTCATTAATCAGAGATGTTTCCATGTCCCATTCATCACAGTCCTCATCCTTACAATCATTTCCTAGGCAGTTTAATTGTAGAAGATTACTATTTCCTCTGGATAGTATCTCCATTTCGTACAATTCATTAGTACTCTCCTCCAAAGTAACTTTAACTTTATCTAGATCCTTGCTTTGAAAGCAAACTATCACACTTTGTTTGAAAATAAAAACCCCAAAGTTTTCTAAATGTCCAAACATCTGTGAGCCGTAGCTTTTCAGAGCCAGCGTTATGAGTCCTGGGGTCAAAGGGCAGGCCTGATGCAGCACTTTGTATTTCTCAACTGAAAAATCTTGTTTTGCATCACCAAGGAGGTTTTCTAAAATGATAAGATCCTGGCTCAGAGTTGGGTTGGATCGTTTTTGCTGCTCCAGTTCATCCTTTACATGACTTAAACTTATTAAAGTGTAATGGGTTTTGGGAAGGATTATGAGAGTTGCTGAATCTATTGGTATTTGCCCCTTTGGAAGAGACTCTATGACATCTTCTAGACTTCTCGCTAGAATAGTTGCAATGATGAGGTAGTCAACGTTAAAGAAGTGTTGATTATTGTCATGTGGACTTTTCACGGTTTCATTAAAGTGTTTCTCAGAGCAGTTAAATGCACCTCTGTGGATTCTGTCATAAAGCATCTTTATGTATGGAATTAGATCATGAATGTTGTCTTTATAGAAGGAAACTGGGATGCCGTCTGGTCTCAGAGTGTCTGACACTTGAAGAGAATTTACAGCTGACACAATGTCAACCTCACTGACTGCATGTGAACTTTCTTCATAAAGTGATGATCCCATGTTATCTGTCAAAAAATCCTTTTTTAGATTCAGCCATTGAAAGACTGCTTGTATCTGGGAATTCCTCTGAATAGGTATAGCGGGGACATTTGTCTCTAAAGAAACAGGCTGATGGTCTTTGTTTTCATTTATCTCAGAGTCTCTTATATCACAACTTCTGACACACCACATACATTCTTCTGGAACAAAGAAGTAATCCAGCCTAGACGCAGGACAGTCTTTTATGTAGTATGTGTAATCCTGCTTTATAGGGTTCTTTCTTCTCCAGACATCAACCAGCTGAAGAGATTTCATGAACTTCTCCACAAGTAAGAGCAATTTACTATTGGTACTGTTTGTAAAATTGATAAATTTTTTGTCTATAAATCTATTAAGAACCATGTTGAAATCTCCACCTATTACCAACAGCCCTATGGTCATTGATTGAAGGTATCTTGAAAGTTTCTCAAGGGTTTTTGTGTCTGTTTGATGGTTATAAACACTGACCAGAGTGTACAACTGACCACCTAGTATGCATTTTAACACAACATAAGCTCCAAAGTGATCTGTTTCATCACTTATGTGCTCAAAATCTGGTCTTTTCCTCACTAGTATGGCTGTTCCCTTGCTGGAGGACGTGTACTTTGTGTAGAAAATATTCCACTCATCTTTATAGTTTTCTATAATATTTTCATCTCCTACTCCAATGTGTGTCTCTTGCAAGAAAACAACATCAGCATTTTGTAGTTTTTGCAGTTTCTGATCTCTGTTTCGTTTAAGTCCATTAACATTCCAAGTTATAAAGGTTATGTTCTGTGTAGCCATTGACAGATATGCTCTTACAGACCAAAGATCATCAGCTTAGTAAGTTCTGTCAAAACAAAGAGTAAGAAAGGGTAGGAACTTTTTTGTTCTGCATTCTTAAATTTGAATTGCATTCATGATTTACATTTTATCAAGTCGAAATTTTGTGGAAATTAACCCCTTGACCTTTAATGGACAGTGTGTCTCCCACTGTTTCTATATTTCCTTGTGTCTCCACCCCCTTGTTTGTCACTATGGTTATTCATCAGCTCCTCCCCCTTGTTAACGCGTTAACTCCTTGTCCTTGTCTTTAAAAGCTCTGTGTTTTTGTGAAGTCAGACGCAGAAAATTGAGCTTAGCCTCATTTAAAGCATTTCCTTGTTTCTGTTTTGTTTTCCGAGTGTATTTCCGTGTACCAATCTTGCCTTGTTTTGAATTTCTGCCCAATAATACTGTAATGTACGATAATTTCAGAGTTTGACAAATCAGTTTTAACACAGAATTTGTGACACCAAATGATGGCTTCTATACTCATTTATCTTGCTGATGTGGATCCTACGTCTACCATGCTTCTGAGGAGGAAGTGAATGTTGTGTTACCCATGTTTTTCATATCATCTCTTGTCTGCTCTACCAATCATTGTGGAGAATGCCTCTGTCACAAGCACAAGTTAATTACTGGGGGCAAGTGGAGGCAAGTGTTTTAAACCTGTCCTACAAGCACCCCTGCCCTGCACGTTTTGTATGTCCCCCTTGTCAGACCCACCCATTTCAGGTCTTGCAGTCTCTACTAATAAGCAGATGAGTTGAATCAGGTGTGTCTGAAAAGGGAGACATGCAAAATGTACAGGGCAGGGGTGCTTGTAGGACAAGTTTGAAAACCACTGGTCTAGAGAAATAGCCGTTAGATTTGTGTTAATCTTCTTTCAAATACAATACTTTTGAGCTTCTGGTACGAAATTTTGATATTTCTAAACTGGCAACACTGCTAAATGTGCTCTGTTTGACAGAAACTTAGCTAAAACCAGATTATTACATTATGTAAAATCTACACCCATGTTATAAACAGGATCTCTGAACTAGAGGGCAAATAGGGAGGTCTTGCTACAATTTTTACCAATATTTTTCATATTTCTCAAAGGTTGAGTTTCAAGTAAAAATCATTTGATGGCCCTTCACATAACGTTATTCAGGGATAACACATTGGGATCAGAGTTTATAAATATTCTGAACTATCGGGGCAACACGTGTCACCTACTTATTGTGACAGTCATACTCTAGATTTAATACTGTCACATGGAATTGATTTTAATGGCATTGACATTCTGCAGCAGAGTGTTGATATCTTTGATCATTATCTAGTAGTATGTGTCTAGTGGCTACATATTTATTCAACTCCTACAGTACGACAACCATCACTTCTATTAACTACCAATGAACTACCAATAAACACAGTGCTTTTTCTCTCAATGCACTTGCATAAAAACAGAACTGTAACTATTTAAACGTTATTGCAGCTAGAAAGACAACAACAAGAGGGAGATAAAGTAATGCCATTATCTCAGGAAATGTGTCCATTATTTTGCAATCAGTGATAAAGACAAACATGTCACACATTATAAATATTTAAGTTTTAAACAAGGCAGTGCATGTGCGTAGGCTACCACACAAACAATTAACAAACTGCAAGTATTGCCTGTGACGTTTTCAAATCCAGTCAATTCAATAAGCTACAGAAAGTAAATCAAAAGAGCAGAGCTTTTGGGGTTATTTAAATAAATCAATAATTTAAAATTATTATTTTTTTTTTTTTCTTGCAGGGGGAAAATACACACTCAGATTAACAGTTTTACACATAGGATTTCAAATGTAAAAAATAAATAAATAGAGGGAAATGTTACCTTGCTTTTCTCCGTATAATGTCCGTGGAACACTAAATGTCAATTCAGCTGATAAGTTGAACTCTGTTGTTGTATCTGTTTGGACAGATTCAACTTTTGAGTCTTAGTAGACCATTCCAGTATTACATGAAACACATTCTATCAAGCAAAGAAAAAAACTAATCATTAATGATTTATATTTGGCTTCATATTACTTAATTATTATTGTTACCTCCTTAATCACCCTGAACTTAAGACCACCGAAAGAAAATATACATATTTAATGGAAAGAAATTACAGAAAAAAAGCACATAAAGTCGAGCTAACGCTGTGCTCTTTGTTTGAAGGCAAAATTTGACTTAAAAGCCCAAAGTAAATATTTCACGGCTGTGTTTTAAAAAAGCATTGTGAGGTAAGTTGTTTGTAAACACCACTGCTAGTAATGGATCTACAATCTACCGAGGCTTATGATTCTTTTGGGAAATGCAACCCAAGTCTGTAACATAAATTAATATGTAGTGAGATAGAAAATTACATTAATTAAATTTTTTTAGTGCATCTCGAAGTTGTTCTCTTAGTCAAGTGTAGAAACACATTTAAAAGAATAGTTCACCTAAAAAATGACTGAAAATGTACTCACCCACAGAATATCCAAGATGAGTGCTTATTCATCAGAAATGAAAGTATAAGCAAATGTTCTGCAAGGAAGGCTAATGCCAAGTCATTCGTGCATAACTATTAGCTCTGGCCAATCACAGCTTGACACCTGAAACAGGTTGTTGTTTATGACGCTGACTGGGGAGCGGTTCTTGGTTTAGGAGTGGATATCCCTTAGCCTTAAAATAAAAGTCACAGTGTCACATTGAGTTAAACTGTAAACATTAATCTATACTCTTCTTAATATGGAACATTTTGAAAACTATAATACATTTAATAAACTATTAATATTAAAAACTATAATACCCACTTCACGACATCAAGCTGTTAGTGCTTGTCTAATTAAAAAAACTTCCATGAGTGTAATTATTTATGCATATAAGCTCAGGGTCTGCATTTAAAGTCACACAGGAGTTGTCCAGCTGGCATATGACTTTTCGCTCTGTGGACCAGTTCTTCCGCATTGTATAGGTCCTGGTGCAGGAAGGACGAGTAGAGATTCAAACTCTTCAAATAACAGTTATTTTAATACTTACAAAGGTGATATACAGGCAGGTAGGCAAAATGAAGGAACACACACAAACTCATAGACATATACAATGAACTGACACACTAAACAGAACTGAGGAGAAATTATAAAGGGAAGGCAATTAGTACAAACGAGGAAGGCACAACTGAACATAATAGACAATTAACAGAAACTGGATCACGCGGAGCACATGGGGAAAACCAACAACAAACAGTGCTGGGGCGTGACATATCATCCCCCTCCCGGAAGCCGCGTCCTCGCGGTGTAGACAAACAGATGGGCGTGAGAAAAAGTCTGGAGGAGGTTCTGGAGGTGGTCGGATGTCCGGGAGGAGGACTGGGAACAGGGTCCAGGGTGGTGACGAC
>JAUCMU010000097.1:20708187-20718392 GCA_032275025.1 Enteromius treurensis | reverse complement strand
AGCCATTCAGAAGGATTCTGATTGGCGTTTTCTCTCTCTCAGAGCGAATCAGGGCTCCCAAGTCAGACCCCAGTCTGCGTCACGACGTAACGTCTCAGTTCCCTCCATCAGGGAACGAGGGTTACAATAGGTAACCGAGACGTTCTGTAACAATATTTACTACTTGGAGTTAGGGGATTCTTCAAATATCTAGTGTTTAGCAAGTAATAGTGTTATGCATCCAATATCGAAGCTAATTACAATTAATCGGACAGATCTGGTCTCTGGTGCAAACGAATATATGACACAAATAATTGAACATAAACTGTCCAGATGGCTTAATAGATTCCTGGCTGTGTGTCAGCTTAAAGACAAAAAAAAGACAATCTTTAGTGAATCAGTAGCAGGAGGAAATGAATCTGACGTGATGGTGGGGACTGGATGGTGTGACGGTGCTGAAGCAGGTGGTACTGACTGACCATACACAGACTCTGGGGTGGTCTGCATCTACTCATACACAACCAGCGGTGACGCATTTCCCCTGATCTTTACTCTTGGCAGATAATGGACAGGTTGAATTGTGTAATGTAATCCATATAATTGAAAGATTAATTGATGTACGTCAACACTAATTGACGTAAATTAACGATTGCATGCAGGAGCGGGAAGAATTAACTCATAGTCCGTCTGCTGTGAAGGCGAACATAAAACAGGATATTGTGTTGTATGTCCGTGATCACATTATACAGGAATCCTAGTCTAAAAGTAAAAATACACAAACCTTGATTACTTTGACACAGATTAATGAGTAACATATTTTCTGGAAAATAAGTCATACTGGGTCAAGACTACATCGTCGAGAGAAAACCCTCCGCCTGAAAAATCTTATCAGTGTATCTCGCACTTTATTATTACGTTCAGTATGTAAAAACAAAAAATAAAACATTTACCAACTTTAGAAACACAAATATTTTAGTTTCCCTCACTCCACAGCAAATCCCTGTAAAATGTATGTTATTTAGAAAAATGAAGTATAAAACAAACCCATTTATGAATTATATTTATTATAAATGGCAAGCATAAAAAATAAGTTAAAGCACAATTGATGCTATTGATGTGTCAGAAATGTGTTGTCCAAATAACACATTCACTTCTCCCATAGCACAAATTCAAATCTGTGTTCTGTTTGAAATTAATATATAAGTCGCAGTATAAAAAAAAAAAAAGTGACTCAAATTTGGTAGCCATGAAGCAAAGCTCCTTGAAAGCAAATGAGTTCACTTTGTGGCCATCTTGGTGTTGCTCCCAGGCTGTCACGATTTCCCGTTGGAGTGCCCACTCCATCCAGAATTTCACTTTCCCCACAGAAACTCCATTTCCCATGCTGCATCCCTGGACTGATCATACTCACACCTGCACCTCGTTACCACACCCATTTACTGATTACACACACATAAGCCACAGCCAAACAGCCATTTACCGCAAGGTCTTGTTTTCCAGTGTGTAACATTTCTGAGCGTTTCAACCCGTGTTTGTTTCCCTGCTTGTGATCTTGGACTGTTTATCTGGTTTTGTTGATTTTTTGCTGCCTGCCCCAACCACTGCCTGGATTTCAACTACCTCTCTGGATTAGCTATGTTTGCCCTGGATGCCTGTACGACTTCGAATAAAAGCTTTTTTAATATTAACTTGAGAGGACAAACAGATTTTTTCGAGGCTCAACTGATTCAATATTTTAAACTGCTGAAACACCACAAGCTGGCATCACCTGCTGGTCAAAATGTTGCATATAAATCACCTTTTTAACTGTAAATGTTTTTTTTTTTTTCTCTAAAAGAATAAGGCTAATCTATTACATTTACAAATCATAAAGTATTATTAAACAGTACAGTAGGTGTCTGTATAAAATGTGTTCTTTTATTAACTTATCGGGCTTGTTTTGTTTATTTTATGGAGGGTTCGTCTAATCAAGTCAATAAGGGAAATTTAACTACGATATTTCTTGTATTGTTATACAAAAGTTCTGTCAAGAAACTAATGGCACAGGCTGATGGGTTGGTTATGCAAATTGATGAAATTCACAGCAATAAACTACCATGCTTGGCACTTTGAAGCCCTTCACCTTCCTCAGCTCCACCTGTATACTGTAGATCTGCTATGGGTTATTGCATATGCTATTCATACAGCAGCCTTAAATACTCACAGCACCGTATTAGTGTATGTATTGGCACACAATAACTACAGCAGCAACAATTCAGCAGCAGTGTGGCAGATGTATTCCACCAAGAAAAATTACATTAATTAACACTGTCATATCCATTTTGCTAAAATCTTCAGAGGGTTGTGATGATAGAACTGTTTAATACAATGCAGCAACAAACCTTTGAGAATGTTTTCACACTGCCTTAGACATCACACCAGCAGGCTGAAGGTCTGATGCATAGGGTACATTTAGCTGGAAACACTTCAGGAAGTTTGTCACCAGATTGGTTGAATGATACAGGATTTCTGGAAGATGTGTATGTAGCTTTTTTTAATGTTTCTTTAAAGAAACCCCCTCATCGAAGAAGAAATTTGTGGTGTTTACAACTGCAGCAATGAGTGCTTATCAGGATCAATTAAATGCTGAATTTTCAAATGTTACGTTTGCTGCATAGACTCTATAAAATACATTCAAGACTTTTGTCTGTTATTATGGCAAGAAAACATGATGCAGCACAAAACAAAACTTAATTGGTTGCATTAACTCTGTTATATACTGTATAGCCTCTTGGGGGAGGCTTTGACAATTCAAAGCAGCCAAGGCTCCCAGACCTTCAGCTGTCAGTCTGAAGGTCTGGCTACGCAAGACTAATTCAGATATGACCTAACAAAGCCTTATTTAATAAAATCATGTAACTCTGGCAGTTGGATATGCATATGCATTCCGAACCTGATTCAAAACAAAAGATTTGGAGAGGTTTCAGAACTTAATAAATTGCTTTTCCAAAAGGATCGCAGAAAGACGTCAATACACAAAATGTTTAAAGTCCAAGTCCATTAACGTTCATTTACTCTCCAGCCTGGTTTGTTTGCTACACAAAAATGGAAGATTTGGTGACAATCAAACTCCCTGCGAAGGGTCAATTACATTAGCAATAAAATCTGACAATCATGGTATCATAAATGCTGGTGCTTAACAGTAGCTCAAATTGAGGCTGTTTTCAATGATTTGCAGCCAACACTGCTATAGCTAAGCTGATGCATTATTTTTAAGAAAAGACATATATATTATTAATAATTAAAAATTACTTATAGTGCATAAATTCAGACTTCACAATCCAGTAATCTTAAAGAAAAGTTTGATATGAACTCAAACGCTTCTCATTAACTTCCAGGGCCAAATGATGCGAGAATGATTATCTCAGTTTAAGTCTTGGAGGGACATAAGAGAAAAAATAAATAAATTACAAAACAATGAAACATAACTATGAACTCTAGCAACATCTGCAGTCATATATCCCAAGAAAAACACTTTTAGAAGTAACTGAAAGATGGAAGTGTGTTTTAAAAAGCCTGTGCTGTGATGTTAATCGCCTCACATCTGTTATCTGTGTGCATGAGTGACACAATGGCAACGCCCTTTAATGCATTTTCAGTGTCTCTCTTTCAGCTTGCTATGACATAAATACAGACAAATGGACTGGCACAAGGCTCCGTTCTCCTCAGTGACTGGTACTTATAGAGCACAGCATATTAGAAGCCTCTCTGTCATCCTCCATCCCTCCAGTGTCTTTTGTACCGCAATCATTACTTTACATCACAACACTATGATTACACGCATAAAAAGGACAAAACAAACTTGACTGTTTGCATTACATACGCAAAATGTCTAGATAACATCTGGGAATTTAGGTCAGATCAGGTGAAGGTATTTCTGAAAATTAAATGTCACATTAATTACCATGAAACATGGCTATCATGGTTATTATAACAACAAAAAAAAAAGTTTATTTAAAAAAATAAAATAGGGCTGGGCGATATATATCGAGCGCATCTCGTCAGTAAAGCCGGTAAATCTCCATCAGCTTATAAACAGAGCCGTAGATCACTGACAAGCTACGCTGTGAGTTTTGCGGGTGATTCAATTGTGTAGCTTGTCAGTGATCTATGGCTTTGTTTATAAGCTGCGGTTCCTTTTGAAAACAGCTGATGGAGATTTTCCGCTAATCAAAGAACCGGCTTCACTGATTAGAGGCACATAATATATCGCTCGATATATAACGCCCTACCCTAAAATAAATATAATAATAATAGTGATATTAATAATATAATACAATAAAACACAAAACTTGTAAACTAAAACCCGTTAAGAATTCGCTCCAAAATAAAAATTTGCTCATTAACTCACCCTCATTTCCTTCCAACCCCAGAAGACCTTTGTTTATCTTCAGAACACAATAATAATTCCTTTTGTTGCGTAAAGAAACAAAAATAGCATATCATCAGAATACCCTTCTATTTTTGTTTTCTTTGAGCAAAAAAGTATTCTCTTTGCATCGCAAAACTGAAGTTGAGCCGTTATTGTCACATGGACCGTTTTACCCCTGTTTTCTTTGGACCTGGGATCATTTCAGTTGTGTTGCTGTCTATGAAGAGTCAGACGGCTCTCTGATATCATCAAAAATATCTTAACTTGTGTTCCGAAGATGAACGAAGATCTTCTGGGTTTTGAAAGACTTGAGGGTGAGTAATTAATGACTGAATTTTCAGTTTTAACTGAACTAACCCTTTAAGCTGGACTCTACTCGCTTAATCATTGCTAATGCTTGCCCTTGAAATTTAAGGTAAAAGTTGAAAAGTGCTATTTCTGAGCCACTATCTGTTTCTTACCCAAACAATCCCACCCCACAGCTACTAAACAGCTTATTACAAATAGTCCCGCCTCAAACACATGCTATTGGTTGAGTCATAGGTTGACATTTCAAACTGCTTAAACAAACAGAGCCGTGTTTTGACAGAGCCACATAGCATACATGCCTCATAGAAGTCAACAAATGACTTGTTGGAGTTGTTGTTTCTGCATATTAATAATTGGGATAGAGAATTTTGACATCAAGACGTTTAAAGCCTCTTGGTGTCACTGACACCTCCTTATAAGCTGTCTCCCACAGCACCATATTTTCACTTAGTGTACGAAGGAAAGGTATCTTACCTGCTATCTTCATATTCATGTGAGCATCCAGTAACAAGTTTTCAGCCTTCAGGTCTCTGTGAACAATATTGCGTTCGTGGCAGTACTCCACCGCTGAGAGGATCTGCCAGAACTTCCTCCTCGCATCCATCTCGCTGAGCCGCCCGCGGCTGGCCAGGTAGTCTGTGTTGCCAGACAGGGATCAGGTGTTATTGGGTCGTCATCTGCACATCCAGGCAACATGTCACAGTCATGAATTTTTCATGAAAATGGTATGCAGATTGTGACAATGAGCAGGGAAACATCTGTTGAACAGTGCTGCTCATATACGTCCTGTTAAATACTATGCTGGATAATCTTGTCAATATAAAAATGGTTCATTTACTTCCATTTTAAGAAAACGTTTACATTTTATGTTTGTAGACATAAAGTCCTGTTAAAAAGTTTAGGGTTGGTAAGATTTGTTAATGTTTTTGAATTAAAGTCTGTTTTACTCTGCATTTATTTGATCAAAATTAGTAAAACTATAATATTGTAAAATATTTTCACAATTCAAAGTAAAGTTTTCTATTTTAATATTTTTAAATGTAATTTATTCATGTAATGCGAACGCTAGATTTTTTCGCAGTCATTACTACAGTTTTACGTGTGACATGATCCTTCAGAAATATGCTATATACGTCTAATATGCTGATTTGAAAAATAAGTTATGCTTCCTAATGTTTTTGTGGAAACTCAGACAGTTTTATTACAAAATATGCTCATCACAGAAGCCTATTCAAGTCAATGTATTGAACTGTATTTTTAATTAATTCATATTTTTAAATTAATTAATAAAACCAGACTATTTTTATGATTTTTTTTTCTAAACATTTGTCAGACTCTGTGTTTTGTATTCCTACTGTTTTGATCCCCATGTGTCTGCCATGCCCATATTTGGTTATTCCTGACCTAGTTTCGTTGAGTTTGTTAATTCGTGTCCAGCCCTGTACCCCATGTGAATCTAGTTCTGTGTCATTAGTGTGTGTGTATATAGTGTGTCAATGTTCTAGTCCATGTTGACTAGTCGTCAAGTGTCATCCCCTGTGTCTACGTGTGACATGAGTTGTATCCTGTCTCGCTTCATTGAATAAAACCTTGTATCAATGTGTTCTACGCTTTGCCGATTCCAGCCCCTAGATTACGGCCGGGAGTGCCGATTACGATTCCTGCTCCCGAGTCTGCGCTGCAAGAGCGCCCTCCAGAGCGCTTCCCTGAACCGGCGCGACACGTACACCCTCCAGAGCATTCCCCTGAGTTCACGCGGCAAAAGCCACAACCAGAGTTTACTCTGCGAGAGGATTCCCCAGAGATCACGGCAAGAAGGAGATCTCAAAGAGTTCCCCCCCCCCACCCACTACAACCAACATGGCCGGGGCGTCCCTTGACCTTACCTACTGCTCCGCCCTGCTTACCCTGTGTCATCCCTTGTGTCTACATGTGATGTGAGTTGTATCCTGTCTTGCTTCATTGAATAAAACCTTGTATCATTGTGATCTACGCTTTGCGCGCTTCCTGCCCAGAAGTAGACCGTGACAACATTTCTATTTAGCCTGAATTTATTTTTATTTTAGTTTTAATAAATTTAGCACTCTAACTCATTTCAGTTCCCTACCAAATCAACATTTCTAACTTTTTTTATTTTTTATTTAAAGGAATAGTTCGCCAAAAAACGACAATTCTGTAATTTACTCACCCTCAATTGGTTCCAAACCTGTATGAATTTCTTTGTTCTGCCGAACAAAAAGGAAGATATTTTGAAAAAGGTTTGTTACCAGGAAGCTTTTGGTCACCATTAACTCCCATAGTATTTTTTTCCCTTCTATGAAAGTCAATGGTGACCTGAAACTGCCTGGTTGCAAATCTTTTTAAAAATATCTTCTTTTGTGTTTGGCAGAACAAAAGACATTCAACCAGGTTTGGAACTAATTGAGGGTGAGTAAACGATGACAACATTTTTATTTTTGGGTCAACTATTCTTTTAAGTTTTATTTCAATTAACACAAACAATTTTAAATATTGTTTGTTTCAATTGACCACACTGGTTCAGAAAGTGTTGTCTTTGAAAGTTACAGTATGTTTTCATAGTACATTGAGCCCTTTTCCCTTAAAAGATAAGACTCTTTTTCTCATGTCCTCCTTTATGCATGACAAGTGCATGTCAGACTGATGTAAATACGAAACTACCAGCTTTTCATGAATTTCAAATCAAGCAAAAACAACCTGAAGCAAGCAGCATATATTCATTCTCTCCAAAAACAAAAGGCCAACCTGTCATCCACAGCCGATCACACATTCAAAACAGGACCTGACTGTCTGCCATGCCTACTTCAGATGCGAGCCGAGCGCTGATAAAACAGCAGTCCTCTGAGTTAATCAGTTGACAAGGCCATGGAGATGCCGGTTGCATGGGTATGCATGTGTGCGTCATGTGTTAGAGACATGTAGGAAACTTCAAAGGGTGCGCTGTGAATGTGAGGCAGTGAATAGAAAGCATATTCAGTTGACAGATGGGTTTACATCCCTACGGACTGAATTTATGACAACGTCACTTGCACCCAGCAGGTAGAATAAGCAATCTAATCTACATCATGATGACGTGTAAAACTTAAAAACTTCTTGCAACAAACATTGAACATCTCTCCAACACCCAGAATGGAGCGATCTTTGACGAAAGAAAAGAGATGAGCAGATCTACCATTAAAAGCTTTAGAGATATATAAAAAAAAAAAGACCGACAAAAGTTCAAATAAAAAAGACAAACAGCTCATCTCTAAACTACTATAGAACTTAATGTAAAGAGAAGTATAATAAGGAGCACCATGGCCTCCTCTTAGTTCAAACCTTCAACAGTAGCAGATTTAAAAATAACAATTGCAAGACACTCATGCTTGTAATTGTATGATAAGATGATCTGGGTGGAATTAATCTTGTGTTAAAGGGATAGTTTACCCAAAACTTTTGTTATTTATTACTCACCGTCACATTGTTCTAAACCCATAAGACCTTTGTTCATCTTGAGAACCCAATTTAAGATATTTTTGATGGAATCAGAGAGCTATCTGTTCACAGTCAGCATAGTCAAGCTCATATTCACATAAGTTGCTATGTTGTTCCATAATCTTAGTATTTTTGTCACATGACTTCATGTTTTTATGTAAAATATCTCAGCAGTCTGAAAAGGAGGTAAATTTACTTTTGGAAGCTTGGACAGATATAGTACCTTATTGCACATTATTATTATTTTTATTATTATGGTTTCATGCCCTCTAATTCACTATAAACTCACTTTGCTCAGCACAAACACAAACCATGTTTATCTTCAATGCACCCCCATTTAATGCACTGCAGTCTGGATGGTATTTTCTTTTACTTCTGCATGTATTTTTTAAAAATGAGAACATGACACACATTCTGATCATGTTTGATTGGATGCGCATCCTTTAACAAAAGATATCGGAAACAAATATACTTGCAGTGGAAATCAAATATCACTACAACCAAACGTTGTTTTCAATATGCTTAAAGACAAACCATCTTCAGATTCATCAGTCCAGCCATTTTTGAACATTTTCTTCATAAAGCACCAGACAGGTGTAACCAATCCTGTCATCTTGCATGTTGGCGCTTTTTATATAATTAGCTTTTCTACCTATTGCCTATTTATATCAAGTGCTCAGTCCAATTTGCTGCATATTAAGAGTTAGTAAGGTAGTTGTAAAGTTTAGGTATGGGGTAGGTTTAAAGGTGCCATAGAATGCAAAGCTGTATTTATCCCGAGTCTCAATCACCAATGTTTCCTCCTTCACGTGTTAATCTCGCGAAAAAAAACGACCACTGAAAAACAGATGAATCTGAACATAACACAGACTGTGACATCACAGTCAGGATCACTACACCAGCTGCCAGCCGAACCTACACAGCCCAATCATCAGTACTTCATCAGTTCTAGATCAGTACTAGACAATAGCGAAAACCGTGAGATCATGGAAATGAACATTATGTTCCAGGCTGTCCAGGGGATGTGAAGTGCAGGGATGGGTTGATGTCTGTATTCGGACAGGCACAGACAGAAAATAACCCGTTCTAAAAAAAAAAATAACACGAGCCACTAAAGCGACATGGTTAGCTTGCTAGCAGTAGCCTGTTACATTACAGTAGGCTACATACGATTTCGCTTACCACATAATCAGAGTAAGATGATCCTGAACACCGCTGACAAGCATCTGAAAATGTGTTGTAAGCACTGACGCTCATTAGTATAAAGTAAAACTAAAACACGATTGTGCATATTAATAGAGGCTCCTTGATGCCCACATTCTATATACAGTATAATTACCTAAGGATACAACTGCGAGAGAAAGTAATGAAACTTATTTTTTCCCCTCCATTTCTTTCCTGCTATGCTATACAACCAACCAGAGCAGAGCTCAACATTGAGCCTCACGGTAAAAAAAACAGCCAATCAGAGCAGAGCTCAACATTATTCTTCATGACTCTTCCAAAACTGAACATTCCATCCAGTTGTAAATTGATTTGGTTTCTGGAGACTTTTTATCGATTGAAATACTACATCAATCCATCCTATGGCACCTTTAAAGGATCTAAAATATGGTCATGCAGAATAAGAATGAATATGTGCTTTATTAGTACTATTAATAGCAATATGCATGAAAATAATCAACTTGTAAAAGTAGTGATTTTTTTTTTTACTACTCCTAATATATTGTTAGGTATAAATTTGTGTTCACGTTGAATTGCTTAACACTTTTGCTGCTATTTTGGTGGGATATAGTTTTTAACAATTTATTAAATTATTTTAATTTGCATGTAAGTACACAGTAAATATAAAGTGGGCTCCATCAGTTAACTGAGTAAAAGTGGAGCTGTTATAAATGAGGTAAAACTATTAATTCCATGCCATATAATGACATTTGGGGGCAGTCGTGGCCTAATGGATAGGGAGTTGGGCTTGTAACCCAAAGGTCACAGGTTCGAGGCCCAGGTCCGGCAG
>JAUCMU010000097.1:20682430-20699688 GCA_032275025.1 Enteromius treurensis | reverse complement strand
CCTACTTAGAAATCATGGAGGGGTCTACAATTTTCAGCATAGGTGCATTTCCACTGTGAGAAAAAAATCCGGAAGTCACATTGTATGATTTTTTTAACAATTTATTTGGGAATTACTGTGTCAAAGAAGTATTATATAGCATAATAGTGTAATCATTTTTAACAATATTGCTGAATTTAATGTATTTTTTAAATTGAATAAATGCAGCCTTGTTGAGCAAGCGACTAGAGTGTATAAAAAAAAATAAACATACAAATATTAGTTATTTCTTTATTTAAATGTTATTTTTAAACTAATTTTATGAAAATAATAAAATGTTTTTGTTTTTTTTCATAGTCGTCTGAGGTAATGTCAGGTGATTCACAGAAAACAAACTTTGAAAATACCCATGAAGCAAAGCTGGCAGAAAACCAGCCACATACATCCAAATCTGCATGCTCCAGCAGAGCAACTGCCATTGAGATGATGGGAAAACCAATTATATATATGGTATATGAGAGTGCCTTAGGCCCGAACTGTGGCAAACAGGGGGCATTATTTTCTCATTTAGCGCTGTAAAAATGCAACACTGCAGCTTTGATTTGGAGCCAGCGCAGTCCTTCCAATGATGATGTGTTTATTCTGTTCTTGATACGCATCTTTGTTTCTTGTATTTACAATCCACGTTAGTAAATCGCATCCAGTTCAGAATCAGAGTTATATTCGATGCGGCTGGTGAGCTCGCAAGCCAGAGGATAAATGTGTTTACTCTTGAAGTATTTGTCCCCTCCAAACGAAATGAAACTTGGGCTTTGACAGCTCCCCTTCTCTCTGTGTGAATCATCTGTATCTGATCTCCCTGCACTAATTCCAATTTAATTGCCTGTTGCCTGCAGGCTCCTCAATAGTGGTAACAAATGGTTTGATTTTGTAGTCCTCATCAGGCAGCATTTTAAATGCAGCACTCTAACCCCACTCGAATGCCAATGAAGCACCGAACAGCCTCGTGTTTACTAATGCTGGTCCTCCCCCCGCGCTCTCGTCTCTGTTCCTCTCATATCTGATTAAAGGGGATTTGTAAGAATTGGCGAGATGCATGCAGCCTCTCTCTCCATTGTAAATGATATTGGGCTAGAACAGGCGGTCTCGGCTTCTTGTGTATTTTCGTTTTAAGAGGCAAAGATGTTCTGCCCCCGGATAATGCTGTTTAATCTGTTTAAACGAAGTTTTGACATTAAAGTTCAGGTGTTATGTGGGAAGGTGGCTTTGGCGCTGCATGCGAAATAGGATCCGATGCTTTATATTAATTTTTAAAGCATGCTTTATGATTAATGCGTTATCTTCAAGAGAGTGTATCTCCATTAATTCTACATAAGAAGGGCTAAAGGAATATCCAAGACACAACAGAGAAAAACATGCCTTTGTGGCCTTTTGAGCTCCGTGTCTAGACTGAATGGTTAATAGATGAGTTTTTCTTCATTAGTGGTGATGGCTTGCATTGCCATTACTTTTAATCATGTTTAAGATTAAGCCTAATAAACTAACTTAAGCATTTTTAAGTATTAAATGGAGCACTCCAAAAATACATGGAGTTTCCTGTTTTTATTAAATGTTCTACACAACAATATATTCTGAATTTATGTATAAACATCTCAACTCGCTTACGAATGGAGATTAATTTACAGCATACAATGTCATTGTATTCTGGGACAGGTGGGTCCTTTCTCTCTCCTCACATCTGCCTTCTGCGCTCCTGACCTCTGACCCCACTCACACGCACCACATAATGAGCCAAACCAACTTCATTTGATCCTTTTTTTCATTTCTGATATTTTATGTCATAGCATATAGTATATATTTTATTAGTTTGGTATTTTTCTAAGTTGATATTTAGATTTAAAAGCACCAAAAAAGAGACAGCTCTCTGGGTTACTTGATTCTGATAAGAGATTGCGTAACATTTTTTTTAAACAGGTCTCCTGTATGTTCACCAAGTCTGCATTTATTTGATAAAAAAGACAGTCGTATTCTGAAATGTTATTGCAATTTAAAATAACTGTTTTTTATTTGTGTATGTTTTAAAATGTAATGTATGCCCATGAAGAAAAGCTGAATTTTCAGCATCATTACACAGTCTTCAGTGTCACATGATCCTGCAGAAATGACTGAAGTACTGTACCGTATGCTGATTTGCTGCTTTTTTGGTTGAAAATAGTCACTTTTTTTTTGGAAAACTGAATTCTTTTGAATGACAAAACTTGTTCAAATATGTTTGTGTGCAGTATGTATCTGTATTACTGTTTGAATTGCAGTTTGCGAAATTCCTATTCCTGTGTTTCCAAATCAAATTGCAGTTTAAAATATGCAATTCAATTCCCATTTCCATCAATGAATTAAAAGTGAGATGATTAGGGGCCTAAAATCTGTATTTTTCCCAACCCTGATGTCTTTGTGTTGGAAAAGACAGTAGACATGTACTTTTTGTAAAATCTTCTCATCGTGTGGACATGCTGGAGTAGCGGGTGACCCAGTAGTCTGTGTTTGGGTGAGGTGCAGTGTGGGTAACAGGCAGCTCTGGAGTCTGGAGTGGGAAACAGAGCAGAGCAGCTGCTGAGGAGAGCCGAGTCTCTGACGCTCACTCTGAGAGAGGAGCTGGCTCCATTAACAGCCCTATTCACCCAGCTTAAGCTACTCTGTCAGCCACTTCAGAACCATTAAAGCTCTGCTGGGAGCTAGACACAGAGAACGAGGGAGACGGAGAGAGAGAAGAATGAGGAAAAATAGAAGCAGGGGGATGCTCTCAGAGGAACTGAGTGATGGTATAAATAGTTGGAGTTGTAGAGGTAAATTATTCCTAAAGACATTAAACAGTAGTGAAGCTAAGCTCCCTCTCTCTCTTCCCCTCATGCTTTCTCTTTTTTACCACAGTCGTCTCATATATTTATGCCTGTGCTGGATTGCCTCGGTTATTTTTCTCTTCTGAAAAGGGCTGACAACACAAATATCTGTTATGTGTCTGATATAATGAAGCTCAAGAATGTGTCATCATTTGTATTTCTGCAGTATTTCACAGCGAGATTTGACTTGAATATTTTTCTTCTGCTTTTTTTTTTGTTATCCTCAAGCTAGACTGGCGTCAGAAAGACAACATGAAAATGCTTCCATTTTGCATTCTTTTTTAACTGAATACATTTCAAATGATTATTTCAGCAGAACAACCTGGTGAGAAACCTGAAAAACAAAGTAGTTTTAAATAATAATAAATACAATTATTATAATTACCTTAACCTATTTTATTTTATTTTAGAATATCTTGCCATGATTATACAGTAAGAGTTCATGATTAGTGGCCTAGAAGATCTCCAAAATCTAAAATGTTTCTTTTTATTTTTTACATTCTTGCAGATTTCTTCTTCTTTTTAATAACAATAGCCCTAAAAAACGTGTTGCTTTTGTATGTTTGAGCTTGGTGAAAAAGTTTTCAAGGTTGAATATCTTCTCCCGGCCCTTGAATGGCTCTTCGTAATCAATGTCGGCTCTTAAACTTGGAGAGAATAGAAGAGAAATCGGCCAACTTGTCTTAGTACATTTACACCAAACTCACATTACAGACGAGCTGTCAGTGGAGTGTAGAGGTTCATTTTTATGTGTCTCAGGCACTAATGCTTTTTTTTACTCTGAGCTCTGTCGTAAATGCTGATTGATTGAGTGAGAAGTCAATCCCGGCCTGCTGTTCACGAGGCCACCACTGGGCTTTCACAAAGATTTTAAATTAGAGACAGCTTTACTTGAAAGATACATTATTGATTAGCCATAGATACTGAAAGCACGTTTTTTTTGTTGTGGAGAACAGAGAAACTAAGACAATGCATAAGTCTCTTCAACCTCATCCATTATGAAACACATAGGCTTATTCATTCATTTAGCTAAAATGTACTTAACAACAAAATGGATGAAATCCAAATTCTGTGTTCTTGCACTAAACACTAATTAAACCCCCTCTCGTTTTGTCTCTTTAGGCTCAGACATGGCAGTGTTTTGTCTCCTGTGTGGGAAGCGTTTCCAGACCCAGAAGGCTTTGCAGCAGCACATGGAGATTCACGCCGGCATGCGCAGCTACGTCTGCAGCGAGTGCGAACGTACCTTCCCGAGCCACACGGCGCTCAAACGCCATCTCCGCTCGCACACAGGTAAGCTTTACCTGAACATCACTCCCACCGCCAATATCTGAGTCATCTAAAAGCACATTAACAGCTTCGCACCTTCGTGTAATGCAGAAATGGGCAAGCGGGCCACAAGCTGAGATGTGGCAAAGAGGGAACATGTTCATGCTAAGGTTATTTAAACCTCTTAATTATCCTCAGATGAGCCACATTTTTGAGTAGTTACAAAGTCAGGTACATATCGTCACATTTGAACCACCGCCTAAAAAGAAATGGGCCTAATATCTGACACACAATGTCAAAATGTCAGTGCTAATGCTAAATGCTGTGCTATCATGACTGACTTGTACTTTTGAATAAATATTCAGTGCCAAAATCTTCTTAAACTTTGTCAATCTAGTGACTTCTTCCAGTGTGCTAACTTGCAAACAAAACTCTGTCTCCCTATGGTCTGTGGGCGGCCCATCTGAGGCTTCTTTTGACAGTCTTTTGTTTCTTTCTCTACCTTACCTCCCTCTTTTCCCTCAGTTTCCTTTAGAGAAACTTTAAACTTAAATCAAGCCCCTCTATTAGAGAGAAGGTCAAACCTGACATTTTTAACCTGTCTACATTATAAGAATTTCTGAGTGTGAGAATTTAATTTTTGAATTATATAAAAAAAAAAGAGGTGGTAGAAGGACATTTGGTAAGGTGGCACTGAGATACTTTACATTGCAACAGGTAGGATTACAATATGTAAACATGCCCTTGCAAATATTTGCTAGAAATTGAAAAAAAATAAAAAAATAAATTACTTCCCTTACAATTAGTTTGAACAGACTATATCACTTTTTTTGTACAAGCATGTTTAACTGTTATCTCTGTTTTTCCTTCATAACTAGGCAAACAGAGATGATTGAATCCGTATGGTCTGGCAGTGAACAGAAAAAGCACAACATCGCCCCTACTCCATTTACTCTTATAAATTTTCTCTCGCTTTTGCTCTCTCTGCCTGACCCAAAATACCAGTAAGATTGTCAGAGGCTGTTGAAGTCTAGACTCAACATGTAAATTTTTGATAAGAAGGGCCAGAAATGAAGTGAGGTTGTTTTTTTTTAAGAGACGAAGCATTAAGTATGCGCTCCATCTCGCCACAGACCACTGGGTTCATGAGTTTTTCCAGAACAGCGTCTAAAAGGACATTCTGACATTCCTGACAGAGTCTGAGTAAATGTCAACGTCTGTAGCTATTTCAACAAGCAAAATCTGATTTCTCTGTACTTGAATTGCAGGAGTTTTTGAAACTGCTTGCACACAGACATGAGTGTAAACTGAAATTGTGGTGTTTGAGCAGCATCTCAAGAAGTTCATTTTAGGGCTCTTCATTTCAGTTATTTCTCGTAACCGACAACTGATGCTCGTTCACCAATTATTAACCGTTAACGACAACATTATTTAAAATTAGAATTTAATTCAATTAGAAATTATAAGCAAATTATAAGGAAAACTGACGAGATCTAATAAAACTTTCAGATGACACGCAGCTAATTTTCTCCATCCCTATAAGTTACCTAAAACACACATAAAAACTCATAACACATGGTAGATGAGCGTTTGTGCAGCAGAGCGGCTCTCTTTAGCAGTGTATGACGTAACAAACACTAATTGTCCTGTCCTGTTCCATTCACACAGTGTGTGTGTTCCGAGAATGCGGTTATAGAATTCAGTTGACACTCCCTGTATTAGGACTCAAGGAGCCTGCCTACAGGACTGACAACTGTATTCTGCTGCTCTGTGAATGTGGCCAATAAAATGTGACTTTTTTTCGCACATTTTTATATAAGCCATGAGTGACATATTCTAACAATGCAGCAAACCTTTTAAAATAATTAGATGAAATACTGAAATAAATAAATAAATAAAATGACTTTTTAAACCGTTTAACTGATTGTATCAATCGGTCAAAATTCATACTGGTCGGTTAGCTGTTAGAATAAACATCCTTAGTTCATTTCTAAATTGTCGAAAAAGTACAAGTTTTGTCTTGGTTTTTAGAACTGATATTGCAGGAAAAAGCTCAAGGCAGGTATGTGGAATTACACATCTCTGTATCTTCATATTATCTTCATCTACATATATTATTAGAATATATGTTATTAGAATAGCAATGCTTAAACTGTTTCCAGTCTGTTGGAAAGTTGGGTAACTAAAAACAAAGAACAGTATAATATGGTATAAGAGTAGTCATTTTGGCAATTTAGAAATCTTTTCAAAGCCTAGGAGACTAATTGATGATCTAAGGTGCACTTCATTTAAAATAAAATAAAAATTGTCGATCTTCACAAAGCTGGAAAGGGCCACGGGGCAATAGCAGCTTGGTGAAAAAATAACAACTGTTGGAGCGATTGTCAGAAAATGGAAGAGGCTAATGATGACTGTCAATGTCCCTCGTACTGGGGCCCCATGGATGATCTCTCCTCGTGAGGTATCAATGATGCTAAGAATGGTGAAGAATCAGCCCATAATACTGTGAAGAGAGCTGGGACCATCATTTCCAAGGCTACTATCAGTAATACACTAAGACGTCATGGTTTAAAATCTTGCATCGCACAAAAGGTTCTTCTGCTTAAGTCAGCCCATGTCCAGTCCCGTCTGAAGTTTGCCAGGGACCATCTGGATGATCTAGAGGAGTTATGGGAGAAAGTCCTGTAGTCAGATGAGACTATAGTAGAACCTTTTGGTATTAACTCCATTCGCCGTGGTTGGAGAAAGAAGAATTATGAGTTTCATCCCAATAATACCATACCTACAGTGAAGCATGGGGCTGAAAGCATCATATTCCGGGGGTGTTTTTCTGCACAGGGGACAGGACGACTGCACTGTATTAAGGAGAGGATGAATGTATTGTGACAAATTGGGCAAAAACCTCCTTCCCTCAGTCAGAGCATTAAAGATGGGTCCTGGCTGGAGTGGTCTAGCCAGTCTCCAGACTTAAATCCAATTGGAAATCTTTGGAGGGAGCTGAAACTCTGTGTTGTGCAGCGACAGCCCCGAAACCTGAAGATCTGTATGGAGGAGTAGGCCAAAATCCCTCCTGCAGTGTGTGCAAACCTGGTTGAAGAACGTCTAGGTTACGAAGGTAACCCACGTTCCCTGAAGGAGGGAACAGAGAAGTTACACATGGGAACTCGCATTAGAGACCAATCACCTCTGAGCCTTATCAAAAAGGCCAATGAATATTGCCGTGTTCCTATTTCTACATGCGGAATGAGAACAATTAAAATATCCATGATTCAGAGATATATGAATGAAAACACGGCCTACTGGCTGACTGCGGAAGAATATAAGCCACTACCTACTTGGCGAAAGAGACCCAGTAGGAACACAGCCAGGGACTACTCCACCCTATTCCTGACTGCGGGGCAGGAGGACCCAGGGTTCGCACGTAGGAAACATTCTGGGAAAAAGCGCACGGATCCCGTGGGAGTGGCGCAGCAAGCCGACACCAGCCGGGCTCCCGATCTCTTGATGTCTAACCTAAGACAAGGGAGGACACCGGCTCAACACGGAGATTGTAGAATCTGGCAAAAGTGTTGGGTGTCACCCAGCCTGCAGCCCTACAGATGTCATCTAAAGAGTAGCCGTGAGCCAACGCATAGGAAGAAGCAACACTCCTAGTGGAGTGCTCAGTCCTAAGGGGCACGGCTCTGTCTGGTATAAATAAGCCAGGAAGATGGAATCTACAACCCAATGGCTAACCTCTGTTTGGAGACAGCATTCCCTTTCTGCTGCCTTCATAGCAGACAAAGAGCTGCTCAGAGTGTCTGAAACCCCTGGGTGCGGTCAACATATATGCGCATTTAGGATTTATTTATTTATTTTTTTCGGGACACAGCAACTCTAGGCCGGGTCTGCCTCCTCCTGGGGCAGAGCTTGCTGGTTCACTACCTGAATGCGGAAGGGCATGGTAGGAACCTTGGGCACAGGACCGGGGTCTCAAGCTTTGACGTGAGAACAGCCAGACCGAATTTCCAGGCACGTTTCATCGACAGAGAAAGCTTGTAGGTCCCCTACTTTCTTGATGGAGGCCAGTGCAGTCAGAAGCGCTGGTGCTAACAGGCTGTTTAGCAAGGTACAAGGTGCGGTCTAGGGGGGTTAACCCGTCCCTCACCTCAGAGGAACCTCTCGACCAGTTAGTGTTTCTGAAGGGATGTTCCACCCACTGCAACGTTCATTCTTAGAGTTAAAAGGGGCCTCATCATTTTTTCTTTAGCTTGTGCTCCAACTTCTCTTGCAGGAAGGAAACTGCAGCCGGGCATCTCTGTGGGTCCTCGAGAGGAGTATCATTTCCTGAGAAAGAAAGCCCTTCCTCAAGGGAATTTTCCAGGAAGGGCTGCTGCAAGACAGACTAGGATGGGAAACCAGACCCCCGAGGCCCATATGGCTACTAGCGGATGTGCTCATCGTCCTCCCTGGTCTTGCACAGGGTCTGTGCAAGGAGGCCCACTGGGGGAAGGTGTACTTGAACCCAGGAGGCCAGCTGTGTGCCAGCGCATCCCTGCCGAGTGTGCCACGGTGCCATGCTCACCTCCAGACTCGATCGTGTAACCAGTGCTGAAGCGGTCTCATATGAAGCAGGCCGAGCGGAGTTACTGCGGCTGTGGCTGCCATTTGCCCCATGAGCCTCTGAAATGTTTTGAGAGGAACCACTGTTTTGTGCCTGAAGAAGTCCAGACAACTCAGCACTGCCTGCGCACAGTCGTTGGCGAGGCGGGCAGTCATTTTGACCAAGTCCAGCTCCATGCTGAGGAAAAATATCCTCTGCACCCTTCTAATTTTTTTTTTTAAGGGAGAGTTTGCTCTGTTTTCGGCTGACCCGAAGTCCCAGATGGCTTAGGTGCCGAAGCATCAGGTCCCTGTATTCGCACAACAGATCCCGCGAGTAAGCTACGATGAGCCAGTCACTGAGATAGATA
This sequence comes from Enteromius treurensis, assembly GCA_032275025.1. NCBI lineage: Eukaryota > Metazoa > Chordata > Actinopteri > Cypriniformes > Cyprinidae > Enteromius > Enteromius treurensis. The sequence continues at coordinate 20,690,591 of JAUCMU010000097.1, read as the reverse complement.
AAAATGTGAATGCCTATCCGCACCTCTTTGGGAGAGCCATATCCGTGAGCTTCGTAAAAACGCAGAGAGGGACGGCCACATGGGGCATACTCATAAGTCCGACCCTCGAAAACAAACCGCCGAAGGGGTCTGTGTTGAGGTCGAGACATGAGAGTATGCTTCCTTCAGGTCAATGCTACACACCAATCCTGGTCCACAGCGTGGTGGTTTCGCTGGTGAGAGTGAATAGGCCAACCTGGGGGATGAGAGCGACAAGAAAGCATGCTTTGTCGACAACTGCCACCTGCACCAGGTTCAGCCACAGGTGTTGCTCCTTGACCACAACTATGGATATCACCTAGTCAAGGGATCGCGCCACGACTTCCGTCACCCCTTTTTTTTCTTTTTGGGGGCAAGGCTGGTCAGGTACGAGGTTCCCATATGTAACGTCGAAGTGACTCAACTGAAAGGGAAACTACAGGATTACAACAATCCCTATTTTCATATAATTAGAACAATTATTAAAACTTTATATTTGTAGTTATTATAGTTATTGTGCTCGGTGTGTACACGCCTTTATTAGGGCTCATTGGAAAGTTGCTGAGGCCACCTACTGGTTGAATTTCAGCACTGCAGTGAACCCCTGCAATAGGTAATAATACAATTTACAAATCAATTCATTTTCTCAAGCACAATATCCTTATAGCTTACCTGCTAATGTTCTGTTTTCTGCAGGAACAGGTGCTGGAGGTTTATCTGAAACATCACATCAAGACCATTGTATCATTTACTAAATAATTCTTAATGTTCTATATGCTATAACCAAACATTGCAACTAACAGCACTGAAAATAATACTCTTTTGAAGAAATTGTGCATGGCAAATGAGCCCCCATCAAATCTCTATAATATTCTGTTCTCCAGATATGTGGTCTTGTCTGGAATGTAAGCATATTTTGCTTTTTTTTCATTGTGAAGCAGATGGAACTCATAAGCTTGACTGTTTCGAAAAATGATAGCACGTCTCTCTTAACAATGCTGCACAATTTAAATGCGTCATTCATATCTTTAGGAATAGATGTGGGATGTGTTACAGTTTGCTGAAGCCAATATCATTTGTAATCTTAATTTACTAAGAAATCATTTGAATAAAACATGTCTTCCTAACCTTTGGTGTACTTGCAAATAAAGTTGTTTTTGGTTTCACAATTGTCATCATTCCATTGGAACATGTAAGGTCCACCCTGGCCCGGAGGAGCAGAGGGCTGATGGTACATCACCACACACCACTCAAACCCACAAGATGGCTCATCCCAGTGCCATTTCCTGTTACACACACACACACGAAGCAATGAGCAAAAGCACCAAAAAAGGACATGTGTCTAATGTGGCTCTCGACACACCTGAAGGTCGCTTGGCTTCCATCCAGCCAGTAGTATTGAGAAGGACAGTCTCCGTTTATCTCCTCATTGCCTTTATCCCTACGGAGCCCAATCCAGAAGTCTCCGTCTGATGCTTTCAGTTCATGGATAAAGTTCTCTATCAGTCTCTGCTCAGTCTTGGACTCAATACTAAGAAGGTCTCCACCATCACTCCTGCAGGCTCGACTCGCATCTTCAAAGTTGAGTTTACGCCGAATGTCTTGAAAATAGGCGATTTTATAGCAGGGCTTCTCAGTACCGCGCTTGCATATTTGCTGGCCTTGAAAGACACATTACATATGTTAGGAAAGTCAATTGGAATGTAAAATTCTTCAGTCTTTCAGGTCATCTTGTACACTTTTATTAAAATGCTTAAACAGTTAATTTAGAACAAACAAACAACGTGTTCCTTTCCACTGACCATATGTACTCAATGTGCATATACATTAGCAAAACGGAACCTCAGACTATTATAAAACAATTACAATAAAGAAAAAAAAGACATTTTGAAGAAAAGCGCATTTGTACTGAGTTACTGAAAGCGCACATAAGTTATTGTAAATGGAAAATCGAAATTTCCTCATGCATAAAGCCCTTTACGTAGCCTACACACTCACATGTATAGCCTACTAAGTTACTTGATTATTTCTCTAAAGCGTGTCTGCAAATCCAGGGGCTTCAAATAAGTTATAAAAAAGAGTTTTCCTTTCACAAAGAACATTAATAATGTTGTGTGGTGAATCGCTACTTGGTGTTCAGTCGATTGAATACGTGGCCAGGGTGTTCAAAGTACGTTACCTTTTCCCTACTGAAAGCGTAGATATTTAAAGCTAAAATTAAATGCAATTACGGTTATGATTACATTTCGGTCTATGGATGGCATAGAAATAGGATGAGATGGAACTGATTTAGAGAACTCATTTAGAGAAAGTCATTAGTGTCTGCGGCAGAACATACCTCTGGGCTCGTAAATGTCTGCACCGCAGGGAGGATGGACAGTATATCGGGTTAACAAGTGGTGAAGAGAGAAAACAGCCCTTTTTAAGACATGATCTAAAGAAGCCACTTCCATTCAAGCATCTCATTAAAATTAATTAAACAGGAAAAGATTAGTCGGTTAGCTAAGTGAGTGGGGTGAAAAATAAAAAGAGTTATTTCAAATCTTTTAAAATTATAATATATATATGCTATATAAAACTGCTTCTGTTAGCCTATAAATAACCTTTGGTTGTCAATGCACACGAGACACTACAGTAAAAATATTTGTTTCAAATCTTTTTCGGCTTAGAAAGCTTTTCTTTCTAATATCACATATAAAGTTTAGTATTTTAAAACAGTCGACTGCAGTAACTTACCGCCCTGAAGCTTTGACGCACACGAGGAGACGTTGAGTAAAACAAGCACGCAGCCACATTTTCTCATCAAGTCCATTTTATCACCTTTTTTCAAACTTCCATGGGTCTTAAAAGTAATTTCACGAAGACAATGAAAAGCCAATAAAACGAAACAATAACATCCAACTCCAGGAGAGCTTCGTCCAGTAGAAAACCGATTACCTGTCCCGTTATCCGCTGAAATCTTTGTGAACGTCCAGAGGGAGACGCGCGCGCGTGATCGCATGCACAGACGATCACAACACGTCATCAAATGACAGTAACTAACACGCCACGGGCTTTTATTTGTAGATATCAACAAATCACAAAAGATTAGAAGGACACAGTGCTAATTGGCTTTTGGCTATATTTAAATATTTCATATAAATTAGGCTTATGATAAACACATATTGTCCAGCAGCACTGTAAAAAAGCATCTTATACACTCTGTTTAAAATTCTAAAAACGTATGTTCTTTAATATCATCAAAATGTTTACTGAAGCTTCTGAACTTCTTTCTGGTCCTCATCCACAGATGATGAATTTGGAGCCAACCTACACAGAAGACACAAATAATTAAAAAAGGCTTTCAATATCCACTTGGTGTTTTTTAGAAAACCTTCTTCACAATTTAAGACAAAAGAAATGCATTTTCTGTTTCACACTTTTTTAGATGAAGCAAACAAGTTCATTCAAGCATTATTGTAATATGTGTCATGCTTCCACAATTAACTTGTTGGTAGAAACCAATCTACTGCACAGGCTAATGAAACTCTTCCTACACAACATTAAGCAAAGTATTCTGCAATGATACATTTATCAGAAAGGGAATTGTTCTGGATAATAGGAGAGGTAATCAATGCAGGTTTGAGCTGTCTGTACAGAGCAGAGCAGAAAAGATCAGACAGATTTCAGATCAATACCCAAGCCTCAATATAAGCTTAAGTTGGTTTTCCAATAACCCTTAATCACCGGGTCTGAAGATCAATTTTAGTAGGCTAGAAATCCATATAATAATGAAAATGTTAGAAACTGTCAGTTAATTCCTCTCTTTCCAGCTGACAAACCATTTCCCCTTCTAGTTTACCTGTTTAAATAATACGTCGGGCCTATGTGCTTTTCTCTTATCTAATTGGATGTGATTTACAGTAGCAGCATCAGCGGAATAGCTCCCCTTTTGCTGTCCACAGCAGTAAATTACTATTAAGCACACAATTACTATTACTTTATTGAATGCAGTAATACATTGCACTGTACCATCACCTTTTATTATGAAACGTTTATAGTGCTGGTGTACATAAGTTGCAAAAGATACACTAAAAGATAATTTACCAGAAGAAATTATAATCAGATAGAGTATATTAATCTCTGACAAGAAAAGAGAAATAACCTTTTTTCCACTAGGTTGCCTTGTCTTGTTTTGTTTCGGTAGGAAATCATCTCCTTCTGTTGAGAATAAACATCAAAACTGTATAAATTCTACATGACATTAAAAACAAGGTACTCGAAAGTATATATCTATATATATAGTCAATTTAAACAATTGTGATTATAAATAAATGTATAATAATGATAAATATAAATACATTTTTTTGTTTAAATAATATATGTGTGTGTTCTGTGCATATTTAAGTATATATATAAAGACACACATACAGCATATATTTAAATGTGTATTTATATAAATTATATTATGTATTTAATACATAAACACAAAATATTTTTCTTAAATATAAACATGGATGCATGCATGTGTATTTACATATACATAATACAGCATTTCTTAGGGCATCCTCCCCTATAGAGGATGAGAGGAAAGGAGGGGTGGGCTTCCTCAGGACTTTGATGTACGTAATATCTCTCACATATATTACGTAAACAAAAACTTTTATTACGAATGAAACTATTCGCAATTAATTATTTGAACTTCAAATAATCAGTTTTTGTATGTTAAAATTAAAATTAGATGGCTGAACAAAATAAAACAGTAATATTGTTTTACAATAATTGTATTAATAATGTAACACATTAGAATTTAAAGTGACTCTATGATTCCTAGAAATCATTGGAAATATTGATTATTATCTTTTTTTCTTCTTATATTTATTTTATTTCTTAGAAACCTTCTTAATATGATACGTCTTTACTGATACTTTTGATTGATTTAATGCATCCTTAACCTTAAAAATGTTACTTGCCGTTTCTTTTATTTGTAAAATTAACTAGCAATATCTGAGAGAAAATATTTTCAAATTATAAAAAAAAAAATGTATGTACAATATATATATATATATATACACAGATATATTCTTTTATTCTATTTATATATGTAAGTTGACTTGTACTGTATTTTTATTGTTTATTTTCTTATCCCATTGTATCTGTAGCAATTTGCGGCCACTGGAGAAACAATTTCCTTCGGCATTAATAAAGACTTCTCTTACTCTTATATATATTGACACCTACACTTGAAAACTATTACTAGTAAGTAGTACTAGTTACCTTACTCATAAAAATGTAGATCTGTATGCAGTTAAAACTGAGCTGCATAACACCAATCCCAGCCACCAAAACGAATAAACCACTAAAACAACTGACTTCAGTGCAGCTTGTATTAGGCTTGTAAGGTACTTAGAAGGGTCTGGATAAAGCACCACCACCCCATAATCATCAGGCGGCTCCCCGGAGAGACATCAAAGTCCTGAGGAAGCCCACCCCTCCTTTCCTCTCATCCTCTATAGGGGAGGATGCCCTAAGAAATGCTGAGGCTCTAGGGAAAAAGTGCTGAGGAAGGGAGAGAGAGCACTCTAATGAATAGGAGAGAAATAAAACACTTGGCTGTCTGAGGAACCCTGTCCTGCAGCATTCAAATATGCAATGGCTGTGTTAGCAGAAGACCCGAGATGAGGCTTAGGCTGATACAAACTGAACGGAGAGACCTGTGCGGATGTTTTAAGCTAATGGGGCCAAGTACTTCTTTTCAAACTTATTTCTTACCTTAATTCGCTCATCCCTCTGCTTTTTCAAAAGCGCAATAATCTGCTCTCGTTTCTTGGCCTGACACAGAAATGAAATATGTAAATGCACAACTAGCATACACTGCAAAAGGCTGAATTATAATACTATTTTGAAATTATTTTATAATTACTAAACATTAACATCATTTTAGTGTTATGTAGTTATTATTGAATTAGCTATAATTTTAGTTATAAGTTTATAATTAGTTATAATTTTCATACTTTCAGTTTTCATTTTAATTTTAGTTATATTTTCTGGAATTGTGTCATGTGTCTTTGTCTATTCTTCTTCTTCTTCTTCTACTTATTATTATATATTATTTTAATATTACTATTAGGTTTATTACTGTGGCAAGAGAGCTCAATGTGTTGCAAAAACATGAACAAAACATAAAAAAAGAAAAAGCACCAGTAAATTAAGAAAACATCTCCATCAGTTTATTTATTTATATATACAGTATACGTGTAGGTATTTTTGTTACTTTTTTAAATAGTAAAACAATTGTTAATTTTTGTAAGGGAAGTTGTAAAAGTAGCCAGCTTACATAATATTTCACACAAGTTTTAATTTAAAGTTAGTAACCAAACAGGTTTGGAATAACTTTTACTATCACTTTAATATTAAAATAAGTACAAAATGAGAAATGTTGTTTTAGCAATTAACTTAATGTTTTGCATCTAATATTTATATTTTATCTCAGCTTTAGTTCAGTTAACAAAAATGTTATTAGTATTTTATTAGTGTATGTGTTTATTTTAACATAAATACTAAATATGCACAAATGCACAACCAGGGTAACTGAATTTATCTACCAACACCTACAAAGATGCCAATCTGTATAAGATGGAGTATGACATCTACTGTAGTACACATCTACTGTATATAACAGCACTGCTGAATAGGCTCAGTTGTCGGAGTCTAGCAGATGAAAGCTGCACTTACTAAACAAGCCTCATAATTTTGATTTAGCGCCCATAGTTTCTGGCTGCACTTAATGTCATTTCCTTAAATCCATTACATGCTTGTACACTGAAACCATTTTTCAAGCCAATGTCATTTTATGGCAAGTTAATCAGTTATAATAATGTAATGTAATGTCTCTGTTGATTATTATCACCCAGTGTAAACATCTGTCATTTTGCAATCTGCTAAAACTCATACAACTAAATCAAATGCGGAACAGTACAATACACTGGGAAAATCACATTATAAAGCAAACGGAGTATGATTACGTTAAACACTATAGTACAGAGACTTTAAGGCATTTTTGACAGTGCAAAGCATATTTTTATTAAACAAAAACCAAAACAAACAAACTCCAATGAATAAGCCTTTGACTCAGAGGTTTTGGGAATGAGGTTAATTAGCTAAGAGTAATCTCATAAAATGGATCTATCCTCCAGAGGGCCATCCATCTTGGGGTTTGCAGGTTGATTACTCACAGTGGGGAAGCAGAGATTACAGGGAGGGCACTGCCCACTGCCCTGATGAACATGCTATATTCAAACGCAAGGAAATGAATAACTGACCAGATTGTGAAGAGCACATGGAACTCCAAGGCTGCAGTACAACAAACAGAGATGGTAACCTGTCCTGGAGCAGCTGATAAGCCAGCCCGCTTTTTTCATATTTTACGAGGTGGCTAATTTGTACAAATTTATATGACCTCAATCGTACAAATTCATATGAATTTTGCAAAACCGAGTTGTACAATTTGCATGAATTTGTACGAATGACATAAACCTAACCAGTGGCGGTTCTACATTGAATTACTTCCTGGGCGAGAGCCCCTCTTAGCGCAATGTTGAGATGTGACACACTTTAATCTCTAGCAGTGATTCTCAAGGCCCACCGCTTTGCAAATTTCGTAAGTCTCTCTTATCTAACACATTTCAGTTCCCGGATCTCTCTCCTAACGAACTGATAATCTGAATCAGGTGTGTTAAATAACATGGGAGACATACAAAATGTGCTGAGTGGTGGGTGTAGAGGACTGGAGTAGAGAACCATTGATCTACAGTACATATACACAAAAAAACAAATCAACAAAATACTTGATTGTCATTTTTAGCTTTGTTAGCTTTTTTATATATATAGAACTTTCAGTTTTAATTTTCATTTTAATTACATTTGTATTTGTCACGCTCCCAGGCGTTCCATCTGTCTTTTGTTGGTTTCAGTTCATGTCCATGTCCATGTCCATGTGCTTGATGTTTTGTTTTCATTCATTTCTCCTCATGTGCTCCTGTCATTTTGTAAACCCCGCCCCGGTCCTTAGTGTGTGATTGTCTCCTCAGGTGTTGTGAGTTTTTCTGTTAATTAGTTTGTCTATTTAAACCGTGTCCTTTTCAGTTCAGGTCATCCGTCGTTA
>JAUCMU010000097.1:20664712-20677484 GCA_032275025.1 Enteromius treurensis | reverse complement strand
ATATATAATTTTCGGCGAATAAAAAAAAAGTTTTGACTGGCATCGTCATTTTAAGAACATGTTTAGTTTTTTTTTGGAAGAAAATTATCCCACCAATATAGGCTACGTTTGTTGACTTTATGTCTGTCAAGCGAAAGCCACGTTTGTAGCCTAGAACGTGCTTATTTCAACGCCTTCTAACGCTGCTAAGTCAATCAAACTCTATAGGCAAAATGATAAGTTTTATTGTCAACAGTATAATATCTAGTGATTAAAATATACATTGCTAAGCCGTTACCTGTCGCCATTCCTTAGGTTTAAAGAAACACAAGTCAAGCGTACCGAAGCTTGGAAACAACAAACTGCTTTTGAGGCCCTTATCTATGTCAACACTGAAAACTAACTGTGTTGTTAGCTGTAGGTAGGCGATGCTGTACAGTGTTTATAGTGGACAATGGTTTTCTGGACTAGGTTACCAAAGGAACCATTTAGTCCACATGAAGACAGGTCTAGGCTTGCCCATACTAAGCCAAAAAAAAAAGGAAGGAAAAATGAGACAACTTATGTTCTTGCAGGTCACCAATTCTCTAAGCTAGACCTAATAAGTTAACCATGTCCTGGGCCTGTTTGCAACCATCATGCTCATAAATGAGAGTGCAGACATAGCATAAAAGATTATTACTATTCATTAATAATATTTAACGTAACATGGTATTTAATTCAGTTTCTTTGGTATACTTTATTCAGCAGTTAGAATAACAAACAAAAGCTACGGAAGTAGAGTAATTAGGAAATCCTTTATTAGCTCCTTCTACAATTTGAAACACCTGTTCTAATCTAATTGTGCTACAGACGATCACATGCTGAAGCATTAAAAGGCTGAACAATGTTAAAAGAGGTTGAATATATTTGTTGTGGTGCTTTAAGATGTTTTTGTATAGCTGATGCAAAACAAAATATTAATTTTTACTTCTTAAGCAGCTGTATAAATTAACAAGTTGTTTGCTTCTTAGATTGTGATTTTATATTTTTACACTTTTTTTTTTTTTTTTTTTTTAAAGGTAACAAACAAACTGCTTGGTCCATTGACTGCTGATCTTAACAAACAAACTGCTTGGTCCATTGACTGCTGATCTTAACGTTTAACAATGAAGGAAGAGATTGCAGCAACAGTGTTCTTCATTGCAAGACTAGCAAAAAAGCATGGTAAACTGGATCGTGTCAGGAGGGAGAAGTTTGCTGTGCAACTGACCTCTGTGCTCTTTGAAAACTACAAAAATCACTGGTACCCAGAAAACCCAACTAAAGGACAAGCTTTTAGGTGAGTATCTTGATGCTATCTTAACTTTTAGCAAATCAAATGTCTTATTAAATTAATTCAAGGGGCTTTTTTTCTTAGGTGTTTAAGGACGAACAAAGCTCAAACAAGAGACCCGGTTATTGAACGTGCTTGTTGCCAGAGTGACGTTGTTTATGAAAATCTAGGATTACCAAAGGAAATGACCATTTGGGTTGATCCAGGAGAGGTGTCATGCCGGTAACACTTGATTTGCTGGATTTTCAATTAAGTGCTTGATCCATACTGGTTTTATACTCGAGTGTCCCAATATAGTACTTCCAAAAACTGAAGAGTTGTTTGTTCTTTTAAGGTATGGTGAGAAGTCAACTCCATTTTGTGTTACTCAGTTGGAGGGTCAAAAAAGAGATGGGGAGTTCTCTCGTAGGATAAATAATGCAGTGGAAAGGGCTTCATCTGACTACCATTCTGGAACCTCCTCCGATGAGGAGGGGGGAAACACCAGCATGAGCAGCAGCATTAGTAGCAACTACAGCAGTAACAGCAGCAGCCTTTCTGTTCCAGAGCCTAAATGCATCCCAACGGTCTCCAACCCGAACAGTGTCTACCAGGTAACGTGTTCAGTTCCTTAACGTACACCTAAAACTGCTAGTTGCTTCAATTTGCAATGTTTTAACCGCTGCTGTTCTGTTCGTCTATAGTTCAGTGAGTTTGGGCAACCTCCACCTATGCAGAACTGGGGCACATACCCTAAAAGAAAGCCATATGAGGGCTACCAGCCGCATTCCTCAAGTGGACCATACCCACCTCATAAGAGTTTCAAGGGCTACAGGCCCTCCTATGCATTCTCTGGTCCAAGGGTGGACCGCTATCACTGGGTCAGCAAGAACCGTTCCTAGAAGTTGTTTTTCTTTTTTCTTTTTTAAAACCAGTGTATTTTGTGTGCAGCTATGCAAGCGTATGTGAGTGTTATCTAAATGTAATTTCTATGTAGAACTTTAAATTATTTATGGAGTCATGTGGCAATTCCACGAAGGCACTTTTTAAAGTTTGTTTTAATGATTTATTTTTGGAGTGAAAAAGACTTTCTAAATAAAATCTATTTTAATTAAACTTGCTTGTGGATGTGCTTGGTCTGTTATGCCACTAGATGGTGGCAAATATATATCATATAGTCTTCTAGTACATGTTTAAGCGCACCCCTCTAATTTCATGATTGCTGATATGATTCTTAGTGAGATGGTTTGGTGTGGTCTTTGTATACAAACACTTGCAGTGTGCAACTGTTTAACTGCACTTCAACCCTTAAATTGTGACTTATGCCTTGTACTGCATTTGGTAAACAATGATGTGGGATGAGAGCTTCACTCTTTCCCCACTAGGGTGCATGTTTCTAAAACTTGACTGCTGAAGAGAACTAGGGTGTGGTGTGGATCAAGAGTTCGTCTCTGAAATTTGAGAAATCCTGTATTCTATACACACTATCTGCTCTAAATAAGAAAATCGCTAAACCGAATTTAGAATGGACTGTATGTACAATGTTTTTTTTTTTTTTTTTTTTTTTTTTTTTTTTTCAACCCAACTCCATTTTACAAGGTTTTTTTATTTGTTAGGAAGTCTAACCAGAAAAATGCACTTATATTATGCACTTATGTTTAGTATAATGTTAGTCATTTAAAATAATTTCTGTGTTTAAAAGTTCTGTGCCTGCCATATAGTGTTGGGACATGGATGATTAAAGTAAAGACTTTATTTACTCTGTGTGAATACAAGTGCTGTGATGAGTGAATTCTTATGCTAGTCCTACGCAACACTACTTTCAAAGCCATTAGATTGTTGTTGTTATTGTGCTATACAATTGTCTGCTGATGTAAGATTTAGTAGAAACAGATTTTACACCACAGGACTAGGAATGCAGACAGATCTAGATATTTAGTCTCATACTAAGATTTTAGGCCTGATTTTTCAACGCACTGCCAGTTAATAAAGATTGCAGACAAAAGATGCAATCTAATGCCAAGTATACAAGATTTAGGGTTCAATAACAGTCCTGTTATGACAACATGGAAATGTGTTAGCGGTCTTAGTGGAATAAATCATCTATGCTGCAGCGGCTAGCTGCTGTGGTAGTTCCTGCCTCTTCTGCTGAAGAACCACGCTCAAAGGCTTTTGGTCTTTATTTCAGATGATAGACTTTATTTACAAAGAGAATAAAACTAAGAGGTCCTCCGCCGAGCAAATCTATCAAAGTTCTTTGTGTTGCCCCTTTTAGACTTGTTATTGTACAGAAAAAGACCCCCTATGGGGCCATCTGTTTCTTATATCTGAGGGTCCGTAGTTTCTCCATGCAGGCCTCTGACTCCCACTCAGGTTTATATTAATATAGAATTATAATGGAATAATAACTTGATATATAAATGGCTGCATTAATATTAATTATAATTTATTAATTCATAGCTTGCCCAATACAAATCTACTTCACTGCAACTTGCTACTGCGATACAAATAAAAATACTGCCGGTGCACATAATATAACATATTTCAAAGTTCGCATAAAAAATAAGCATATTTGGCATGCTGTCTTTAAGGTGGGCTTCAAGCTTAGAACATAGCCCGAACACAGAGAACCTTCCATCCATCCCTAGCATGGATGTGTATGGATCAATCCCTAGAATAGTACAATGGGGTGGAGGAGGAATACCGGAAAACTGTTGTGGGAGAAAGTTAAGTGGGCTGTATGCTTTTCATTGTACATACCTTAAATTCCAAGTCCTTTAGTGTGAAAAGTGTTTTGACTGAACTGACGTCAATGAGGACAGACAGCTGTGGAGTGTAAAAAACAATCTGACAACTTTACAGTCTTATAGTGCATGTTTAGAACCTGCTAAAATGTACATACAGGGTATATGTATGTGTGTGGGTGGCATTACTTGTTCATTGCTTTTGCATATAATTACATGCAGTGCTAACTACATAACCAAATATTGAACTCTTTTGAAGTCTATTAAATATTGAAGTCTATTCATTTATTCAAAAACAGACCTGAATATATTAAAACCTTATTGAGTTTCAACTAAATATATTTTAGTCTGCCATTTTTTGAGTGATGGTTTCAAAAAATATAATTTATTAGAATAAATACATACTGTGGATTCATTGTTGTAAATGAGGAAAAAAACATTTACTAAATTGGTATTTCCGCATCTGATGGTAAGGAATTCACTATACAATCAATGCTAAATTGTACATTTTGTAAACACCTTTGTTGACCCTGGAACAACATTGTGATTAGCCAACTAACCATAAAGGGGTTTCAGTCTTCCAAAAAGAAAATAGTCATTGTTCTTTAGATCGCTGTGCATCAAATTTATCAAGAACTTTCACGAGTTCACACTTACATATAATTAAATTGAGTAAAGATTAAGCGTATTTGGCGTGCTGTCTGGGGAGAGGGCTTGGAGCTCTGCAGGACTCCCAAGACCAGGCTCCACCCCCACCTTCCTGTTTAGAGAGAGGGGTCCGAGCTCGGCATACGTCCCGATCCCAAAGTGTTCCCCCAAATGCAATTAGAACAGGACTGTGATGGCTGGAAAAACGTAGGAAACAAATTGCAGATGCAAGTAAAAAGTTTATTGAACAGAGTCAATGAATAATTAATTTGAGCAGATCGTGCAGGAAACAGGGAAACAAGTTCGTCAGAAGGGCAGCCGCGAGAATATCCACACAGTTCGAGTCAGCACTGCATTGGGCTCTGCAGGAGACAAACAGACAGGTAGCAGCGGCAAGAATATCCACACAGTTCGAGGCAGCGCTGCGTGAGGCTCTGCAGGAGACATCAGACAGGTAGCACAGGGGCTGCAGTGGGTGCTGCAGTACAAACAGATAATCTTGATCTCACCGGAGAAAGCGGACTGAGAAGGACAGGATAATCGGATCAGGATCTAGAAGGAGGAAACCCCACACGGCCAGCCAGCAAGGTAGAGAAACTGAAGAAGACAAGACAGGTTAGCAGACTATAAGTAGTGTAGGATAACGAGTCACAGCTGTCACCAATTAACTCGTTACGTACACTCAAGCACACACAACAGGCAAGAATGAGATTGTGAACCCATGAACTGTGACAGTTCCCTCTCCCTCTAAGAGTGCCTCCCAGCCTGTCTGTCCCGTTGATTGTAATCATCAATAAGGGTGCGATCCAATATATCCCTGGCAGGAACCCAACTTCTCTCCTCAGGACCGTAACCCTCCCAGTCCACCAAGTATTGAAATCCACGTCCCCTCCGTCTCGAGTCCAGAATACGTTTTACCGAATAGGTGGTCTCCCCGTCTACAAAACACGGCAGTGGGGGAACCAGGGCAGGCCGATTAAAACGAGAATGAAATACGGGCTTAATTTTGGATGCATGAAACACCGGATGAATTCTCCTGTACCCAGGAGGAAGTTTGAGGCGGACTGCCACTGGACTAAGGATTTTAGTGACAGTAAAAGGGCCAATGAATTTGGAAGCAAGCTTATTAGATACGGATCGGAGAGGAATGTTTGCGGTAGAAAGCCACACTTTTTGACCAACGAAGTATATCGGAGGCTTAGACTGGTGACGATCGGCTTTAGCCTTGGTGCGCTCCTGCACCCGGAGGAGAGTCTCACGCGCTCTCGTCCAGGTGTGGTGACACCTCTGGACAAAGGCATGGGCGAAGGGAACCGCGATTTCAGATTCCATACTGGGAAAAAGTGGTGGCTGGTAACGTAGAATGCACTGAAAAGACGATAGGCCCTTGGACGTGTCGTGGAAAAAGTTCTCTAAGTGTTGAGAGAGAAAAGATCAGGTTGAGTCAGATGTTCCCTTCATGTTCCCTGAAATTTATTCTTGCGCAAGAGAAATCAATACAGACCGGTATCGAGGCAATCTCACATACCGTTTTTATACTAACAAGAAGGCGTTTCTGAGAATTTGTCTCATTTACATAGGATTCTGCACACGTAGGCTTTTGCATCCTGCATAAGCAAAAAACATTTCTATATATGGCCATTAGGTTCAGCTTAAACACTCTGCATATGTTTTTCATTAATAGCAACTTCATAGACAGACACAAAAAGGCCTTGAGGGCATTAAAAGGTCAAGCATCTCTGATGCACTCTTGCTTGCAGCGCTTCTGCTTGTACTTGTGTACTTGGCTGACTTCTATAAAAACGATACATTCAAACAGGATGTACATTCTCACACTTCTAATATCAGCATGTGCAGATAACAAACATCTGTTAGATTCATAGAAGCTTTATGCTCAATACATCTGTTAAACACAATAAAGCTTTATACTAATTTTTCCAACACAGACGACACTGGCAAAGAGTTATGTGCGTACTCAACCCATAAGAGTTGCTGGCACCAGGAAGTGGGATTCTGGACCACCAAACATTGCAACACTCTTTCAAGATCTTGGTTGGCCCGCTCAGTTTGGCTGTTAGTCTGCGGGTGAAACCCCGAATCAAAAATCAAAACGTCTGCCTGGAGTTCAAACGTTTGGCGGATTGAATATATTCGAGATTCTTGTGATCGGTCCAGACTATAAAGGGAACCCCCGAACCTTCTAACCAATGACGCCACTCTTCCAACGCTAGTTTGACGGCCAGCAACTCTCTATTGCCAATGTCGTAATTACGTTCAGCACGGGATAAACGGTGAGAAAAATAAGCGCAAGGGTGCATCTTGTCGTCAGAAGCAGCACGCTGAGACAACACCGCTCCTACCCCCACCTCTGATGCGTCGACCTCCACCACAAACTGGCGTGATGGATCAGGGGCTCGGAGAATAGGGGCCGAAACAAAGCGGCCTTTCAGTTTGGTGAATGAGGCTTCCGCCTCCTTCGACCACCTGAACGCAGTCTTGGTGGAGGTTAAAGCAGTCAGAGGCACGGCTAGCTGGCTGAAATTGCGAATAAAACGCCGGTAAAAATTGGCGAACCCAAGAAACCTCTGCAGGGCCTTGCGGGAATCAGGGGATGGCCAATTTACCACAGCCTTAACCTTCTCGGGGTCCATGCGCAGCCCCCCCGGCGACACTATGTACCCCAGAAATGAAACGGACTGTGCATGAAACGAACACTTCTCCGCTTTGACAAAAAGCCCATTCTCTAACAGCCTCTGGAGCACTCGCCTGACGTGCTGAACGTGTTCCTGGAGAGAAGAAGAAAATATCAATATGTCATCCAGGTAGACATATATGAATTGATCGATCATATCTCTCAACACGTCATTCACGAGTGCTTGAAAGACCGCAGGACAGTTTGATAACCCGAAGGGCATCACGAGATATTCAAAGTGCCCTCTAGGGGTATTAAAAGCAGTCTTCCACTCATCTCCCTCCCTTATGCGGACCAAATGATAAGCATTTCTTAAATCTAATTTGGTAAAGATGGATGCTCCCTGCAACCGTTCAAAAGCTGAAGACATCAACGGCAAAGGATATGTATTCTTTACCGTTATGTTGTTCAACTCTCGATAGTCAATACACGGTCGCAATGAGCCATCCTTCTTAGCGAAAAAAAAAAATCCCGCCCCAGCTGGAGAAGAGGAGGGTCGAATGATCCCAGCTGCTAGAGAATCAGAAATATATTTCTCCATGGCCTCCCTTTCAGGAGTAGAAAGCGAATATAACCTGCCTTTAGGCGGAGAAGCACCTGAAACTAAATCTATAGCACAGTCATAGGGACGGTGAGGAGGAAGAGAAGCAGCCTTGGACTTACTGAACACATCCTTCAGGTCGTGATACTCCGCGGGCACGTTAGACAGATTCACCACCTCATTCTGCAACGACACACAAGAGACAGGAGCACAAGCAGACACAAGACATGAAGCATAACAATTCTCACTCCAAGCCGTTACGATACTCTGACCCCAATTCACAGTCGGCCCATGCTTAACAAGCCAAGGATGGCCCAATACTACGGGGGCCAATGGCGATTCGGTGAGATAGAACGAAATTCGTTCCGTGTGATTACCAGAAGTGATAAGAGTCAGAGTGGGTGTGGCGTGAGTGACACTGGGTAATGATTGTCCACTGAGTGCTCTTACGGTCAGAGGATGTTTGAGGAGATTGACAGGAATGTTGTGCTTCACAGCAAACAGAAAGTCTAGGAAGTTTCCTTCCGCCCCGGAATCCACAAGGGCACGGCACTTCAGTTCTTGACCGGCCCACTGCAACCTTACCGGGAGGAGCGTGCTGGATGAGGGTTTGTCGAAGTTCACTCTACCCGACAGCAGCCTCAGTTCTGCGGCCGGGCTCGATCTTTTACTGGACACATCGCTAAAAGGTGACCAGCCTCTCCGCAGTAAAGGCACAAACCCCTCCTTCTTCTCCTCTCTCTCTCCTCCCGGGAAAGCCGAGCTCTCCCGACCTGCATGGGTTCACTCTCTGCGAGGGGTAGAACAGGATGCTCCGTGGATCCAGAGGTGTGCTCACTCATGGTAGAAGGATGAGAGAAACATTGAGTACGTTGATGTAGGCGCGCATCCACGCGCAACGCCAGTTCAACCAGCCCCCTCGAACGTCTTGGGTAAATCCATTAAGCAGATCTCCTTTTGGATGTTCACACTCAACCCATGCAGGAACATATCCCACTGCGCCTCCTCGTTCCAGCCACACTCAGCCGCCAAGGTGCGGAATTCGATAGAATAGTCGGAGACAGATCTTTCACCTTGCCGTAAATCAGCGAGTCTACGGGCCGCCTCGCGCCCTGCCACGGCGCGATCAAACACCGCTCTCATCTCCTTAGAGAGTTCTTGAAATGAGGAACAGCAATTGTGTTGGTTCTTCCACACCGCTGTGCCCCATAAAGCCGCTTTGCCTGTCAGCAGCGTGAGAACAAATGCCACTCTCGCTTCCTCGGCGGCGAAAGTCTGTGGCTGTAGTGAAAAGAACATGGAACATTTATTAAGAAATGCCCGACACATATTGGGTTCACCCCCATACCTTTCAGGTGACGACAAGCGAGGTTCAGGCTGAATGCGACCAGGTGGAACAGGAGCTACAGGCGGTGTGGGTGGCGCAGCGGGAGGAGTCAGGTGTTGTACTAACGAGGAGAGCTCGGACACCTGTGCTACCATCCGCTGCATGGCGTGTCTCACCTACGTGATTTGGCCGTCCTGGTGATCCATGCGAGCGGCGTGGTTGGCCAGAAAGTTCTGCACTTGAGCTGCATCTGCTGCTTCCATAATGTTCAGTTTCTACTGTGACGGCTGGTAAAAGTTTATTTGAACAGAGTCAATGAACCAACAATTCAAGCAGATCGTGCAGCAACAGGGAAACAAGATCGTCAGACGGGCAGCCGCGAATATCCACAAAGTTCGAGTCAGCGCTGCGTGAGGCTCTGCAGGAGACAACAGACAGGTAGCACAGGTGCTGCAGTGGGTGCTGCAGTACCAACAGAATAATCCTGATCTTACCGGAGAAAGTGGCCAGAGAAGGACAGGATAATCGGATCAGGATCCAGAAGGAGCAAACCCCACACGGCCAGCCAGCAAGGCAGAGAAACTTACAAAGACAAGACAGGTTAGCAGACTATAAGTAGTGTAGGATAACGAGTCACAGCTGTCACCAATTAACTCGTTACCTACACTCAAGCACGCACTCACTCATACACACAACAGGCAAGAATGAGATCGTGAACCCATGAACCGTGACACATCAAAGTGGTTTTAGGAAAGGCACAATGGATGCTGTCATATGCCTAGAGTCAGAAATTAGAAAAGCTTTTATAAATAAGGAAGTATTAATAGGGGTGTTTTTTGACATAGAAAAGCATATGATTTGATGTGGAAGGAGGGACTATTACTTAAACTAGATAAAATAGGTATAACAGGAAAATTATACAATTGGATAATGGATTTCTTAATGAACCGTACAATACAGGTTAAGGTTGGGTCAAGCTACTCAAATATATACAAAATATATAATGGCACACCACAAGGTAGCGTCTGCAGTCCGCTGCTATTTAATATAATGATTAATGACATATTTTATAAGGTAGAACATGGAATAGGAAAATCTTTTATGAAAAAAAAAAAGTTTAATTTGTGGAAAAGAGCATGCAGAAAGCAGTAGTAGAAGTAGAAAAATGGGCAAATAATTGGGGAGAAAACGCAAGTCATTTGTTTTTCAAAAAAGAGGATGAACCCAAAAATAAAATCTCTATGATCAAGCTTTAGAACAGGTTTCAGTTATTAGATACCTGAGATTGTGGATGAATTCAAAACTTACGTTTGGAAGTCATATAAAGAAAATAATAGACAAATGTAAAAAAGGAGTAAATATATTAAGAAGTCTGGCAGGAGTAGATTGGGGCGCGACTCGTCAGTCACTAAAAATACTATACTGTACTATGCAGTGATCAGATCTGTAAAAGATATACGGTTGCATATTAAACAGCCCAGAATCAGTATCCGCCTTAAAGAAAATAGATGCTATCCATCTCAATCCTTAAGGATAAGCTGTGGAGCGTTCAGAACATCTCCTATCCCAGCAATACAGGTAGAAATGGCAGAAATGCCTCTGGAAAGTTGGAGACTAAAACTAAAAATGAATTACTGGAGTACAATTAAGGGACACACTGAAAATCACCCAGTAAAAAGGGTCCTAGAGAAAAGCTGGGAACATGAGAAAAAACGTAACGAGACACTGTGTCAAAAAAACGCTTTGGGAACGCCTCAAGCGTGACCACGCTCTAAATCTGCTGTGCAATCAGTCCCAACAAAACACCACCCGCGGGTGATGTCATAGACCAGGATAAAAGGCATGTGCAAACACACCAATCTAGCCCCATGAATGAAGCCAGCGCTGGTAGGGATGCGGTGGGTGTGGCAAGAGACGCAGTGTCTCGTTCCTTCAAGGAACTGGGGTTATATTCATAACCCTGAGACGTTCCTTTTCAGAAACTCAACACTGCGTCAAAACGCTTTTGGAACGCAATACCCATGCCTCTGACTCCCATCGGCGAGGGGAGATCAGAAGACACATAAGATGTAGAAATAGCATCCACGATCCACCTGCTCAGAGTCTATCTAGACGCAGGCAGACCTCTGCGGGGAGGGCCGAAGAAGACCAACAGCTGGTCCGACTTCCTCCATTGCGCTGTCCTGCGAATGTAAGTGTCCAGTGCTTGCAGACCCACAGGTTCCAAAACTCTGGGCGAGGGTGCCAAACCGAGCCCCCTGCCTGAGAGAGAAGGTCCTTCCTGATCGGAATCTCCCACGGAGAGTCGTCGAGGACGGAAATTAGGTTCGTAAACCAAACTCGGCCCGGCCAGAATGGCGCTACTAGCAGTAGGCTGACCACATCCTGGCGGACTCTTTCCAGAACTCCTGGGAGCAGAGCAATCGGGGGAAAGGCGTACAGATGAAGCCTCGGCCAGGTCTGTACCATAGCGTCCAGCCCCAGAGGAGCTGTAGGAGCTAGAGAGAACCAGAGGGGACATTGCGCATTCTCCTGAGTCACGAAGAGGTCTACCTCTACTTGATAGAAGACTGTCCAGATTCGCTGCACGACATCTGGATGGAGTCTCCGTTCCCCGGAATTCAGCCCCTGTATCGACAGGGTGTCTGCTCCCCCATTTAGCTGCCCAGGGATGTAGACTGCCCTCAGCGAGAGCAGTCTGCCCTGGGACCACAAGAGGATCTGGCACGCCAATTTGTACAAGGGGCATGAACGCAGACCTCCTTGGCGATTGATGTAAGAGATTGTCGCCATGTTGTTGGTAAGCACCAACACATGACGAAGCTTCAGGTCTGGGAGGAAGCACCTCAGTGCTTGAAAGACAGCCGACATCTCTAAGCAATTTATGTGGAGATGTCGGTGGCTGTCATCCCACAGAGCCTGGTCTCATGTACAGCAAGCCCAGAGGAATCACGCTGGAAGCTGCTGCCATTAGACCCAACAGTCTTTGAAAAAATTTGACTGTCAGTGATTGGCCCTCTCGCACTCTTCTGACTGCTGTGAGAATCATATCGACTCGAGTGGAAGACAATCGTGCCCGCATTGTGACCGAATCCCAAGCTACGCCCAGATAAGTGGTTCTCTGAACCGGAGAAAGCACACTTTTCTTGACATTGAGTGTTAACCCCAGCATGGATGGATCGCTACATGGAAGTAAGCGTCCTTTAGATCTATCATGACAAACCAGTCCTCGGACCGGATTTGAAGCCCAATCTGTTTTAATGTGAGCATCCTGAACTTAAGCTGACTGACTGAGCGGTTCAGTAGCCTGAGATCTAGAATGGGCCTCAGCCCTCCATCCTTTTTGGTTACTACGAAGTACCAGCTGTAAAACCCTGACTCTCTCTGCACAGGTGGCATCAACTCGATGGCGCTCTTGCTCAGAAGATTGGTGACATCAGACAGGGTGAGCCAGAGGTGTCTCTCAGCTCCCACCAACGAAGCCATCGAGCGACCGATAGCTCGAGCGGTCTCTCTTGTGGCTCTGAGAGATAAATCAGCTGTCCTC
>JAUCMU010000097.1:20651167-20664612 GCA_032275025.1 Enteromius treurensis | reverse complement strand
TATATAGATATAGATATATAAAGCATGGATAAAATCATTAAAACATGCAAAACTATTACATAAGCCATTTAACAGTTACATTTTCTATTAAAATGTTTAATATTAGTATTATAATATTACTAATATTAGTAACTATACGATTATAGTACTTTGCTTTCATTCAACTGAATCATGAAATACTACACTACTTAACGGACATTTTACTATAGGCTATTATTTGGCATGAAACTGAATTTACATGAACATTTCACTTACATGCACAATAAAATTAAAATGATTTAAGAAAAAGTGGGGGGAAAAAAAAGTTTCACACTTGGGTTTTTACATTTTTCAAAATATTGCTTTAACAAATCAAATTTATATGTGGCTCTTCAGTTTCCGAATATTGAGTAAAAACCCCAAAAAACAAAACATTCTATCGTTGCTTATTTGATTTTCAAGCCACAGCTGGTCCTCATCTCTAGAGTTGAGCGTGAGCGGTGTACTTCATAGTTTGCAGTGTTGTTTGAATAGCAAGGACCATAAAAATCTCAAGAATAAGGTTATGCTGCTTATATGTTTGAACTTTGAATCACCACCATTACAATAACCAAAATTACTTCAATCAGTCCAAACACCAGTGCAGCAATGTTCAGGTTCTTTGCTATCCTGGAGGACTCTTGAGCTTTTCCAGCATCTCCAAGTGAGTTGGCAGTGTCTGCCTACAATAGTAATAATAATGTTCATTAATCAAAGCACAGAATACATATGCCCCTTTTTATGTTATTTAAATTTTTTTTTTTTTTTATAAGAGCTGTAAATAAAATTAATTGCAAGTTACTTACTCTGCATGAGTAGATGATTGCTGCAATGCCAAGTGGCAGACAGCAACAAAAGGTGTTAAAGATGGACCAGACAAGATAAGTTGGCTCATTCCTGCGGGATGTATCCATTTTTCCAAGCTCCATTAATTTAGCTTCCAAACAGGTCAAGCTTCAGTTTCAGAATCTTTGCAGGGTGGGGGGCGAGGCACTGGTTTAAATAGGGTGGGCTACTATCAAAGAAAACATCCAGGCGAAGGGAGGGGAACCAACAAAATTATTTTTGTTTTTCTCATGGTACTTGCGTCAAGTTACTTATCAAGCTGTGTCTACAGTATATTATGGATATAATCTGAAACCCTAAAAATCAGGACCTCAGTTTTCAGCAAATTTCTACAAATTTCTATTTTTTATAAAAAATAAAGTTCTAACAAAGTTTCATACTAACTCTAAAGACATCTACACTATCCCCATACCATACAGAGAGCCACTTAACTTTATAAACAAAAGCTTGAACAATGGAAAGTAGATATTTCAGAAATACAGCTGTTTCATGTGCTGCACATTTGCTAACCATTACAAAACTACTCTCTATTTTAAAATAGGGCAGCTGATGTTTTTATTTAGTGATTTATACAGATACTTTGTTTATGGAAAGAGTGAAGATATCTTCAGGGTTTTATATGAACATTATGAATATGTATATAAATGTATACTAACAGCTAAAGAATATTTAGTACTTGCTTTTGAGGGTTTGTTACCCATTTTAGGTGTCTAGGCAGGGGTGTGGTGTGGGTAAAAATGAAAAAATTAGTTGAGGCAAAATGCAAAATGCCTGCCGAACAAACCAAATATTTGATTTATGATTAAGGAAGAAAAGTTACCACCTGCTGGTTTTGTCATTTAGTATTATTTAATCATATTTTATTTATAATAAATGTACTACCTCCTACTTTAAGCAGAACAATTCTTTCACTTGAACCTTAAACAAAGAGAACACACTCATGCGAGGGAAGAGCTCAGAGGATAGTCGAGGCTGTCTTCTCTCGGAAATGTTTTGAAACTAAAATGTCACATGCACACTAGTCTAGTTATGCATTACCTACAAAAACAATTGTCCAGTATTAGATTGAGATCTGGCGACTATGGAGATTGTTTGAATTTGGTGAACTCGTCATGTTAAAAAAAAAAAACAACTTGAGAGAATTTGTGCTTTGTGACATAATGGCACATTATCCCGATGGAAGTAGCCATCACAAGATGTCTACACTGTGCACATAAAGGAATGGACAGAATCACCAAACAATACTTGCATTTAAACAACGCTTAACTGGTACTAAGGAGCCCAAGAGTGTGGCAAAGAAATATCCCCCACACCATTACATCACCAGCCTGAATTACAAGGCAAGGAGGATGGATCCATGCTTTCAAGTTGTCCATGAGCCTATTATACAAATGTTGCGGCAGAAATGGAGACTCAAGCAACCTTTTCCCAAACTTCTGTTGTCCAGTTTTGGTGAGTTTCCTGTTCTTATCTGACAGGATTGGCACCGTTTGTTGTCTTCTGCTGCTATCCACCTCAGGCATCAAATCCTATTATTATTGGTCATAAATTTAAGACATGGGCACTATTAGTCTTCAACTCCATTTTGGACATTATGGGAGCTCTCTGAATATGATTTGAATATGAAAATTTATTCAAAGTAAAATCAACATTTTCCATATTAGATGTTCCTCATACAAATTTGCAAATATAAAAGTTACATAAAATCTCACACTTTTGTTATACTAAAGCCTGAAATAGAACCTTTTGTGACCGCAACCTTGTGATTTTTGACCAAAGAAGTGGTTTAACTTTAGAATTTATACTAAAATCAATTCTTACGATTGATCTGACCCTTTCAGATTTCAACAAATATTAAATTACTTTACACTTAAAAAAAATTAATAAAAATGTAGGTGTGACGAGGTTGAGACGATGGTAACGGGGTTGAAGTGACAAATGCAGCTTTACATATAAATATTAGTATTTTACTCAAATTCACTGCAAGATTTTCTATGATTTTTATAAACACTGCATTTCATTACAGTATGTAACCAAGAAAGACAACAGATAAAAAATTGCAACTGAACTGAGTTTTTTTATCGCGACTGCAGAAAAATCAACAATAACATAGTATACACTAGATTTGAACATTATAAACCAACTGAATAGGTTTTTAAAATAAAACATTACAACTTGTAAATAACTTGTTAAGATAATATACAGTGCCCTCCTCTAATATTGGCACCCTTGGTAAATCTGAGCGTGAAAATAAGGTGGCTGTGAAAATAAATCTGCATTGTTTATCCTTTTGATCTTTTATTCAAAAAAACTAATCTACCATTGAAGTAAAACAATTGAAAAAGGGGAGAAAAACTCATGATGAAATAATTGTTTTTCTTCAATACATGTGGGCCACAATTATTGGCACCCAATTATTTCTATGTCCTTTTCCCAAGATAACAGCTCTGAGTTTTCTCCTATAATACCTGAAGAGTTTGGAGACCATTCCTTCATCCAGAATCACTCCAGACCCTTTAGATTACCAGTTCCTTGTTGGTTCTCCTCTTTACTTCACCTCACTCAGGGTTCAGGTCAGAGGACTGGGACAGCCATGGAAAAAGCTTTATTTTGTGCTCAGTGACTAATTCTTGTATTTATTTTGATGTTTGTTTTGGATTATTGTCTTAATGGAAGACCCAACCATGGCCCATTATAAGATTTCTAACAGAGTCAGTGAATTATTGTTTTTATCTATTGGTACTTGATAGAATCCATGATGCCATGTGTCTACAGTAAATAACATGTCCAGGACCTCCAGCTGAAATATAGACCCACAACACAGCAGTATATGTCATTGTACACATGGAATACTTTTTATCCCTGTGTTCACCAAACCCATCTTGAGTGATTGCTGTTAAAAACAAATTTTTTTGTTTCATCTGATCATAGAAGCCAGTCCCATTTGTAGCTCCAGTCCTGTCTGACCACTGCACATGCTGGAGATTGTTTTTGGATGAGCAAGGAGAATTTTTCTTAAACTGTTTGACTATTTTTTAAAAAAGGTTTTCTGACCCTAAGACATTTTATCTGCAATTATTTTCTGCAATTCTCCAGCTGTGGTCCTTGAAGAGTCTTTAGCCACTCTACCCCTCACACATCAGAGGACACACGTACTCTTCCAGGCAGTTTCCTTACAATTTATGTTGATTGGAAATTATCTGTAAGTCGCTTTGAAAAAAAGTGTCTGCTAAATGAATAAATGTAAATGTAAATCTCCCTGATGGCGAAAATGGAAATTTTCCCTGCTCTAGCTCTTTTCTTAAAGCCACTTCACTAATTTGTGAAGCTCAATTATATTTTGCAGCATATACGAAATATATTATTTGGTTTTTCTCATTGTGTTGATGATTAAGGGATTTTGGGCTTTGTTTTCCTTTCTAAATATATTTATGTGAAACAGGAAGCCAGGGATGGATATTTTCATGTTCATAATCACCCTGGAGTGAATATGAATGGGAATATACTTCAGAAATATTTTACTCATAAATAATTCTAGGGGTGCCAGTAATTGTGGCCAACAAGTATTGGAGAAAAAACAAAGTATTTTGGTATGCAAAAATGCAGCAGAGCTCAAGAGGTTAATGAATAATCTAAATGTAAATTCAAATAAATAGGGAAAATGTACAGACTTTTTTCTAATTTAATTATTCATATCCCAAGAATACTTTCATAGGAGGCCTTGAGGGAGGGGCATGAAAAAATAGATGGTATCAACAGAAATAAGACAATTAATAATATAAAGATAAAATGTATGCTATATTTTAAAACTTTATTAAAGAAGACATTTAAATGAATACAAAAAGCTTTTAAAGCTAGTACTGGTTTCTTGAATTGACTCTTATACATTATAATGGACTGTGCTATCTAACTATCACCAGGAGGGGGCACAACAACCTTTCATTTAAATCCCATAAAAACTTAACCCCAGTGAAAGCCTGACACTATGTTGTATTTTAAATAATAAGCATTCTTTAATGTACTTCTTCCATGCAGCAGATTTATTAGTTTGTTTCGTTTATGTTGAGATGTTTAACATGTTGAATTTCCAGCTTACTTCATTTGGGAAAAGTCAGAGAAAAGAGTGTGTTAAACCATGGGCAACCAGCTTTTATAACAGTGTGCTGCAATGCAATTATGGCAGTAACAGAAATGTCAAAAATACAGTATTTTTCCTGTGTATTTTAGAAAGACATCAGGGACAGGGAAATGATTGTATTTCTTCATTAGTGACCTAATAAAATTTAATTATTTAACATGTAGCATAGTACAATTTGCTTCCTACACCGCATTAATTTGTTACCCTTTGATAAAAATAAATAAGGTTACCCTTTCAAAACAAAATAAAAAAAAATCTCTCAAATTGACCTAAAGCAGACGAAAACTAAAAATCAAAGCAGAAAAGAAGAGAATTCATGTATTATACATGTAGTGTTCAGGTCTGTAGTTCAGTAGGATGTTCCTGAAGAATGGCACTGCAGGAATCCAAAACATGCCAATGTTATAGAAATATGCTCTTTTCCATATTGTTTGGAGTCAGTCTGACAATGAATAAATTATTTATATAGCAAATTCTTTTTTGCTACAAAGTCTTTATTGAAAGCAACCTGTTTTTTAAAATAACTAATGTTCAGATAACTTGGTTCAAAGTTGCTGAAGTGTAAATGTTTGGGGCCAGTTTTGCCTTAAGGCATACTATTTTTCAGTGATAGTTTAGCAAAGATAAAACTAACAACATCCTGAAAACAGACATATTTAAACAGTTTACATTTTTTTCAGATTTTTTCCTTTTTGTCAAAGTTGTGGAGGTAGTCAGTGTAGAGACAAGACGAGTCTGTCCTTTTTAATTGGTAAAAAATGATCTGTGTAGATCACAGGTAATGGTTCTAACATTTTATGTCTGTATTAAAAAAAAAAATTTAGTCATCACTTGTAGAACACTTGAGTGTACTGCTGTATAAAAAATGGTTTCAAGAGATATTGTGTTAAAAGTGCACTTTAATTTATATTCATCATGTCCCAAAATAGCACAGTGAAGTAAACTTTGTTTATTTTAAGTTTATCTTAAGACGTATTAGTAATTTTTAGTTTTAAGCACAAACGTAGTGTCTGAAAATAGAGAACTTTAAGTATGTTTTGAAAGTGTACTTTTTGTAACCTGGCATGTCTTCTAGTGGCAAAAGTGGCACAGTGTATGCAACGAGAAGTATTTAGACCAGGGCTGCCCAACCCTGCTCCCGGCGATCAACTGTCCTGCGAAGTTTAGCTCCAACTCTAAGGCATGTGTGTTTGATTAGAGTTGGAGCTAATCCTTAAAGGACAGTCGATCGCTAGAAGCAGAGTTGGGCACCCCTGAATTAGACCATTTTAGAGACCACAATACAATACTTATTTCTATAGAAGGAAGTTTTACTTCAACTTGAATTAAATACACCTTTACAGCTTATTAAGTGCTAAAAGCAAAGCTGCTTTAACGCAAGTTTTCAAGGTGAGAAAAAAAGACATAACACAATGGGTGTTTCTCACAAAGAAGGCGGCATCTTATGAAAGCTCCACATCTTGTCTTCCACGTCATCAAATGTTGCTGAAGGCCATCTCAGTAGGAAGGATCCTTGGA
Source organism: Enteromius treurensis (assembly GCA_032275025.1). Taxonomy (NCBI): domain Eukaryota; kingdom Metazoa; phylum Chordata; class Actinopteri; order Cypriniformes; family Cyprinidae; genus Enteromius; species Enteromius treurensis. Next base: position 20,658,092 of record JAUCMU010000097.1, on the reverse strand, counting down.
AGGCATTCTTTGTTTCAAGTCCTTCATTCAGCTGAATTTGAATGATTCATGAGATGCAAACTTTGCGACCTCTGATCACCCGCAATTCTTTGTACACTTTCCAACTCACAAAATAAATAGAAAATGAGTCAGTACTGAGCCTGACTAAATTTATTATGAAATGTAAGACAATAATAGTAATAATATCTTTTGTTCTGGTGTAAATTACTCACTTAACATTAAACTGCTGTAGCATTTGTACCAATCAGGCGAAAATTATTTGTTACATTTAACAAATAATTGTTAATACCTCTTTACCAGCCCAATGGGTAACTCAAACCACAACTATGAGGGTCTGTGGACCCTTCCCCCGAAAGGCAGATAACACCTCAGGAAGGCAAAACAGGCCTCTGATTCCATGGCAACTGACTGATAAGACTGGTTTATTGCTTGAAGGAATGTGAACAAAGCAACTCTGACTAGTTCTTCCTTTTGAAAGACAATGGACTTTTACCTAAATTAATTAAAAGGAAAACTTTCTTTGAGTGAACACATATCCTTTAGGTCATTGTGTATATTGTCATTGTGCTTGTATATCATCTTGTGTATGGTATACTGTTTTAGGCATGTTTATGATAGATCACTAGCCAATATCACCTTATAATATCAACACATTTCGTGTTAGGTCTCTAAGGACTCGTCTTCAGATGATCTAATTGAGAGTGTATGTTATATGTTGATATCTTTGCAGCATTCAGCGTTTTAAGAATCTCTTTTAATTTGTACATCAACCTCCAATCCAGAGCATATGCAAATTACCATGCTTAGAAACAAAGAGCTATAAAGTTCCCTCCAAATTATCCACACACTATTGGCTCTTTGATCCACAAGAGGTGTGACCTCAACACGTTTCAAAAGGCCCACGGCAGGGACCCGCCTTGCTTTTTGCTTTTTCTGAATGCTGGACCAGCACCATCTCTCTCGTCTCCTGGCTAAGCCCCCAGGCCTGATGCAGCGCAGTGAGACACTAAGATGAGGATTTAACTCCACGGTAACACCTAAGTTTTACACCAGGACGAGGCCTTGACTTTTCATGTAACTCAAAATCCACAGATTGTGACAGATCTCTCTCCCAGTTCTCCTTTTATCTACCAATCACCAGAGTCAGGACATCTTTGGAAATCATCACTCTTAGAACCAGGAGGAACACTATTACCAATCCAAAACCGTGGAACCATCAGGACTTCGAGACTGCATCTGACCCTCGCCAACGAGGCAATGCAAGTATTGAACATATAACTAAATGAAATAGAGGTTTAATATTAGTTATAAAACCTGTTTTGAACGGCACTGATGGTTTTACAGGCGGTCAACTGACTCTCTTTTCTTAACTTCAACTAATGGTTTACCCTTAAGCCTTCTTTGCACTTTCCCCTTTTGTGAGTGTATTTATACTTGTGTGTTTAGTTATGTGAGTTAACATAAAGTTAATAAAACTTTTGCACAAATTACATGAGTTTCTGATGCTGCCTTGCAAATTAATGTCCCTTTAAGATTTCGACCCATGCTACATGTTTTAATGCAGTGATACTGTAAGAAGGTATCTCTCTGTGGCCACGAAAATATCCCTTCTTAGAGTTTATATTAACTTACACTATATGTTCGCTGAATGAAAAGATTAGTTGATGGTAATCAGTGTTGTGCAAGTTACTTCCCAACTGTTACATTACAATATTACTGATTCAAAATTGTAATGCGTTACATACTCCTGTATTACTTTTGAGTTACTTTTACCAAAATAACTACAGAGAGCGTGATGTCAGTGCAGCTGAAGAGTTTCCTGTCGATACTTCACCCGTACGCTTATGGGAAAATCTCCTATTTTCCACCTAACTAAAGCCTATTCAATCACGCAGTGAAAACTGCAACAGCCATTGGTCGCTTGCAGTGGTTTAGATTAAACAAATCGGCAAGGCACCATGTTAGAGCGACCAACGGGCGTCACTCCAGCCGAAGGCGCCAGAATGGGCGGGGACAGCGTGTATTTAAGTTGGCGCCCTCATCGGCAAAGTTAGATTCTTCTCTTTCAGCGACGAAGCCTTTGCTGGTCCTGACTAGAGGCCATTGCATCATCAGATCGCCTGCAGCTGGAGAGATCCCCTGCCTGAGCTGTACCGGTTTGGCCTCTGAAAGAGCAAATTACCTCTAAAAGAGCAAATTCATCAAGAGGAGTATCATGCCCGGTCGCTGCACTATCTGCGGAGCTGCCCTGCACGCCGCCGATAGACATGAAGAGTGCGTCGCCTGCCTGGGACTTCCTCACGCGGAGGCCACGCTCTCGGATGGGAGTGCTCGTTCTGCAAGCTCCTCACCTTGGCTACTCTACGTGCCAGGATAGCGTCCTTTTCAGGACGAGACCCTAGCCCTCGCGCCCTCCCGTCTCGCAAGAGACAGCGGGGCAGAGGGCGGCGCCACGAGGAAGGTGACATCATGCCGGCTCAGCCCCCGCGTGCCTCACCTCCTCCCCCGGTAGAGTCCTCACCTGTCCGCTACACCTACGATGATCTTCGTCCCTCGGCTTCGGCGACCTTTGCTTCAGTCAGCTGCCCCAGGCCACCGCCTCAGCAGCCCAAGCCGAAATCTGACCCTCTGCTGCCACAGCAGGCGAAACAGGAGCCGCACAGGAGCCGTTCCAAATTCCGATTCAAGTAGTTCCCCCACTAGAAAGAGAAAAAGGGCTTTACAGCCGATATTTCTTAGTCGACAAGCGAGACGGCAGTTTGAGACCTACACTCAACCTGAGTCGTCTGAATCACGCTCAAAAAATACGGCGCTTCAGAATGATAACTCTGAAAACTATCCTCTCGCAGATACAGCCAGGGGACTGGCTGTTCTCACTGGACCTGAAGGAAGCATACTTTCACATACAGATAGCTCCCCATCACAGGCCATTTTTAAGATTCGCCTTCGAGGGGATTGCATATCAATACACGGTCCTCCCCTTCGGTCTCTCCCTAGCCCCTCGTACTTTTACGAAGTGCATAGATGCGGTGTTATCCCCTTTGAGGTAGACGGGAATGTGCATCTTGAATTATCTCGACGATTGGCTAATTATGACAATCGCGAGCTGAGGCAGAGAGACACAAGGACATTATTCTCTCTCATTTAGACCAGCTCGGGCTCAAAGTGAACCTCGCAAAAAGCAGGATGTCGCCCAGCCAACGAATAGAGTTCCTGGGCACAGTCATAGACTCGGAGCAAATGAGAGTGGCTCTCTCCCGGGAGCCGCCACCACTCGCCCACTAAGAGAATTTCAGAAAATGCTGGGTCTAATGTCAGCAGCCTCAATGGTGATGCAGCTCGGCCTCTTGAATATGCGGCCCCTGCAATACTGGTTGAAAGCGCGTGTCACAGCGCTGCGCCCATGGAGAAATGCTCAGTGGCTGCGAGAAGGGATTCCCCTCGGAGAAAAGTGATTGTGACCAACGCCTATGACCTATGACAGGTTCAGACATGCTGTCGAGAGGGAAGGTGCACCCACATGAATGGACACTTCACTCCCAAACGACCGCTGTCAGGCTCAATCGTTCTGCACTCACAGCGCGGCGGGATTAGACTGTGTTCCCATAAGTGTCTTAGCAGACGCAGTACGAGTGAAGTATCGACAGGGAACATACAGGTTACTTTCGTAACCCAGGTTCCCTGAGATACGGGAACGAGTACTGTGTCCCTTGCCGCCCTGTAAGTGTTCGTCGCTTCAGTCGAAGTACCTAACTTTGCCGATGAGGGTGCCAGCTTATATACACGCTGGCCCCGCCCATTTTGGCGCCTTCTGCTGGAGTGATGCCCATTGGTCGCTCTAACACGGCGCCTTGCCGATTTGTTTAATCTAAACCACTGCAAGCGACCAATGGCCGTTGCAGTTTTCACTGCGTGATTGAATGGGCTTCAGTTAGGTGGGAAATAGGAGATTTTTCCATAAGCGTCTTAGCAGACGCAGTACTCGTTCCCATATCTCAGGGAACCTGGGTTACGAAAGTAACCTGTACGTCCTTCATTCAAATACACGCAATAGACTAAAGCTTGTCACAGCATCAGCTAAAGTAGCCTATATGTCCGAGGAAAATAGAGTTTTGGTTTTTGTGATTTTTTTTAATTTATATACATTTCCCTTAATGAGCTAATATGCTACACTGCCAATAATGCAAGTCACTGGGAAACTGTAGATGGCTATGATTTATTGTATTTCATTAATAGAAAGTCAAATAATATAAAGAATTGTAATACAAAGTATTTTGTCTAAAATTAAATTTTATTAGTATTTTTGAGATCTCATTTTAATGCTTTATGCAGAGGAGAACTCTCAGTAGGGCACACTCTTCCGATTGAGAAGCATCAGGAGAAATACTTCTGTGGGAAAACAGCTTATCATTTAATGAATCATCAGCTAATCTTCAACATGTTTGCCATTAAACATTTGTTTTGGATTTATCTATTTTTTGTGCTTGTGTTTTACAAGGAAAGTCAAAGAATGCCACAGGTGGGATTTAGTCTAAGGTGCTTTAAATACATTTCTGTGGTATCTGTGAAGAATGATAGACTGCTGCAAAACAGAACAGCGATTCAATGCTGTGATGTGATTGGCAGCTGATTGGCTGTTACACTTTCCTCAAAAGTAGAGCTGTTGACATGGATATCTTCTAATTACAAAACCTTCTCTGCAGGCGCGTTGAAGTAGGTTGGAGCTAAACTTTGCAATAAAAGGTACCCCATAAGTAGAACTGGATACTATGCTGTAATTTGAAAATTATATCCCATTTTCAAGAACATATCCGTCATTATAGAAAGTAGATCAGTTGACCTTCTCTCCACATTCTTTAAAAGGGGCTTCAAATACATTTTAATCTCATCCAGGGGTGCTTAATCCTGCTCCTAGAGATCTACCTGCAGAGTTTAAACTCAAATTTAATCTAATCAAACATACCTGATCCAGATAATCAGAGGTTTGGGATTCATAAAAGATAAAAGATAATACCATTAAAGCTGCGGGATTAAATCCTATACCTGTAGGGCCTTCTCCCTGCAGAATTCAGTTCCAACCGTATTCAAACACACCTGAACCAGCCATTACAAACAAGTGTATTGAAGTAGATTGGGACTAATGGTGAATTCCATTTGTACTTGGAAGTTGGAAATTCTGATTACTCAGACTTTAACTGGAATGCCTTTCAAGTTGGACTTCTGAAACTCAGAAACTTGCAGGAATCACAATAACTCCAACTTCAGAATCAAGTATGTCTGCTTAGTGCATCAACAGAAGAGAAACAATTCATATATTGTGTGGCGAGAGTCCTGAGGATCGATCAGCATCACCCTGGCAACACACAACCTGCACCTGGAGCTACTCACCATGGACCAATCGGTAACAGCTAAGATCCCCATATTAGCTGGCATGTAAATTCCTCGCCCAGTGGCAGGGCCCATACACCATTGAGGAACGAGTGGGCCCGGTGAACTACAGGCTAAGACAACCAGGCCGAAGACAGGCCGTTCAGCTCTTTCATATCAACTTGCTCAAGAAGTGTGTCGGGGACCGGGACCAGATAGTAGCTCTCACCCTACAAAAGCCCACAGTTGTGGACACCAACCCCAACCTGTCCGCCGCCCAGAGGGCGGAGCTGCCGCACCTGGCCGGTCAGTTCCAGGATATCTTCTCCGACACCCCCGGCCAGACTAATGTGCTCTCCCATGACATCCGCACTCATCCCGGCGTCATCGTCCTGCAATAGCCCTACAGAGTCCTTGAGGACCGCCGGCAAGCTATAGAGGAGGAAATAAAAAAGATACTCAAGCTGGGGGTAATAGAACCATCCAGGAGCCCACGGTCCAGCCCGATAGTCCTGGTCCCAAAGCCGGATGGCACTCTCTGCTTCTGTAACGACTACCGGTGCTTGAACGAGATTTCGGACTTCGACAGCTTACCCATACCCCAGGTGGATGAACCCCTGGAGTGCCTGGGAAGGGCCGGGTACATCACCACACTTGACCTCACCAAATGAAAGTGAATTGTGCTTTTGCCTCAGCGCACTTCAGCCTCTCCGCACAAACACATCCCACATTTATTATTATAGCGCATTTTTAACATCTAAACATTGTTTTATTGGGTATATCTAGAGTTTTATTTTAGACAAGTCGTGATGGTTTGAGAAGGCTAAAGTGATCCAACACTTTCTGATCGGCTGCTGAAGGACGCATGCTCTTTAAAAAAACAAAAACGTATATTTAACGGACAAAAAATACTCCAAACATTTTTCTAAATTAACTTAATAAACAAACAAATCGAAATGTAATAATTTTGACATTAAAAACAAAACTGAACTATTTTAATTAAATTTTCTTTGCCTGCAGATTAATGTTTGCCTGACAGTGTCTTATTTTTATTTTTATGTTGCATCACTCATACCTTTAACGTTTAAAATAGAGTTCAGGAAGATACATGGAACTGCAATCATTAGCTTTGTTTAGCTTGTATAGCCTTGTCTCTTGTCAAAAGGCTCTTAGAAAAACACTGCTGGCATCAGTGACGTCTGTATCAGTACCATTCACATGATTGAGAACGTAATCGCCCTGCCCCCATGTGAATGACCAAGAGATTTACACTAACAAACGTCCACCCCCCTCCAGTTAGATTCATAACAGTTAGGCCACCTCTACCTGTGGATTTTGGCAAACTTAAACTTGTTTGAGCGCAGAATATAAGGCTCATTTAAATAAACTATAAACTTGGAATTAGTTGAAAACTGACCGAATGAACGACGATAAAAGTGCAGATAAAGTGCAGTAGTAACTAGAAAAATATATATATATTTTTACTTAAAGGAGCCGTATGTAAGAAATGGCCAAAACTGGTACTGCAATCACTTTCAAAATACTGCTGAGCGGTGTC
>JAUCMU010000097.1:20617590-20631522 GCA_032275025.1 Enteromius treurensis | reverse complement strand
TGATTAGGAAATGCGAAGCAGCTGTGATTAATTCAGTCACGCTCCTCCTGAAACTCCGTTATTGTCAGAACGATCACGAGAATACTTTTTGTGCGTGAAGAAAACTAAGAAAACAAAAACATACTCCTTTTTGGAGAGTATATAACGTATGCAAACAGCATATGCTGTTCACATTGTCAAATTGTTTATGCTTTGATCTGAATGTAAACAACATATCCACATGCATACCTTGTTTATGTATGTGATTAACACATGAGGGTGAATGATTAATGACAGAATTTTCATTTTTAGGTGAACTATCCCTTAAAGTACCACTGTGTTATTTAGCTCATAGTATAAGCCTATTTATCGGTTCTCCGAATTTGTGACATGTCCAAAAGAGACTCTTCTCAGTTCGGTGTACTGTTGGCAAAGGAACTGGTGTCATCAGATTCTATTTGCAAACTGGAGGAAATGGTTAATCGCAAACAAGAGTTAGTAAAAGCAAAATCACAAGGTTTTAGGATAACATTACTTTATCTTTCACACTTAATGCCACAGCCATATCCCCCTGCAGCCCAAGACTTTTTGCACAATGAAGCTAAGCAGGGTTGAGCCTGGTCAGTCCTTGGATGGGAGACCTCCTGGGGAAACTTGGTTTCTTTTGGAAGAGGTGTTAGTAAGGCCAGCAGGGTGGTCTGTGTGGGTCCTAACGCCCAAGTATAGCGACGGCGACACTATATTGACAAAAAGAGCACCGTCTTTTGGATGAGATGTTAAACTGAGGTCTTGACTATCTGTGTTCATTAAAAATCCCATGACACTCATCGTAAAGAGTTGAGGCGTAACCCCGGGCGCCCTGGCCAAATTTCCTCCCCTGGCTCTTGTCTGTCATGGCCTCCCGATATTCCCCATTCACTTGATTGGCTCTATCTCTCTCTCCTCTTCAACTGTAGCTGGTGTGTGGTGAGTGCACTGGCATTGTTGTCATGTGGCTGCTGTTGCATCATCCAAGTGGATGCTGCACACTGGTGGGGGTTAAGGAGAGATCCCCTCACATGATTGTAAAGCGCTTTGTGTTTACAGCAATAAACAATAAAGCGCTATATAAATGCCTCATTCATTCATCTAGAGCAGGAATTTCAGACACATTTGAGAGACTGTAATTCATTACTGAGTCATCTGTGATCAATTCTGACATAGTTTAATCTGATTTGGGGTACTGACTCAAATGGTTAAATGAAAAGAACGAGTTCAAATGAATGATCAGCTAAGAACCGGTAAAACAACATGCTAATCTTATGCTGCCTTCACATGCTATCTGATTTACTGTATTACTGTATACTGTAATTGGCCATCAACTGCCTCTCAAGACGTATAGAATTGTATTAAATCTTTCCCACAGTATACATATTGCATAATCTTGCCATTACAATTATGTATATTTGTGTATATAAATAACCATTTATGCATTTCACAAGCTGAATCTAGCGCAGAGAATATGAATAAGATGCTACATTTTATTCAAAACCTGTTGGACATTGGCTAAATATCCTCTTGACATATTGGCTCTCTACAAGAAATAGACAAGAGTGAATTAATGAACGGGCTGTCCATTATGTCTTATTTTCTTTCTGACAACAAAGCACATGAAAATGACAAACTTGGATAATAATTACAACTTTAAATCTAGGAAAATAAGAAAGTAGGAAATGTCTTATAGCATTTGAAGGCAGCATAGGTTACACCCCTTTGAGCTGTATGAATTTATACAAGAAAGCACTTCAAGTTTGAGCAGATTTTAACACATCTGTGTATCTTTTTATAATTTATTGCCTCATGGTGTTTGTTAAATACATTATAATTTTCCCTGCTCTATTGTGTTGGTGGAAAGTGAAATCAGAGTCTCCAGAAGAACAAATGCTGGAGCACAAACTGAAAATTATGAGAGTCAGCAGCACAATCTATATGTGCACAGAAGTTACTCTTTCTGGTTCTTTGTATGTATTTGTTTCTACAAAAGCGAAGAGCTCTTTCTGTGTGTGTGTGTGTGTGTGTGTGTGTGTGTGTGTGTTTGCCACAAAGTGACAACATTTATGCTATGTGTTTACACATGACAAAATACATTTACATACCATATATTTAATGGCAAAACCCTCACAAATTAATGAGGTCATGTAATATCTTGTATCGTCGTGCACAGACACATTGATATTTGGAAGAACCCTGGATCATATTATACAACATAGAAACAGCCATGTAAGTGCAGGTTTTAGAAAACAAAAGTGACTCTAGTTTCAAGTCAGTTCAGAGCTGGAGAGTGATTTTTTGAAAGAAATCCAAAAGAAATTCAAACTGGAAAATATTTTATTTTAAACATTTGAATGTACTGACATCCTTTATGGGTCTTTGAAGGAGCAAGGGAAATGGCTTACCTGACACTGAAATGTTTGTTGCTCTACTTCATTCTAAAAGGTGGGTTTAAAATCTTATATTAGAGATCCAGATGTTTTATACACACCGTTAGTGTTTGTTTGAACCAAATGTAAAAAAATTTTGCACAGGTCTTTCTTACATGTTACTGTTGAATGTTACTCTCATTCAGTTTTGTTTTTAACCCATTATGTCGGACAAAATTATGAATCTCACTGAATCTCACAGTAACTGCCATAAAGCTGTTTTCTCCTCCGGGGTGGATGATTAAAATGCCATGTCAATATGAATATGAGGCTCGAGGAAGTATCCAGCAGTTGTCCCTACAGTGGAGAAGCCCTAGGAACCAGCTGCTCTGTCACCTGATCAAGCACAAAACATACAGCAACTGCACAGCTGGATATTCAGTTCACTACAGCCCAGGGAATATCACTCTCATCATCGCTGAGGTGAGGCAGGGGGATTTTGGGAGGCACGTGTGTTCTGTGAGCAAGCTTCATGAATTCTCAGACTTCAGCATCGAATTATACCAGAACAAAGGTGAGGATGGTGCATAAAATTTAGTCACATTAATATTTTTTTTTTAAACGTGATGCAGCAGTTATGAATGCATGAACTATATCAACTTCTCTAGTCTATAAATATATATATATATATATATATATATATATATATATATATATATTACTTTATATCTTTATATCTTTAGATCTCTCTGCTGAACTACCAAAAGGCAAGGTAGATCAGTCAGGTAAAGTATGTAATTGTGTTTAGTTAATTGATTATTTCAATTTAAAGACCACTGATAAAAGTATCATGGGTGCAGTTGTTGACATGATATTAGTTTATTCATTATTCATTGAGTGCCTAACTCTTACCCACAGGTTCTGCAAAGGATCATTTCTTCCTTCTTGGCTGCAGTCTTTTTGTGTCCATTTTTGGGTAATAAAACAAGAACAGTGTTCATCACAAAAGGAATGTTTCACACTTTTTTCACAATGAGATGATGAGGGATGATGGATTTATACAATAAGAAGTCAATGCTTTGTTATTCTTATTTTTTATATAAAAGTACCACTGGATGGCAGTATACTCATAAATATCACAAAACACCATTTTTAAGCTATGAAGTCTACAATACTTGAGGATTGATGTTTAAATAACACTAACTTTCTTTGTTTTGTTAAAAAATACAATAGAAGTGCAATATTGAGTAAGCAATATAGTGCAATTTTGTGTAAGTTAAAATGATTAATATATAATGTATTAAAATACAATATGTAATTTAAAAAATACGTAGTCTAAAAAATTTATATATGGATATTGTAGATAGATAGATAGATAGATATACACAACTCACACATACAGTTCAAAATCAATACTCTCACATTAACATAGAAAATTGGACCCTATTTCATGGACTTTTCCTCGAGTTTAATTTATTTATTTTAAAATTAGTGTGGGTGTAAGCTATGTATTTATGATATTTCAGGCCTATCAACCAAGCTGCTTTGCACATCATTTTTGTCACTAATTCAGAATGCAAGTGTATTTATGCTTGTTCATATTTAAATGTGTTAATAGAGGATGGAGTGTTACACCAAATCAGCATGTCAAATAAATGACAAAATAAACGCAACAACACAAAGGTTTTAAAGTACAGCATGACATGTTGTTTACCAAGTTATTTGCCTTTTGAGGCTTGATTGATGTTTCTTTAATCATAATTAATCTAGGATGTGATGAAATGACATTGCCAGAATGAACGCTCAGCAGCGCTCATCTTTCCAGACACATTGGCTTGTATCCATTATATGGGTCTGTATGACATGAGTTTGCATGAAACATAAACACGTATATGTGCCTGAAGGATTCTGACCTGACATGCCTGCATCCTTTCAAAGACAATTCACTTAGAGCATTTAATGTTCAACTTGCTATTTTAGTCACAGTCATACAACATTTCATAAAGACAATAATAGCAGGAAATAATGACGGATGTTAATACATAGAGATGCAGTGATAATATTTTCATTGTTATAAATTAATTGTGGCTAATGTAAACACATTAGGTTCTTTGTTAATAAATGTCTTGAATTATATATAGTATTTAAAAATGCATAAAGTTGCAAGTAAGGTTGTATAACAAAAATGAAAAAAAATAAAATAATAAGAGGCTTCCATTTAAAGAAGGCGCACAAGTTGTACATGTAGAACTGGAATTAAACATGTAATTTGAGATACAGCACTTTAAATTACCATGCATAAGACAATAGCTTTGTTAATTTTAACCTGCCAGCACAGAATAATGCATTGGGCTTTGACCCACAAATTAAGTGTAGTATATTTTTTAAGCTGTAGTGGTGCCATGGCACACTGATAGAATCAGATTGATATACTGATGAAATGTTTCAAGAGATCAAGAGGATTTTCACTTCTTCTTTATTTCTTCTTTTTGTTATGTTGATCTTATTTTCTTATATTCAGATACACTTAACTGATGAATAGTGGCAGTTAATACATTTATAATGTTACAAGATTTCTTTTTCAAGTAAATGCTGTTCTTTTGAACTTCCTACACTCTCAGAGATAAGGGTACAAAAGCTGTCACTCTGTCATACCTTTTCAAAAGGTACACTTTTGTACTTTATAAGGGTGTACCATGCACCTTTTGAAAACGTACCACCCCTGTGACAGCTTTTGTATCTTTATTTTTGAGTGTAATTGTCAAAGAATACAAAATAGCCTATTATGGGTTCTACACAATATTAAATCAGCATATTATTTCTGAAGCATGTAGTAGCCTGCTAAAAAGCATTGCCCTCACAGAAATAAATTACATTTTAAAATATAGTAAAATATAAACAATGTTTAGATTTAGATTTTTTTTAAATGCAGTCTTGGTGAACAAGACTTCTTTCAATCTTTGAACAGATAGTGTTCATGAAACTTATTATCATGATACCTTGTCAAATAAGCATGATGTGTTCATGTTTTAATAACCAAGTGGAATAAATGAAAACAGCCCAATGTGGTGGATGATATTCAGAGAATCCTAATCAGTTACTACGCATAGAGACTTACCATGATAAGGAAGCACCCTTTTGGGCTCTGATAACTCTCTAAAGAGTTCATGGGATAAAAAACTTTTTGAGGTAAGGAAGAATCATTTTATTTCAGACTTATATTATAATTTGCACTCATGGCAGTGGATGTTAAATGACAGAGCCAATAAAATCTGAATCATCAAATTCTCTCATTCAATTTGTTATATAACATCATCACAAGCTGTTCATTTACATCCAAACACAACTAGAAAAATCTTATTTGACCAGACAGGGAGGGTTGTAACACTTTTCAGTGTATCTGCTGGATCCACAAAGGGTTCACACAGAAGGACAGTGTATACAGTTATATTTCACACAACTGTCAGAGTGACTAACGCACACCCACGCTGTGTGTGTTTCAAGAGTTGTTAGTCTATGTTTTATGTATTTGTTTCTCAATTTAATTAGCTCTTTTTTATTTAAAATGTTTCATATGTAACAATTTATTTTAGGGTATCCTTAACTTTTAGCTTTTTATGCATATTACTAGAATATTAGCTATTTATTAGTAGTAATTAAGCACATATTCATGTCTTATTCTACATAATCTTATTGTACTTCCATAAAACTCACAACCTACCTTACCAACTATTAATAAGCATCAGATTAGAAATTTACTGAGAGAAAATCATAGTTAATAGTGAATAGGTTTTCCCTTTTCTAAAGTGTTACTGTTTCGTTACCTTTTTAAAATAAAATGAAATTGCACGGGTTGATGATTAAATATAGCATTTGATTTTTAACCAAATTTGATCACTATGACATATATGAACATCTTATTAAATATTCTAAATAGTTTTTTTCCCCAACCCATCTGATAAAGGTTGTTACATCAGAATAGCCTATTTATTTATAAGGTTTAGGGATGTAGCCATGTAATTTGTAGAGGTATACGATTTAATTAGGTTATGAACATTATAAAAACAACATGTGTAAGCAACAATTTCTGCCAAAACTGGCGAGCAAAATCAGGTAACATAAGCTTCTTGGTTTTGTCATACGGTTAAAACTTATAATAAAAGTGTTGTAAAAAAAAAAAAAAGAAAGATAATAATAATGAAATAAACAAATAAATAAATAATCGAAATATAGAGTGTTTGCGCCTTCTTATGTACTTGAGCAATATTTAATCGTTAATAATCCGTAGGAAAGCCCATATGAAGAAAGCCGTGTAATGTGGGAGAGTGTCGCGCATTCTGATTGGTCCATTCAGCTGAAGCGAACACCATCTACAGACAGGCAGAGCGCATTCAGAGAGCGCAACACACTGAAAGAGAGAGAGAGAGAGACAACATCTTTACCCATATATTCTTCAATCATAGTTTTACTGGACAACAAATCTTAAACTTCACAAACCTGTCATCTCAAATCGCTATGGATTGTCGAAACGTAAGTGAAGTCCGTGTTTTTATGTTTGTACAGCTTCAAAAAGAAACTTAGGAATTATGCAGATTTGTGACAACAGACTATGTTATGTTTGCGATATTCTAGACATTTTCAAAAGGTCTGCTCTTTAAAAATTTAATCAATTTCTAAACAGTTAAGGTGGAACTGAATTGTAAATGTCGTTGTTACATAATCCAGCAAGAACAGCAACTTAGTTGAGTTCATATTTTAGGATTTACGGAACTGCTGGACACCAATTACATTAAAATATTAAACTTACAAATTAATTAAAAAATGAGAGAGTCTGCATTGTGATTACAAAGCCAGATTAATCAGCTAAAACCAACGATTATCTATAAATTCCAAGTATGGTTCACCATACGTGGCCACAAGTCATTTCACTTCACTTCACTTCACTTATCTAAGTAACTGTTTAAAACAAGGGGATTTAAGAGATCCTGCTGTACTCAGTTGTATCAATGTCCTGGCAGAGGAATCACAGCTTGCATATAATATACAGAGGAATATCGAAGTTTTACTGCTTAGGGAAACAAAGATTGTCTGTTTTTTTTTCTGTTTACATTAACAGTAGAGAATGACACTGGGTAGTGTTAATTCTCAGATAAATATTTCTCCACGGCTTTTTTTACTGTATGAAAGATTTGAAATGCCTTAAAAGAGAATGCCGTGAATGCAGTTGTATTTGGTGAGAGGGGTCACTGGTTTTACGTCTGGCCTTGTGCATTCATAAGTGCTGATTTTCAGAACTGACATGTCTGTGTCTAAAAACATAACACTTTAATTCTTGATAAGTTTATTTTTACAAGATCAAACATAAGCTCTTTGCTTTTATTTCCACATTATGAATTGATTAAAATGTTTAAATAAACAAGACTGTAATCTGTGATTAGTTAGTGTCACGTTGGCAATTGTTCATTCCCATTTGTTTTACCCTCTCTATACAGCAGGACGACAAGCAGTCGGTTGATTACACAAGTCATCCATTGCGTGGGCTTGGAGTTGTGTGTTTGTGGGAGGGTTCAGAACTTTCTAGAAACAGCAATTATCTGTGTATAATTTGAATGAATATGTGGCTGTGACTGATGAGACAGATGGTCATTTGCATGTTCCAAACTGATGGGAGATTTTTCTGATCAGCTATACTCACAAGCAAGGTTCACACAAGATGTTCCTTGATTGATGATTGGTCTCAGGATCAGCTCCCGCCATGCTTGAGAAATCTCTGTTGCTATGAACATTCTTTTGTGTTGGATGCAAATCTAAGAGCATGTAGGTTGAGTGTCAAAAGGTTTTTTTGACACTTGAGGGGCTTTATGGTGAAGGATCACAGAATAGGAGCACACAGGTTCTTGTTTGTTGTGTAATAGATCATTGTTTATCCCTGCGTAATAATGCAGAAACCTCAGAGGAACATCAAGCTTCCACCTCGCTCAGCTGGATCTTCACACTTGTAGCCTGCGAAGCTCCGAATGCTTTTAGCTTCAGTCCCTTGACTGTGATGCACCCCCAGCAGGCAGGGAAAATTAGTTGAGCTGTTGGAAACTCGAGGCTCACTAGGGACCGCTGACAGCTTGGATCCCACTGGATGAGGAGAATAAAAGAATCAAAGAAATCAAACAAGAAGAATGTGCATTCCCTTAAATATGATGACTTACCTTTGAGATACCGTGCATTCATGATTTTGATTTTAAGAGAAAAAGAAACTCTTTTAGTGAGAAAAGATTAAAAGTGAACATAATAGTATTAAAGTAAATAGTTCAAATAAGAAAATTCTGTCATTTACTCACCCTCATGTCATTGCAGACATAGATATTTGGACGATTGTTGGTAACCAAAACGACATGGTGACCATGAAATTTCATAAAATATCTTCTTTTTACATTTCACAGAAAAACTAAAGGTTTGGAATGACATGAGGGTGAATAAACGATGACAGAACTTTAATTTGAATGTAAGAGAGTTCAATTTGTAGCTATTCACACTTGCTGGATGTTTTCATCAAAATGAAGCAGTAATATGAGCTGTAATATCAAACGATTAAGTTCTGGAAAGAATTATATGATGGATATATAAGGCATTATAATAATAATATAAATACTGAAAAGCTCTCACGTCCAAAAATAACTCATACCTGTGCATGAAAACATTTACCAATATCTAAACCTCAACCCAGTGCACAGCTACTCCCAAAGGAATTTTCTAATGGGACTTTCACCAAAAACTGGACTGGTTAGAGTACTATTAAACAACCTTTGGGAGCAACAGAGTGCCGACTAGGTTTTGACATGACTGTAACAATACTTCACCATTAGCCACTGCAACAAACCACACAGTAAAAATAAAAAGATTCCACACACTCCACTACAGTATTTAGAAGAACCTACATACTGTAATGGCAATTTCAAAACTGTTTTACATTTTAGCAAGCTGTATTCATTCATACAATTTAATACATTTTTGTATGATCTGCTTACACCCCACTAGCAGTTATGTTTAGAGGTGGGATACTGCTTTATTGTTCCCTAGAACTTATGCATTTCTGTACAAATCACATAGAAGAAATCCACCTCATAAAATCAATTTGAAAGCAAATCCATAGGGCACCTTCTGAAGGTACAATACTTAAAATGTCCAATTGTGTATTCAAGATGAATTTATAAATGCAGCATATACTTATAACCTTCTTCAAAGCCTTTCCATTATGACGGGGTTAAAGAGGAACAGTCTTTGGAGTTCTTGCAGAAACTGGGATCCTTTTTGTAAGTTCCTCAGACTTGTTTAGCATCATTTTACACTTGGTGTTCTTGATACAGATTGGTCTCATGTGGTATTACATAGTGTGAAAGTTCGTTGACACTTCATTGTAGATCTTGACAAGGAACTGTAACTGTTCTTCTGCCATGTAGTCATAGCTAAAATGGCTGACTGTGTTTAATCTGAACTGCAGGAAGGATGCACTCAGCCACAAGATGAGGACATCATGGACATTCCCCTCGATGATCCAGCCGCAAACAAGGCTGCTGCTAAGATTCAAGCTGGTTTTCGAGGTCACATGACCAGGAAGAAAATGAAGGATGACAAGCCTAGAGACGAGGTTAGCAGCATGGGCACTACATCAAAATATATTTGCCAGTGGACAAAACCACAAAAAGACTAATAATTAAATTCAATTTGAAATATATTATATACTGTAAATACTTTGATTTACAGGTTACATTCACATTTGTGCATCACACATATTCTTAAATCACTGCTAAACTAATTTAAATGTCTGCTCTGTGTAGTACCACTGTAGTTACGCATTAATCAATAACTCAGTGGCCCATCATTGCTTTTTTTTTTCAATTATAGCACGTGATCTCAAGATATTTTTGAGGTGTGGCCCATTAAAACATTTTCTAAAACTGTTTATTCTATCTATCTATTTCAAAAAAATCTATTCACCTCTGGTCTTGCTCAGAAACAGCACAAAATGTATAACTAGTGCAAAAAGAGCAAAGCAAAGAGAAATATAACTGTTTTTAAATCATTAGTGAATTTTAGTGTCTTGTAAGTCATTATCCAGTCAGATGAATATGTGGGGGTTTTTTTACTGCTGGGAAATTAAGGCTGATCGAAACCCTAATCAATCTTAGATTAGCTTGTAATCCATCTTGTATTGAAAGAACAATACGCATTAACGCCATAAAGGTTCTTTGGAACTATTGTTATCACAAACTCTACACAATCGTTTCTGTCTGGAATCAGAATTTCCCCAGCAGACGTCAA
This sequence comes from Enteromius treurensis, assembly GCA_032275025.1. Classification (NCBI taxonomy): domain Eukaryota; kingdom Metazoa; phylum Chordata; class Actinopteri; order Cypriniformes; family Cyprinidae; genus Enteromius; species Enteromius treurensis. Next base: position 20,620,828 of record JAUCMU010000097.1, on the reverse strand, counting down.
TATGGTTTAAATGGTTTCCTAGCAATACCGCCTTAATTGCTTGTTGCTAAGCAATAATACAGATGGTACCCAGTTAATGTCATGCGAGTACCCTTCTCAGTTGTATTCCCTATGCATGGTAATGCTTTAGAAGAAAAGAAAGCTATTTTACAGAATTTTGGTGAAATGCCTTTGACTAATTTCATGGTTTAAATGCAGCGTGTCTATTTCATGCATAAAAACACGACACAGTCATTTGTAAATGGCAGCCTTTCATAAGCATCTTTCAGGAGTTTTGTGCAAAACAAAAACATGTGTCATCTGTTTCAGAAACAACGAGAGCAGAAGTAGCTAAGAGGACCACCATCATCCCCGCCCGATAGCACATCACTGCAATAACCAGAGCTCTTTTGTTTCAAAAGAACCCTTCAGTGTATGATATGAAAGCATCGACAGTCAAACAACATACAGAGTTTGCCACCTGACTAGCAGACTCTCTCACTTTCCTCTTCTTCCTTTAGCATTTGAGTGGCTGTTTCTGACTCAAAACAGGTTCACAGCATGACATTATAAATTCAATTCATTTTAAGATAGAAGTTTGTTTGTGATCTGTCAGCTTTCAAATCTGAAGCGTTTTTCTTGTTGCTTCAAGCAAGGCAAGCCAAATACTCTGTCTGGAGATTTGTTGATTTGTTTGAAGTTGTGCTTTACTTCTTTGGCTGTACCGAATCTTACAATATACAAGTATGCATTTACTAAAAGTCATGTTTTTTCTAGCATAAATTTTGTTTATGCCCGTTTAATAAAGCAAATTAAGTTCCTCATATAAGCTTTCTGTGTTCATTGGACCTGTTACTATTGGAATTTTGGTGTTGATTATAATAAATATGTTAATTACTGTTTAGTTATCTTTTTAATTAGTCAAAAACGTGGTTCACATGACAAATATATGCAAGCTGTGCGATTAACAGAGAATATTGTTCATGTATTTCCAGACAGTGTGTGTCAGATCCATGTGATTCAGTGAAGTATTCCCACAGCTTAATCAATCTTTCAAACAGTGAGACTGTATCCTTCAAATAGCACAGATGCTCATTAAAAATGGATTTGCTCAAATGCACTCCTTGCGTGCTGCCCTGCCTGTGTGAATGTTTTTTTTTTTTGTGCATTTGTGTTTCTGTACCTGTCTATTTGTATCAGATCATCTCATGGTAAAATACAACATTTTTATCTTGTGTCCTTGTAGCTCAACTAGTAGAGCATGGCATTAGCTGTGGCAAGGTCATATACTGATAAAATGTATAGGGCAGATGTGCTGTAAGTCACTTAGGATAAAAGCATCTGCGAAATGCATACAGATAAATGTAATGTAAATGTCACTGGACTGCATTCTTGAACTTATCACTCATAGTTTTAAACGAGGTCTGTAATACCTGTAAAAAGCTCTGTTACTGTTAGCATCCCCATTCATTTCAATGGCAGTTGCTCGGCTGGTGCATTAAGGACACAATTTGAAATGTGCTATCTTTAAACATTGTTACAGTAACATAATGTAAATTTAATGTAATGCTTTTTGGACAGTTAATTACATTTAAATTGTAATTCATGGAAATGTGTTATAGTTGAAATGTATTTTAAATGCAATGAGCTAAACAGTGTTAATAGTATTATGATAGATATGTAATTTCGTAATTACTTTTATTGTCTTTGAAATATGGTTAAAGTGTGCTGCAGAATATACTGACATGCATGCATTTAAATTTGTGTTTACTTGTAATGTTTATAAATGTTTATATTGAAGTTGCAAATGTGTTAAAAACACAGTCATGAAAATATTCTTTTTTTTTAAGTTAACTTAAAGGGATAGTTGACTCATTTCAATTCTGTCCTCATTTCAGGGAAACAGAAGAGGAAATGCTGAAGTGCTAAATGTCATTCTTGCAACAGTCTATACTGCAGAAATAGGCAAAAATGTGACAGGCCCATCAAATCAAGTACTGCATGAATCCCAAAGGGTGGCTGTTTGTAATGCCTGACCAGAAACTTATTACATTTACATATTTTCCATCCATCCGCTTTCCAAACCGCTTATCCTTTGTAGGGGTGTGGGACATGTTATCATGTTCTAGATCATTTAAATAGCTTTTCCAGTTTTGGTTTTGTAGTTACTTATTTAAGTAGCACTCTGGTATCTCTGTTTTATTTATTTATTTACTAATTTTGCACTATAAGCTATGGTACTATCTAAATATACAGTATGTGTGGTAATATAATAGATAAATAAATGTTCCTGCTAGTTCCAATATCTACCAGAAGGGGTGAACTAAAGTGACAGCAGTCTAATATGTCTGCTGTCCTCGAAAGAGAATTAATCCAGAGGCTCGCCTCAAGCACTGAATTAACTCACTCAGTGGTATTAGACAGAAAGAGAAAGAGTGGAATAGTGTAAAAGATTGGGAGGTGGAGGGATGCTAGATTAATTGTTGGTGGGACGGCTCAATGACTGATGCTTATACTCTCATAATGATGATTGACAGGATAAGGTTCCTGTTGTTTTTAATTCTTGGTTGCTAGTGTGTATTAAATTAGAGATTAAATTAGCAGTCTCCTAAAAAAAAGATGGCGAACTCTGAACTAGACCATCAGCCAAACCTTGACTCTTAACATGCCCTGGTTAAGCAGACGTTTTACCAGGGGTTATTTAGCTGACATCCCATTCTTCCCACAGATTGCTCTTTGTTGGGAGTGAAAGAGTGCCTCTAGAACTCATGTTTTAATTACAGTACACTACTCACAATGGACAGGGAGAAAGTGGAGCGTGTTGTAATTATCTCTTCCTGCTCTGTCCCCTGACAGAGTTTCTATTACATCTACTCTGCCTCCTCAGTGATATCAAGCAGTTAAAATAGAGCAGTGGCACAAGACTGCTGCAAGCTATGTGAGTGTAAAAGAAATATCATATGTGGTTAAAAATCAGGGTGCAAATGTGTATAGATTCTGGGCATATTGCTCAGACTTTGCTATGAGGCCCCCTCAAAATCCCATTTAGTGTAGGAGTTGACCCCAGTCAGTCAGGCCCCTAAAGACATTGTGTTGGGCCACTAGCAGATAATCAAGCTCTTATTAGGTACAGTATACTCCACTTCCAGGCATTTCAAGAGTTTGCGCTTCCTCAATCAATCGACGGCGGACTCCGAGCCCTAGTGATTTGAACCCTAGCGAGGGCAGAGCTCGGCGTCCGGCTCGGACCCTGCATGCC
>JAUCMU010000097.1:20589497-20612115 GCA_032275025.1 Enteromius treurensis | reverse complement strand
GCAAAAGTAATATAACGCATTACTTTCCATAAAAAGTAACTAAGTAACGTAATTAGTTACTTTTTTTAGGAAGTAACTCAATATTGTAATGTATTACTTTTAAAAGTAACTTTCCCCAACACTGATTATATAAACCTAAGAGTATTAGTATACTTAGGGTAGGTAGGGTAAAATGTTCACATACTTGCTCAGTGTTTGTTAAGGAAGCATTGAAATAAAGCGTTAGCATATATTTAGCAGACATAATACTAATACTAGTAAGGTTAGTTGACATTATGAACAGCTGTCTGGAGGGTGCCATTAAAATAATGAAACTGATATTATAAAAAAAAAATTGTTAAAAGCAAATGTGTGATATTCCACAATCTGATCTTATGGCTGTTTGAGAACAAAAATATTATTGTTATTATTATTGCTTATAAGTGGTATTTGTCTGCTTTAAGTAAAGTAACTACATCATTTTTTATGACTTAATACTGCATAATATTTCCAAGTCATTTTATCCATTTAAACGGCATTTCCCCTAACCTAATTGGAATGCATGCATAATATTAATAAATTCTTACATTTTATTAATAATTTCCCTTATATAATTAGATAATGTACCAATCATATTACCAATCTGTTACCAGTCATATGTAATCATCATCTTCAAAATCAATCATTCCACTGCAGAAGAAACAGAGGTGACTGGAGCAGCATTCAGATGCATTTCTGAATTCAGTTCAAAGTAGCTGAAATATAGCATTAAGCCATTTACACGTGCATGCAAACTTATAACAGCACAATGTTAAGAGTTCAGTGTCTTAATATACATACTGTATAGCTTAAATATGTACATAAATATGAAATGTTGGAAAAAAAGATATTACTATGAAAACCGCCAGTAGGTGGCAGCATGTGACTAATGTAATTAATGAGTCATTGAAGCCTTCAAATGATTCGTTCAGGTTCAGACGGCTGATTCATTCAAGAGTGAAGCAAGTGCCTGTCCTTATAAATGGACCTGACTCAAATGAATCAAAATTTAAAAACGCGATGATTCATTAACAAACACAACTGCTGTGTGTGCTCACTAGGGCTGTGCGGTATATATTCATGTGCCTCTCCTCAGTTTTTTTTTAAACAGACTGCCAGTTAATGCACAGAGCTGCGGTTCCCTGACAAGCTACGCAATATCCCGTTCAGTTTCGTGGGTGATGCATTGGCATAGCTTTTCAGTGATCGACAGCTCTGAACGAACCGGCTTTACTGACTAGATGCTCAAATATCGATATATATCGCGTAGCCTCGGTGCTCACTGTGCTGCATCTCGCGCATTGGGCAACTGTTCTGCTGTGATCTTTGTTTGGAACTATTTTCATTAACCAAATGCAGCAAAATAGTCAACAATATATCCTTTAAACAAATTCTAATTCTAATTCTGATCTAAAATGTTTATTAACTACTCATTTTAACTCTTGTTTAATGCCAAATTTGGCAAATCGGGAACTACTACTGTTTCGCACACAGGTCATCCAGGTTTGAAACAACATGAGGGCATATAAAATATGGCAGAATATATATATATATATATATATATATTTTATTTATTTTTTTTTTTTTTTTAATTACCCCTATATACTGTCAGTGCCTCTTTGTCATTGTTTTTATTTTATTTATTTTTTAATACCATTATTGTCATTTCTCCAATTTATATTAACTATTGAGATGTTCTGTTCCACAGTTATGTTTATTATCTTAATTACTCAAAGAAAATTTCATTTATGAAATACAATAAACAGTCAGTCCATAAAGCAACAACAACCTCCCAACACATATATTAGCACCCCCTTCTCCCCCCTTACACAAACAGACCCATTCAGCAACTCACAAGCATGCCATCATACTGTAGTGCACTGGTTGTGAGAATGCATGCACGTATGCACATGTATGTGTGAGTGCACATCCGTGTGTGTTTGTGTGTGTGTGTGTGTGTGTGTGTGTTTGTCAGCAGCATGGCATAGTCCAGCCTCAAAAGGAATGACAAGACTCTGAGTTGAGGGACGTGCTCAGAGTGAACAAATCATGCTAATTGTTTTGGGAAGACTGTGAAAGTTAGACCCAAGATGAAGGCACAGAAGGAGGCTTTCTCTTGGGCATCAGCTGCTTTTGCTGCTCCTCTCCTCCTGATCCTTGCGGTTCTGATTCACTCAGGTAAGAGGAACAAATGTAACTTTTTATCGATTGACAGTGCTGGCCTTGACCGAGGGCTTATATAGGTATCACTGGAAGTTAAAGAACAAAAAATGTCCTTTTACGTTGTATTTATGTCATTACTAGTCAATGTTTAGTTTGGACTGATTTATTAATGAAAAGAAACCAGAACATAACTCAATTATCTATTGATGTCGACTGATAAAGACTGTATTTAGATCCTTTTTTATCGCATCTATGATGTATGAATCTCATAGCATAAGGTAAAATATCAAATTAAGTGGAACGTTTTCTTCTAAAATGCATTTTGAGCTTTTCTGGAATCTTTAAATCAGTTAACTGGCATCAGTGTGATGCTTTGGTGGATGTTTGGCAGCCAAAAAGCTTCACAATACTTTTTATTTTAATAATAAAATATCTGTTGTTTCATCGTTTGAAGCCAAATGTCTTTTTATGAAATGCTGTGCTTGAAAAAAGTATTATTGAGCTTTCTTTAACTCTACAAAGACTTCTGTTTCATATTTGATACGCAAATGTCTGAGGCCCCTTCATGACCATCATCCTAATACCTCATGTAACCTGTTTTACAAAATCTTCTACCTTTTACATGCCTTACTCTATGTCATCTAAGTTATATTTTAATTCAAATCAAGTTAATTATAATTCTGAAATTGTTATGTTTTGCTTTAAAATTCTTTTTTAGTATTTTCTTAAAAACATAAGCCTAAAAATATTAATAATCAAGAGTTTTCCCTCAATAAACTCCTAATTAGCTGCTTATTAATAGTTAGTAAGGTAGCTGTAAAATTTTGGTATGGGAATGGATCAAGGGATATATGCAGAATAAGGCATTAATATGTGCTTTATAAGTACTAATAAACAGTCAGTATGCTATTAATATGCATGCTAGTAAGCAAATAGATAATAGTGAAGATTTATCCTCAAAATAAAGTGTAGCAATGACTTGATATTGTTAGTAATATTGCAAGAAAAAAACTGTCTGGATTGAACCAGCTTAGATTTAACTGATTGATCTTTTTTTAGAAAAATATTTTTGTAGTCTAGTATTACAGTGTAACGCTGTGCCTGTCTGTAACAGTGTTAGAGCAGATAGCAGCATTAGATAGCAGAGACAATAAGTTACTACTGTAGAAGGACAAAGACGACTTGCAATGTACTTTATATTGCTATTTACAACCTAATGAAAACCCATTCCTATCCTCGCATCCTGACTATTTTAGAAGCTGTTTGTGTTGAACAATTGGCCAATGTTGTCATCAACAGAGTCACAGGAGCCCTGTGTGTCACTTTTCATCTAATCACACTGATTGTTTGTCGCTCTGTAGGGCCTTTTCATGCCAGGAAATTGGGCCAAACAATTCAAGCTTTTGTGTTCCCATCTCTGGCAGGCCTTTCGCACTGTAAGCAGTTACCAAGGAGATGGGCTGTTTCCACACAAGCTTTATTATGCTGGTTATCAGAAAGAGAATGAGAATCTTTGATGCTTTACATTAGAATTCTAACAGCTTTAAAAGGTGACCCAGTAAAATACAGTTCAAAAGTAAAACAAATATATTTTTTATTAATCATTAGACATTTATTAAATATATGTAGCATTAATGAGGCAAGCCTGTAAGGAAACCAATATTTAACGTAGTCTCGGTTGTTGTTTTTAATACTGTAGTGTGATTAAAAATATTATATTAAATATTAAAACATTTATAATAAGAAATGTTTCTTGAGCAGAATATCAGCATATCTCACAGATTTCTTTACTGTTCATTTTATTTTCACTCATTTTATTATTTGTCGTTGCTTCTCCTGCTGTTCCTGAGAGTGTCATAACAGAGTTGTGACCCATTTTTGGCTTGAATGTGCTCAAATGTGAGTCATCAATATCTTAAGAGCTCAACTGCAAAAGGTGTCTGGGACTGTGCAAGTGTACTTTATGTAAGTTCTGCCACTGCCCTCTCTGGCTGTGGAATCTGATGAGTGATGTTATGCCTTTATGTGCACAAGGTTGCAGTGACAGTCAGACAGAAGGCAGGGTGAGGCCTTACCAAACTGACACATTATGTGTAATCTTCCCTATGTGTGCAGAAACAAAAGAGGAACGCTAATAAACCATCAACTAAAGTAATCACAACATTAAATACAAATAAAAATAGAACGAATAGAGCGAGAGAGAACGTTTCACTCAAATGTACAAAACAGAATAAAAGATCAGACTGTCACTACTTCCATTATATAAAATGAAGGAAATAAAATGCTCAATTTAAAAATGACATTATTTTACAGACCAGTCATATTTATTGTAATAATTATGTGCTTATGTAATTATGTAAGTAGCAATTTAGCATTACATTTTTAATCCTACAGTGCACTTACTACAGGTTCGATCCTCATAGAGCAGCCTGAGGTCAAGTGCTTTGCTCAAGAGCATAATAGCTAATAGCACAGGTCAATCCTGCTGTGGATCTAATTATTGAGAATTAGAATATAACTTCTAAACAGTATGTGTTCCATTAAAAACTATAAATATGATTAAAATCTGAAATGAGCCTTATTCAGTTCAAATGTATGAGATTATAATTTAGATTTTTTTTTATGATAAATAAAGAAACATGATTACGCATTTTATATACTTTCCTACAAGAATATATATGAATAGTATTCGTTATTTATTAATTAATTATTCTTTTACATTTATTATGTATATATAAACAAACATGCAAGTATACTGTATATTTAAGAAAAAAACATGTTGTGTTTATATATTAAATATATTTATATATAATTTATATGAATACAAATATATACCTGTAAATACATGCAACGTTTTTTACATATATGTTGTATGTGTGTGTCTTTATATATACATAATAAATATACACAGTACACTCACATATTATGTAATCAAAACCTTTTATTTTAGATTAGTCCAGATTTTCCATGCAATTCAAAAACAGAAATCTTAAATTTAGGCCTAAACAACAATTTATAAACTTATTTCATCATCACTTCACTGCTTATTTGTTCTCTTCACATTTTGGTATCTAACATTAATCTCATAAATCAGCTGTTTAAATTACATTGTTTATGTCACAGCATGTGTTCAGGGAGTGAACATGACCAGTCTTGAGACTCTAATCAGAGGGACAGTGGGTGGAGAAGCCCTGCTCTCTGTCCGATACTCAAGCACCAGCATGGATCCTCCTGTGATCAAATGGCAGCTGAAGAGGGACAAACCCGTTACGGTGGTTCAGTCCATCGGTACGGAGATCATCGGTAACCTGCGACCGGAATACAGAGACCGTATCCTTGTTTTTGAGAATGGGACACTTCTGCTACATAACCTCAGGCTGTCTGATGAGGGCACTTATGAGGTAGAGATCTCCATCACTGACGACACCTTCACTGGAGAAAGCAGCATCGACCTGACGGTGGATGGTAAGAAAAATCTAACACTACAATTGGTATCTACTGATACCTGTAACTTGTACAAGAATAAAGCCTAAAAAAATACCTACGATTTTGCCAGAGCCAATCTCTAAGCCACACGTCCACATGGTCACCTCCACTGTGCTGGAACTGACAGAAAATTTCACACTAAACTGCACCCATGAAACAGGCACTAAGACCACCTACGGTTGGGCAAAAGGTGGTCATCCATTACTAAATGAGACCCGTCTGCTGCTATCACCGGACCAGAAGGTCCTGACCATCATACGTGTTCAGATGGTTGATGATGATGTCTACAGCTGTATGGTGGAGAACCCTATTAGTAGCATGAGAAGTCCACCAGTGAGACTCACTGTTTACAGTAAGAAAAATTCATATTTTCAGTTCTTTTAAATACTCAGCAAATATTTGTGTCATGCTTGCAGAAGGAACATGTTCTTTTGTTTCCAGAAAGAAGCTCGCTTTATATTATACTGTCTACAGTGGGCATCTTCCTCCTCGTCACTCTTGTAACTGTGTGCGCTTGCTGGAAGCCGTCAAAGAAGTATGATTTTTTTTTTTCTTTGCAGCTTGTCCATCCTTAAAGGAATAGTTCACCCAAAATTAAAGAAATAGTTAAAGAAAAATTAAAGAATAGGATCTGCTGAACACAAAGGAAGATGTAACCAGGCTGTCAAAACAGCATGGTTACAAACTTTTTTCAAAATATCTTCCTTTGTGTTCGGCAGAACAAAGAAACTCATACAGATTTTTAGAACTACTTGAGGTTGAGTAAATGATGACAGAAGTTTCATTTTTGGGTGAACTATTCCTTTAAGTTAACACTGTTGGTTTAAATTGACATGTCACCACAAATACTTTCATTAACAGATCAAAAAGACAGAAGCCCAAAACTATTAAACCAAGATCTATTCTAGAAAACCATCACATCAGGTATCAAGACGTCAAGCCAGAGGGTATGTAATCAATTTAATTATGTTTCTTCTTATTGACTTACTGGCCATATTAAATGTTGATCATTGTTAAGCGTCCCATTCATTGGTAACCATACAAACATTCATCATATCTGCTGAAAAAAGCTGAAATTTTGGTTTAAATATGCTATTTCAAGTGTACAATACGCTACATACAATTTGCAAAACATGATTATTTAGACAGTAAAAATACAAGAGTGTAACAATGAGAAAGCAATGAAGATTTTATGCGGGAAACAAATAAAACTGTGTTTCTCTGCTACATGAAGTGAGTGCAAATGGCCCACCTTGTTGGCAGTAGTTAATTACACTAACTCCGTCTAACGTCTAACTGACGTCTAAACAATCATATTATTGACTAAAAACTCTAAAAACATTTAGACATTCTGTGACACCACATCAGTAGTATTTGTTAGATGATAGTGTGTGCAGTGCTATAACACTCACTGTGAGAAATGATAAAAACTGTGAAATGGTTCCAGTGGTGATACCAGTAGAATATCACATGGCTGGAAAGACCTCTCAGCTATCAGATTCCAGGACCAGAAATAACTGTTGTGTATATTATATTACATTATATTTAGTGCAATCAAACAAATAACCGCGATAAATCACATCCAAAATAATATTTTTTGTTTGCATCTATTTATAGGTCTATATTTATATTCATATAATTTAAAGTACCAATAGCTATATATATATATATATATATATATATATATATATATATATATAAAACATAACATTTTTCTAAAATATGTATGTTAATTACTATCGTTATCGGCGTTAACGTGCTGCGTTAAAGCGAGACTCTTATCGCGCGATAAAAAAATCTAGCCGTTAATCTATTCACACAGTTGTGTTGGGAGCTGGGTCTATACTATGCAAGCTATGATGACTTTCTCCTTGATAGTTTAGCGCAGATGTATACCTATCCGAATTGCACTGTAGCCCTATTCGGACGGGACTAGTTTTCTAAACTGTTGTACGATTCTTATCACCTGTCGTCCGTGATCTTCATGAACCATTTCGGACGGGACTAACACTTCCATATTTATTACAGAGGTGAGAGGATCTGTTTAGTACATCTGGGCGTCACAGCGATCACGCGCTCTGTATGCGTGCATTGCTATAGTCTTTCATAGTATAATCACAAATACCATGGTGAATAGGGGTGGGAGGAAAAAAACGATGCAACGCTACTCTCTCTTCAACGATTCTGAATCAATTCAGAATATTTACTAATCTATGTTTTTTCCACATATGGCACATGTGTGCGCTCGAGACACACCGGGCTTCGCAGAGACACGTGCACATTGCTTGACAGTGTGTGCTTTCATCCGTCACGTTTTACTTTAGAGATGTTATTTTAGTACCATTTGGAATGCATTGGTATTAGATGCACGAAACCTGCTTGCTGACAGACTTTGTCACTGACAGTCACGTGCGCTTTGTGTTTGTTTGTCCTGAAGCCGGTTATCGTGGTTTTTGGTTAAATGCACTTGCATTTTCAAATGCGTCTATACAAAACTGATGTGCACACCGTTATGTTTTCAGAGCAGATCAAACCATCTGATATATCGAAAGAGATCTGTGCATTAGTCTGAATGCAGCCTGTTAAAGCTGCCCCTGTCTATGATCTCATCAGTAATAATCAAGTGGCAATAATGCAGAGGAAAAAAATAAATAAATAATTTAAAAAAAGTAATAGTTTTAAAAGAGTAGCCTGTTTATATAATAATAATAAAAAATATTTTGCAAAAAATAAAATTAGATTTTTAAATGTAGCCATGTGCAGTAATATTGAAGGAGAATGCATGTTTGAACTGCTTCAACTGAAAATGTCTTGCTCTGACATATCTTAAAATTTTGTAAAAGATACATTAATATCTTAATGTGACTAAGGCCTAGTCCTGTCTTAAACTAATCCATGTTTGTGAAACTGGGCCATTGTGTTGATAATAATAATTAAATTGTGAAACCAAGATTCACACCCCTACTTTTAAGATGGCAGTGCTGACACAAAGATATATCAAATATAGTAGGGCTTTACTTTTAGTCATTATTTAGGTAGCACACATATTCTGAATGCCTTTGTCAGAATTTAAATGAGCCATTTTAATCTAGATTCATCTAGATTAAAAAAATAAAAATAAAATAATCTATGCCCACCCTTAATGTTAATATATTTATATATACATAATAAATATACACAGTACAGATACATATATTATGTAAACAAAAACTTTCATTTTGGTTGTGATTAATCGCAATAAATGATTTGACAGCACTAATTATATTATATTATATTATATTATATTATATCACGCAGTTTTACATTTATGATTCTAGATGATGCCATCCCAATAATGACTGATCATGAGCGCAGGAATCCTGTATCACTCTACATCCTAAAAGAGAAGGTATTATCATGTTATTATTTAATTTCTCTATTCCCAGCAAACCTGCTTTATGTTTAAAATAGCTTTTCAAGTGGATGAGTGCTTCATTACCTCAGTAGAGCTGTCTGTGATTCAGAGAGTAAAGGTTGAATCTGTAACCCCCTGACTGCAACTTTTCTTTACATTAGACATTAATATTTATATGTTCACCACACATTCTAATATACTGTACAGCAGAACAGGTTATGAGATTATCATATTTCTGTTCTACAAGAACAGCCTAGTTTTCTGTGTCTTGATAATATGAAAGTGCATTGATGTAGGCGTGTAAAGACTGTAAGTGCCTGCACTTGACATCCACAGGATTCTCCTCCTGACGAGCCAACATCAATGTGTGAAACATGCACCTCCAACAGCAGCAGCCCTCCGAGCTACAGCAGCTCAATACCTCCTCCATCCGACTTGCTTGAGCCTCCAGCACGCTCCTCTCGCAGATACCCTCGCACCTCCACCAAATCCCCACCACACCATCGCCGGAGGAAGGGACACAGCCAGAGCCCACCAGCCCCCTCCTCATCCCGCGGCCAAGGGTCCGGTCGTGCCACTCAGCGCACCACCTCATTGTCTCCAGCCAGGATACATGAGAATACATCCACCCCTCCACAGGAACCCAGAGGCTCCCCAAAAACATAGATGGTAGCACTGATCACTTTTGCCGAGCCCACATGCTGCAAAAAGACAGATACTCTATTGACCTGCACAAATACTTTTGCATTAATGTATATAAATTTGTAAAGACACATATATGTTTATGCACCAAAACTATGCATTTCAAACTTGTTTAGCTTTATCATGTTAAAGGGGTGAAAAAAACAATACAATTCTGTCACAAATTAAAATATTTTTGAAGAAATTTGAGAGCTCTCTGACCCTGCATAGAGAGCAATGCAACTGACACATTTAAGGCACAGAAATATAGTAAGAACATCATTAAAATAGTCCATGTGACAGTGGTGCAGCTGTAATGTTATGAACCTATGTACTTTTTGTGCAAAAACATAAATAACGACTTAATTCAACAATTTCTTTTCATGTCAGTCTTCTACACAATTCAGGAGAGTACCATGAATAAATAGTGGCAGACACTGACCGGAAGAGAAGAAATCATTGAATGAAATCGTTGTTTTCTTTATGCACAAAAAGTATCCTTGTACTGTAGCTTCATATGCCTGCTATCTATGGAGGGTCAGATAGTTCTCAGATTTCATCAAAAATATATTTTTTTGTGTGTGTTTTGAACTTTTGTGCAAAGTTCATGATGATTTAGAATAACATGACGGTGAGTAATTAATGACAGATTTTTATTTTTGGGTGATGTACCCCTTTAAGACACTTTTTCAAAAGCACATTGTGAATGTTTAGTTAATTTAACACGCTAGGTTAGATTTACTTTCCGAGATGTCTGGTACTTCAATGTGATTGCGCTGACTTGACAAAGCCTTCAAGCTAAATCCACCAATTTAACCCAGTCCTACAGATTAATTATAGTCTAATTATATTTGTTTAATTACAACTATGGGATTTTTCGTTACCAATTTGGCCTTATCAAATATGTGCGGTGGAGGGGGGATAAAACAATATTTTATCTTCTATTACCTTATTACATGCTTTGCACAACAACTATAATAAAACATAAAAACAACAACAAATAAAAATAACAAAAAACATATACTATATTTCAAATAAAATAAAAAAGTAAATAACAAAAATAAACACTAATCCAAATATTTAGTATATAGTAATATGTAAAAATAACTAAAACTAAAAATTAATAGAAAGTATAGACAGTCTATGTAGTTTTTATTACATCGTACTTATTTTACTACATCAAGTTTAAGGTAAGGGATAGTCAGTGTCTTCACTAATAGTGTCATTTATAGCAGATCTACAAAATAAAGCAAGTTTTTGAACAACTTTAGCAAACATTCCTTTCAACAACTCTTACGGGTCAATAAAAATGATAGCATGTCTCAACAAATAAAAGCAGGCAATTTTCAACAAATATTTCAATATAATAGGATATAATTTTAAATCAACATTTAGGGTACCTGCTACTAACAGTGTGTGTATATATATAATTTTTTTTAATGCCTGCACTAAACCATTAAAATAATTTAGCACTCAGAACACCATAACACCAAAGCTCTAGCAGCCACTTAACTAGGTCCATATATGTTTGAACTACCCATATATTCAAACTAAAAAGGGTTGAGTTGTTTCAACCCAACTTTCGGAATTTAAAAAAAGTAATTGAAAAAATGCACCCATCAGTTGGGTTCATCCATGTTTGGCCAAAATTTGGGATTACAAGGACTTTGTCAAGGCAGCAGTGAATGTTTGTCTTTTCTTTACTAGTTTTTCCATTTCCTGTTTTTATTTTAGTGAATGTAAATGACAAGTAGAGTTGATCTGTAATAAAGATGTTAAATAGAAGATTGAGAAAGACTTGAATCCAATCTATCCCATAGTTGTTGTTATTTTGTCCAGTGTTTCTCCTGCTCATAATCTGAGCATTATGTAATCTTTCTCACTGAAGTTCATACTGTTCCTGAAAAGGGAGAGACAATGTGCATGCTGATTCACACAAAGGACACAGTAGGCTCCTTGTTATGCAAGGGCACTGCCGTTGAGAACAAGCATTGTAAAGGGAGCAGGCTGTTCTTGTGTTGATTCATACCCATGCATAAATGTATAAGTTGGAGACAGAAACCCAAATAAGCACAGGGAATGCTAATAGATTACCCTGTGGAAAAAACAATGCTTCCAAAACAAGAAAGTTTTTGAAACAAAACTTTTTAAATACTAGCATAAGCAGGCATGGAAGCTTAACAAAAATTCATTAAAAAATAATTTAAAACAAATAAATAATAATAAAAATGTAATTGCGAATTTTTATCATACAACTTGGAGTTTGTCTCGCAATTCTAAGTTTAAATCTAATTTGTGGAAAAAGTCCCAATTATAACCAATTATGAGACGTCTTTGTTTTTGTTTTTTTCTTTGTTTTGTTGTTGTTTTTATTCCTTTATGGAAACGTTCTTACTTAACGTAAGTAACATAGGAACATTACATTGTTAACAACAGTTTCCATTTAAAATGAGAACACGACCGCTTTAAGTTATATTTTATGATAATAATAATTAAATAGTGGTAACACAACCCCGTTTAAAACTGATACACGTTACAAATAAGATTTATGAGAAATAAAAGGATATGGAATGTGCTAAACCACCACATTTAATTTTAGTCACCGTGGAACTAAAACGAGCCGGTATTCTTTTCCCATCGAACTTTCATTTAGGAGCACATAGGGCGTGAACTAGTCGCTACAATTTGTGAATGGCGTTACATTCGACGAATAAGAGCTTATCTTTACAAGCTGTAGCCAATAGAATCATAAATGGGCGTGTTTAAAATGTTGTGATTCTGTTAGCGTCATTGACAACGGATCTTTAATTCTGACAGTTTTGGAAATATTAATGCTATTTGAATAAGGACAGTAAGGGCGTTATGAACCGCTGTGCTGTAAAAAAGACTCCTACAAAGAAGTTTTGTTTTTGCTCGAAAGATCGGTGTTTTGCTTGGTAATAAGGTCTGATTATCAGTGACTCCCAAAATGCCATTAATGATAGTTATACCTTAAGTTAACCATTCATATCTAGTTATACTCGAAATGAATCACGCAAAAACAGCTGAAGAAAGGGTTTGCTCTTCGAGAACACAAAAGAAGCTCTTAAAAGAAAACAAAAGGATAACCTTTGGAAGCAGGAGAAAGGCCAAAGATGTGAGAGTGTTGGCAGAGAGGAACCCGGCCGTGGCGCCTGTGGGTGTTTGGGTAGAGAGCGGAGATGAGAGTCAGGAGCATCCCGCGGTAAGAACTTACTAATATGATATAAAAACATGAGAGATGTAGAGATGCTGTTGAACACAAGCTTCCTTGAGCGGCGCTATTACACTATTACAGAACAAGTTGGTTTCTCATTAAGTGTATCCATGCAGTATGATTTGGTCTGTCCCACAATAGAAGGGGAAAAGAAAGAAAGAACAGTAATCACAATACAACCTTTGGGCCCAGGCTAGCTTTTTAGCTGCTACTGAGTAAAATCTCAGTTTTAGTTAAAATAACCCAGTTACTTATCATTAACTAAAACTTGAAATTAAAGTTGACATAAAATAAACATTAGTTGAAAATAGATTTCTATTTATCACTAAAGTTAAATTCATAAATAAATTAATAAGTTAATTAATACATGGAAAAGTTATAGACATATTACAAAAATATTAATAATAAATGGTTATTTCTATTTTTGCTGTAATGTGTCAGTGGGAAATATCATTGAACATTTTCAAACATTCCGTTTGCCATTAATTGTAATGATCCATTGAGATTTTTGTATGCAGAAGGAGTCTGACAACAGACTACAGCCAGTGCTCAACACAGAGAGTTGATCTCATCTATTAACTACATTAAATAAACATTTGGTGTCACCATCCATTGTGTTTAAAGCAGGATTTGCTTTAGGTGCACTTGCCCATAGTTTTGCAGGTAGGTGTCTTGAAGGATCTTGAAGATGTGTTTTCAGACATATTCCAAAATTGCAAAACCAAATAAATAGACTCATATGAAATGGGCTCTTTAGACTGAAGAAGATTTGTGGAAAGTTCTTACTAGTGGGTATCTGATGCAGACAGCTCAATGATTCATTGCCACACGTGTCCTGTAAAGGTTCCCCTGTGTGTTTGGAAGGTCCGGGCTTTGCTAACAGAAGAGCTTCTAGAGGAGACCAGACGAGAGAAAGAGGAGAGTCTGCGCCAATTTCAGGATGCAGTTCGTGAACGTGTGTCACAGCAGGCTCGTCTGCGCAAACAACAGCAGCTTCTGAAATCATACGAGGCTGTAAGAAATCACCCAATGACACCTTATTATATAAAAAAATCCTGACTTTGCTTTACTTGCAACTATATGGAAGTGAAAATTCCAAATTTGTCTTAAGAAATTCTCAAATGCATCAGCGATAAAGTTATTCATGTGAACAATATCTTCAGGTTGAATGTGACCGCAAAGTACTGCAGCAAACCAGCAAAGCAGTCTGTCGTCTTACACCTCAAACCAATTTATTCCCTTCCTGGACAAATGGGGAGCGAGTAATCTGCAGTCCCAGCTCTCGCTGTGTCAGTGCTCTGGAGACTGAGGCTGCTTCTTCACATCACCATACACATAATGTACGGGTATTTACAGAGCCTTATACATCTATATAGATGGTTTTGTGATGCTTGTATGATTTGGCAGAATAGGGATGTAAGGCTGAGTTTCTTTACACTTGTCCAGGTCAGTAAAGTCAGGAAGCAGGTGAGACACAGACTAGCTGCTCGTCAGACAGTACAAGAGGGTGATGAACTCTTACAGCTACCTGGCGGGAGATGGAAAAGGTTCACAGCTAGAGAAGTGAGTCATGCATGATGCATTTGGGTCATTTTAGAGACCTGAACGTTCAGTGTTGTAGTATTAATAGCTTCGCATTTTGTTATATACAGAAACCTGAATCACACACTTGGAAAGATCAGAAGGAGGATACTGAAAGTACAAATGATGGAGGAGAGGAAAACGAGCAGGATGTTGAAGTGGAAGATGAGATGCTGTTGGGGCAGCATGATCAACCTCTTCATTTGCATCGACGCAGAAGCAAGACTGTAACTTTTCAGAATGATATGGTAAGAAGATCTTATGTGGCTTTAAAGGCAAATGTCACCTAAAAATGACAATTCTGTCATTCTATTACCCTCATGTTGTTCCAAACTTGTAAGTACCACAAATTAAAATATTTTGATGAAGTCTGACAGCTTTCTCACTCTCTATGGACAATAACAGTCCTACCGCGGTCAATGCTCAGAAATACAGTAAGGACATTGTAAAAGTAGTTCATGTGAAATTAGTGTATCAATTTTATGAAGCTACATGAATGAACAGTATTTTCAGATGTGTTTAAGGCTTGTGGAATGGAATATTCGAAAGACAAATTTAAGATTTGTGCATTATATTATCCGTTCTTATGTTTGCTTAAAACGGAAAAAAGCACAGCTATGTGTATTTTTTGTTAAACATTTATATTATAACATCAAAAATGTTATATTTAATATTTATATTCTGTTATGTTAAATAGACACATTTGTATATTTATTATTCTTTTGTTTTCTCTAAACCTTACACACAACAACCTTGAGGCCCCCTGGTGGTCCCTAAACAACCGTTTTTGTTTTTTTATTAACTAGGATGTGATACTAGGGTGTCTGCAAAAATGTAAGAAAGGAAAAAATATTTACAAAATAAAAAAAATGTATTTTAAGGCTGTCACATGTTACATTCATGTTTTCCAGATTTGACAATATTACTATTTCATTCTGCTTGTAACTATAATTTTGATTATTTTATTATATTTTATCAATTAGCAGCGCTAGTTTTAAAATGAAGAAAAACTCAACAAATCTGGCTATAGTTTTTTGGGGGGAAAAATAAAAAGTGACTTTCGTCAATGACATATTATATAAAGAAATTATTTCATTTAGAATCAATTTGTTTTCTACAATTAGTTTTCTCATGCATTCTTTTCACACAGTATAAATGGGTTTAAATACATGATAACATATAGCTGTCTTTAAGTTTTAGGGATGGGGTCCCTCAAAAGGTCTTATTTTTGTCCAAAATTCCCAATACTACTTCTAAGCCATTATTTTAATAAGCTACCAGTTTGTTGCTTGCTCAGTCATAATTGTAATATCGTTAATTTTTAGATTTACCTGTCCCAAAACATCACACACTGGTTGTTGGTTTTACATTTCGCTTGGACGTTCTCTTCTTGTTTAAATGGGTGCTTTCGAATAATTACGTACTTTCTGAATCAGTGCTGTACAAGCTTCCTTGCACTAAGTGACCCTTTTGTATATATATATATATATATATATATATATATATATATATATATATAATTATTATTGTTGTTGTTGTTGTTATTTTAAAAAATTCTAATAATTTTATCTGGGTAGTCACCTCAAAACATTATCCATGTTAACTCAGAATTATCCATATTACCTCAAAACCTAATCCATTAAGTATTGCATAACATAATTGATTAAGCATAATCAGTTTATGAAAGTCCATGTAAATGCGCTGAATTATGTTGCACAGATATGTACTGTTTTGTGTAACTGGCAATATAACATTTGTAGTTAAACTTATTCTGTAGAAGTCTTCACTTTTATAAATGCTTATTAATTTATGCTCTCTTATTTGTTACATGCAACAAAGTTATTGTGTGTTGTTGAAGGGCACCAGTAGCTGTTGGCACAGCAGCTGTGTCGAGCTCTGAGATGAGGAACAGTGGCATGAAGGGGAAAGGACTGAATATTTTACACACATACATGGATCAGCTGTGGTGAGCTTGCATTGCAGCATTATTCTGTCTTTGCATTCATTTAGGCTTCATTTCATTACATTCACTTTCTACAGACATCTTCCTCAAACTCTCCACAGGGCGTTTGGTGATAAGTCACATTCTCCAGTTATACCGGTCACAAACTTTCCAGTAGAGGTTGAGGGAGAAACTGAGGGAGAGGAGTGTGAGGATGAAGAGCAGAAGGTGAAGGACAGCTCTGATCCAGCGCCACTGGGAACATCTTGTCAGAACATGCAGGAGCTGAGGCTGGATGAACATGAGACGTTGAAGCCGGAAGAACCGCTTGAGGATAAAGAGGGAGAAAACACTGACGGAGAAGACGGAGACTCTAGATCTCCACAGGGTGAAATGTCTTCCTGACATGTGTAGCTATGTCCTGATTTTGTAGCTGTTTGCTGTATGTTGACTTTTATGTTTGTCTCATTACAGAGCAGATGGATGAACTGCTCCTACAGTGTTTCCTTCATGCACTTAAGAGTAAAGTCAAAAAGTCAGAGCTGCCACTTCTGACCAGCACCTTCCAGCGCAACCACATGGTGTCCTGCTGGTGATTATTAGCTTTAAACCTCAAAACCTCATCACCTTTCATCGTTTTTTGGAAACACTATGATAAATGTTTTAAATAAATTGATACTTTAAAAATGCCATTAAAATAAAAAACGCAAAGACATTTATAATGTTCATAATGTAAAAAATATGTATTTTTCCCCACAGTCCAAAAGGAAGGTACCTAGATATCAAGAAGTCCACTTATAAAAAGGTACTAACTGTTCACAGATTGATAGAGTGTAGACTTTCTATCTCTGTTTTAGTTGGTCACAACATTTCTTTCCTCTATTCCAGCTTTCTAGGTTTTTGCAGTGCATGCAGAAAGATCACAATCTGATTCAGGTGAAGGAGCTGAGTAAAGGAGTGGAGAGCATTGTGGAAGTTGACTGGAGAAACCCTGAGTATGCAGTCACACCGTTGCACTATTATTACTATTATTTCACTATCATTTAAATGTTCAGAACACATAATAAAGAAAGTATCTGTCACTTTTTTTTTTAATTAAACAACTTGCACTACTTTTTCAGGTTATGTTCTTTCCGCGTACCAGAGGACTTTGAGCCGGAGAAAGAGTCTGAGGAGGAGGGTGGAGTTTCTGAGGTCCCATACCAGCCCCCTGAAATCACCCCACTGTATGGGGTCACTGCACGCCTGGAGCCTCTCTTTCAGGACGCCCAGAAAAAGTTAACGAGTGGAAACATTTTATTGTATTTTTAAGTGTATAATTATGAGTAGTTTGAGCATGTGATTTTGTTTTTCAGAAAGGGGACACCTTTAAAGGCCATTGAAGTGAGGAATATCATCACAGAATATGTGAAGAAAAATGAACTCGTCCATGAAACCAATAAAAAGTGAGTTCATAATTACACATTAGAACACTTTTTAATCACACTTCATTCTTTAGATTTGTTATGTTTTATGCTCACCAATTCTGCATTTGTATAAATTTTTATAAATATTATTACAATTTAATGCCAAATGTTCTATTTAAATATATTTTAAAATGTAATTTATTCCTGTGATACAAAGCTGAATCTTTAGCATCATTACTCCAGCCTTCAGTGTCAGAAGATCCTTCATATTAAATTAATTTTGATATGCTGACTTGCTGTTAAAAAAAAAAAACATTTATCCTCAATGTTAAAAACAGTAATTCATTTTTCTGACTTCTTGGATGCATAGAAAGTACAATTGATATATTTATTGCATTCTTGCTCAATAAGTGTTAATTCCTTTTCATACAGACCCTAAACTTTGAAAAGTGGTTTATGTTGAGTCTGTATGGATCTATGCAACTATTGCATGGTTTCACATATACTGAACTGATCTCCTCTCTTTTCTTGTTCCTCAGTTATGTTAACATTAACCCTATACTTTGTGACTGTTTGCTGGAGAAGTCTGAATACCAGGAATTAGAGAAGCTGAAATGGGATGACCTCTTTAGCAGGTAACTCTACACCAGCCTGTTCTTCTTTTGTTTCATTTCAAGGAGAATCACATAATTGTCTTATTTCAAACCAATTTCTTAAACAGGAACAGTATTATCCCTCTGTAAATAATGTCTGTTTCCCGACTGTATATAATTGGCAGCTGTTTAAATTGTCAGTTTGCAATCCAGCTGTGTGTGTAATCACTAACATATGGGTTAGAATTGAAGTAACTAGCTTTTTTTTTGTTTTCTAGTAAAACAGCTTTATTTATTATCATGGCTGCTTTTGTGTGTGGGATTTTTTTTGTTGATCATAGATGTTGCTCTGAACGTGTGAGTATGGACAATGTTTCTCTGTGTTCTCAGGACTCTCAGCAGAATGCAGGCCTGCCATGAGCTGCTGTTTCCAGGTCAGCGTCCTTTGGTTAAGAAAGGACAGATGGAGCCTATAGACATTACCGTTGCCTCCAGGGGCTCCAATAAGAAGGTATGAAGGTGTCTTAAGGCCATGACTATATATAGTGACCCCAATAAGTATTTGAATGCTTATGCCACAAATTTAGGAATAGAATATATTATAGAACACTATATTAAAGTTTGAGAACTTGACTTTTTTGTGCCATTTTAAATTTGAATCAGCTGGTTTCAAGATTATTATTGGTAGATATATGAAGTCAGTTCTCCTCAAGTTCAAATGTGTCCTATCAGAGCAACCACAGGACATGGCACAGTACTATTTATCTTGATTGTTTTTTTGTTGTTTTTTTTGTGTCTTGGTTTGTTTGTTTGTTTGTTTATTTATGCTCATTAAGGCTGCATTTATTTAATCAAAGTACAGTAAAAACAGCAATATCATTACAATTTAATTATTGCCAATTTAAATATACAGTTTTTTTAAAATGTAATTTATTCTGTTGATGCAAAATGTAATTTTTATATCATTACTCCAGTCTTAAGTGTCACATGATCCATCAGAATTCATTTTGATATGCTGATTTGACATTTAAAACATTTATTAGCAATGTTATAAGCAGTAATTAATATTTCTGTATTCTTTGATGAATAGAAATTACAGAATAAGAGCATTTATTTAAAATATGAAGATTTTTTATTTTATAAATGTCTTTCATGTGTGATATATATTTATTAAATTCTTGAATGTGTTAATTTCTTTAATAAAAAAATCTTACAGACCCCAATCTATCAGAAGTTATTCTAATATATTTGCTGCTCAAGAAACATTTAATGTAACTATCAATGTAGAAAACAATTATTTTAAAATATTTTGTAATTATTACAATATTTTGTAATTATTTATTTATTTCAATAGAAAGTTCAGACAATAACATTGTCTTTACTGTCACTTTTGGTCAATTTAATTAAATCAGTTTTTATTTTTGTAATGTAAATGTAGTGTGTCTATTGTTTTATATTTTTCCTTATTAGAAATACAACCTTCTTACTTTTTTTTTTTGTAATGTGAAAACACAAATAATAATTTTATTATTAAAGACAAAAAAAAAACTCCTTGTCTCATTTATTAAGGTTACAATGATTAAGAATCTGGAGGCGTTTGGTTTGGATCCAGCTGTGGTAGCAGACGCTCTGCAGCATCAGGTTCAGGCCAGCTGTGTCCTACAGGAATCCCCAGGAGCCAAAAACCGAGTCCTGGTTCAGATCCAGGGAAACCAGGTTCAACAAGTTGGGAAACTGCTGCTAGGTACCATATAATCCAAATCTACACTACTATTTGTATCTCTGCCTGCAACCTTATACTTGTATGTCTGAGTGCACTTTTTTCTCCTTTATTACAGATCGTTATCAGATCCCACGGAAATACGTACAAGGTCTTGAAAAAGCTCCCAAACCAGGCAAGAAGAAATAGCAGATGACAGCTTAACAAAAGAGCCATATGTTGCTGTACAATTTATAAAAATAATGTCTAGCCCAACCATAACATAATTTATGCAATAAACTAAATTTGTCTCTTAAATGAATCTCATACTTGACATAATGTTTCCTCTACATGCTGCAGTAACCGCTCATTCAGAGCCCGAGTCTCTTAAACACTATTTTGCCTTGAATATAGGAAAAGTCAACTGAAAGAATGACTGTCACCTTTTACAATGATGTATTGCCAAGTAGAAAAGTACACACTGTCACAAGCAGGGACTTACTGTTAAATGTTAAGGAATGTTTGACCAGGAGTCAACTTGTTTTGGAAGAACATAATGGTACCAAAAAAAAGGACTGTGAAACATTCAGTAATTTTTTTTTGGAACCATTATGTTCTTCCAAAACAAGTTTATTGTAATGAGATCCCATTAGAATTTGGAGCTCATTTCATAGTTTTTATTCACTTCATCAGTATTTAATTTTTATGTTATATCGTTAACTTAGTAATTCAGTGTTTTTGCCATTTGCCATGTTCATATTTTTATTATTATTTATTTTTCTGTTTTAGTTATCAAATTTTACTTTTATTATAAAGTTACTTAGTTATCTATCAAGTTTTTTTTTTTGTTTTTACTTGAATCAAAGTATTAAAAATTTTAAATATTGCCCTGGCAATTAAAAAAATGACAAATGCTATTTTTGAGTTGCACAGTAGCCTAATTTACCTCTTATTTATTTATTTATTTAAATTACAATTTTTATATTATTTTAAGGATGGAAATCCATCACAAGTGGCAATTTAATACAGTAAAACACTTTTTTCACAAGGGATGGTTTATTAGGATATAAAGTTTGCTCTGGTAAGTGCCAACATTTAATTTATTCAGAGCAAACCTGTTTTTGCAAGACCTGAGGCTTTCGTGGTGCTGGATGTTGAGGACACCCTCATCTGTCATGTGACTGAACCCTTACTGATAATCTAAGAACAATGAGAATTTGCTTTCGTGCAGATCAGTGGATTTCAGATTTATATTCTGAGACATATGAATGACATCAACCATAAATATCCTGTTCTTGTTTTTTTCAGAAGTGGATGTTGATATTCTTAGTGTTTTGTGGAGTGAGTCTGACTCGTGTGCTGCTGGTGCTTTCTTCCTGATTAAAAAAAAACACCACATCGTTGATATACAGTAAAAGTAATTCTCTTAAACAACAACAACAAAAAAACAATAATAATTAAATAAGTGTGTTTTTTTTTTTTTTTTCAAAATGTTGGGATAGATTGAGCATATAACATGTAACACAAGCAGTTCAATTTCTATATCTGCTTTACGTTTATGCTGACTTTTCCTGTATTCATAATTGCACAATTTGTCACGGTTCTAACTTTTTCTCTCTCAAATCAAATCAAAGTTTACATTTTGAAATCCTGTTTTTTATTTTTTGTTTGTTTCTGACATGTTATTGCAACTTTTTTTGGGTTATTTGCAATTTTTTTTCTCTCACAAGTGTGAATTTATATAATCACAAGACATTTCTTTACAGAATTTCAAGTTTATATCTCTTCTCATAATTCTGAGCTTATATCAATTCTCAAATCCGAATTGTGAGTTATAAATTCTGAATGGCAAGATGTCTACGTTACCTTTTTATCCCACAATTATTTATTCCACAGTTATTTTGATTTTATTAAAAATTAGAGAGAACAAAAAACAGCCTTCAGTTAGCATTAAGGTGAATTACAAGTTGTTGGCCTACTTTTAGCCTCTTATTTTCCTCTGTTGTGACATTGGTTGGTTGGTAGTCTATTAGTTTAAATAATTTATTACATGTTAAATAAAAAGAAAAGGTTAAGCATCACAACTTGCTTATCTCATTTAACGTGTAATATAACTTGGTAATCCCACCATTATGGTTAATGTTGTAATATTTCTCAGAAGAGATTATGTATGAGTAAATGGTAACAGATGTAGTGGTTTGACAGATGTGGATTAAAACTCAAAGAAAATGGCCATCAGCGTGACCAAGTGATTGTGTTAGTGAATTTAGAGGGAGAATTGGCTTCCTATGGCCCGATCATGATCATGTTCTCATGGAGGCTTCTGGACTGGTGTGGTTACATGTGGTCTGCGGTTGTGAGGCCGGTTGGATGTACTGCCATATTCTCTGAAACGCCTTTGGAGACGGCTTATGGTGGAG
>JAUCMU010000097.1:20555535-20589397 GCA_032275025.1 Enteromius treurensis | reverse complement strand
CAACACCTGGGGAGACGATTACACACAAAGGACCTGGGCGGGGCTACAGCATGACAGGAGCACACGAGGGAGACAGAGTGAAAACAAAAACACAGATGACAGACATGGAACGCCTGGAGGGCGTGACAGGTAGTTTCCTAATATATGATGATTTGGATGATTTGACCTTTTTATATGACCAGGCAAAATTAGTTAATATTGTAAAGTGTCATATTGCGGACTCTTAAAATAGTTCATGCTATTTATGTATTACTTATTAATAGTATTTGTTAAAAAAAAGTCTTGTGAAAAATATATTTGAAACTTTTTTTTTTAATCCTTAATAACAAAATGTTATTTCTTGGTCACTTGTACAGCTTTTACTGACAATTATTGACTCATATCAAAATCATATGAAACCAACAAAAATTAAAGAGTTAATGTAATGTGTTTTAATATAGATTTTCAGACAATTTTTCACTTTCTTTATTATGCACGCTCTTATTTGTCATTGCCTCATAATATTTGGATGGCACTTGACTTTATGAATCACTTGTGCACACATTGTATAACATTTTAGTTCACAAGATGGGTAAACCCATCAATAACCTGCTCTCTTAGACCCCATGCTGGCCCGTCTCCCGTTTTCTGGAGAATGCTATACTTCCTATTCAGGATTGGAGGGACTGCCAGATGTTTCCTGGTCGCCCCCACCCTGGCTATGTGCGTAAAAGCAAGAGAGGGAGAAAGATAGAGAGAGGCAAAGAAAAGAGAAAAGTCAGGTTCACTCTCCCCCTCAGGCTACACCGTCTCTAAGGCTTCACTTTTTGAAGCTTTCCTCCTGCTGCGTCTGGAGCTCACTAAACTCTCAGGACTAGAGTGACCATCTCGGCTCCCTCAGAGTAAGGGGCTCTGAGTCTCACCTGAGTCTCATGGCGTGGGACCGTGGCCTGAGGTATATGTTTTCTGTGTCCCCTGCACTGCAGCAGGACCCTGGAGCTGCTACACGAGACAGAGAGGATATCAGCCGACTGGAGATGGTCCAGAGACTGGCCAAGGACGGATGCCGCCTTCTACACAGCCCGCTCAGAGCTAACGAAAGGCCTGCTGAGGTGAGGTGCAGAATAATGGTCATGTATGTGGCGATCTACATATACAGGATTATTATTGGTTGTTTCTTTAACTCTGAGCTCTTATGGAAACTTTTAAATCAGAGCCTTCATTTTCTGAACCAACAAATTTCAGTGTTTGTTGGCAACTATACCAAAAATACCAGACAGAAGTCTAATTTCATAGATAGTGTTTTATATATCCACAAATTTAAGCACATGTAAATTAATAGTAATTTTTTTTTTTGGATAAAATTCTTCTTTTTTTTTTTTTTTTTGACAAAACTTTTATTAGTGATTTAATTTATAGAAATTATACCAAAAAAAAAGCAATTTTTGCATGTTAAATATTGTAACTTTTTTCATGTCTGTTAGTTTTTTACTCTTTCTTTAGATAATAATAATAATAATAATAATAATTATAGTGATTACTTGTTAATGGCTGTTTGTATTTTTAAATTAAAAATCTTGGTTTATGACGAGGGTAAAATAAAAATACAAAATAATTAATAATAACTGCATTTAAAACATAATTAAATACACCCAATTATGAAAAGTCAATATTATATATATTCAATACTATTTATGCTGGTTCATGACTCCAGCATACAGTGTATTTGTGTAGAAAATGTATTATAGCAATAACCCTATTGTTATGATTTATGAAGCAATACCCTTACACGTTAATGTTATCTGGATTTAAATGAAAGGTCATTGTTTGATGTCACTTTTTTCAGGGAATCTGTATTCAGATCTAAAGCTATAGTGCAGGAGAAACTTTCTAAAACCAAAAAGGGCACCAATCTCATGCTAGTCTCTGATTGGTTGATCCCACAATAACCCCGGTTCGCCTCTTCCTGATAGTGGGCCGCCACTTACAATGACAGGAAGAGTTGACGTGAGCACCATGCCACAGCCAGTCGTTCCTCTTGCACTGGGTGGCGTATTTCTTTGACCTTTTTGAAACAAAAGTAGAATTGTGCTTAATATGATTAATAACTAACGTAAGGGGTTTTTATTTTAGACAAGCCGCATGTCGTTTAGTCATTTTTAACACAGCAGACAGCTGTGAAATAAAGATGGGATGAGAGTAAAGATGTTGTACAGCGAGAAGAGGTCTTCTGTCCGATTACGAATCCCTTTTACAAGTGCATACCACACATTTTGCTTGTGCTCTGCTTTCACTCATGGCCTCAGTGATGTATTCTTTCATGTTTAATAGTATGTGGAGCTTATTTGCAATGGCAAGGACATGGATAGAGTAAACTAAAGGCTTGATGTAGAAGTATATGCCAAGTGTTCTGGTCTGTTAGTTAGTTTATGTGTTAGTTTTGTAGGGAACCGAATGTGTCTATTTAAGCTAAATATTATGGTGTTTTTTTTATCAGAAAGATACTGTGGGTCTGTTACCTCGGCACACACATAATGTGTTTTTAATGAAGAATAACTCTTGTTATTGTTTTTTGGTTTTGCTTTAATCTATTTGCAGTGGGTTTGGTTATAGATCTGTATCCTATATCCATGTAGCCCTTAGGAGCTATAAATGAGATGTGTGAAAAAGTATGTCTTTTTTTGTTCATTCCTCTAGGAATTATGGAAGCCTTCGCAAAGTAATGTCAACAGACCAGGAAATGATTTAAAATATCACATTGGTGTTCTTTTTGTCACTTACATAAATATTGCACTGTTCCAGAGGCTTCAGTGACTGAAGCATTTGTAATTTACATAACTGTGCTCATGCAAGTTTCCATCATATTTTGCAGTGTTTTTCATTTATTTTTATCATTTTGAAAAAAAAAAAACAGTGTAGACCTAGATTTTTCAAAATTTAATAACAGAAATGCAAGACATTTTTAATGCTCTTGAACCTTTTTCCTATGGACAGTTTATCCACGTAATATTTAAAATGGCTTATGCTGTGTAATGATGCATTACAGTGTGCAAAATATGCTCCGATAGATAGCTATGGTCACAGAATCAATAATTCATTGTATAGAAAAACCTCCGTTTGGCACGAGCATCCACGGACTATTGAGAATATGAATATATCTGATCTTGGGGACTTTTGTTGCTTAATGTTATGAAGCAAAAGTCTGAAATGACAGCATAAAACAAATGCGCCTCCAGGGTAAAGTCACACATATGTCGTCATACATAGTGGCTTTAATAAATGCATTATGACCCTCTCATATGAAGTATACTCTGTATGAGGTGACTGTTTTTTTTTTTTTTGCTTTCGACTGAAGCTTGAAATAAGAGCGGCCCCTGTATAATCACAGAACTGGTCATCAAGAGCCAATCATGATGCATGCAGTCACTTCAGAAGGGAACCGGTTAGACAGGAGGAGACTGTGTATTGTCCTTGCATGGTTTGGGTCACTGATTGAAAAAAGAGTGCCGATGGTAGAGAGAGAATCTAGTTTGAAATTGTACACATTCTCTATTTAGTATTTGTATTCATGTTGGTTTCTTTTTTGCCACTCTTAAGAAAATTAGGATGCCATTTGGTGTGACCATAGAGTGAAAAGTAATAATTATTCATTTAAGGGTTAGTTCACCCAAAAATAAGCCCATGTTTTACTCACCCTCAAGGGATCCTAGGTGTATTTGCCTTTCTTCTTTTAGACTCCAATCGGGGTTATATTACAAATTGCCCTTGCTCTGCCCAAGCTTTGTACTGACACTAGGCAGGTGTTTTTTTTTTGTGTGTGTGTATTTTTTAATAACCCGAAAAAGGAGCTTGCTCTAGTTGTGATGTGATTATTAGCAAACGGAGGCAGAATTCTGAAACTATGGACGCGGCTAAAATTTTCGCCAAAGTTCAGATTTTTCAACTTGAGCGTTTCGCCTGAATCACGCATCAAATGCACGAAACGCGGATGTCTGATTGCGTCTTTGCATTGACTTAACATGTAAATCACTCGCGCTTAACGCTTCATTCGCGACTGGTGTGAACACAGCATAAGATCAGTTGAGGAAGAACTTTGTGTGTGTCTTTTTTCAGTTCCTGCCAGGATATCAGCTCTGTGTTCATCCAAACAGAGAAATATGAAATATGAAAAGTTACACCTACAACGGAAGTGAGGGAAAAGTGTTTGTTTTATGGATGTTTTCCTTACAAAAGACACACAGCAATAATAATATAACTCAGATTGGATTTGTCTGAAAGAAGAAAGTCATATACACCTGGAATGCTTTGAGGGTCAACTTTGAATACATGTGCGTGTACACATCTAAAATAACTAGTTCTCTCCGAAAATTTTGCCATCATTTACTCACCCTCATGTTGACCAATTTTACAGTTTCTTACATACGATTAACACAAAATAATTTTTTTAAACCATTTTGAAGAACCAAACAGTTGTGTGTCCGCATTGACTTGCATAGTATGGAAAGAATACTATGGAAGTCAATGGGGGAAATTAACCATTTGATTACCAATATTTAGTAATACGAAAGTACCTCGTACAGGTTTGGAATCACTTGAAGGTGAGTAAATGATGATATTCAAAATAATATCATTACTTTTTGGCATTTTGACGTTTTACAACCTGAACTAACCTTGCTAACCTTGACTTGCTTTGTCATAAAATTTTAGATTTTCAGGACCGTTGTTTCATGCTGATTCCTTTGAACAAATAGATACTCTGGGTAGAAAGAAAAGACACAAATAGATTATTGCGTCAAACAAGCGCAGCTCATTCAAGTTTGCCTCTAGCCTGCACTGATGCCATTATAACTGAAGAAGGTGGCATTTTAACAGCCCAGAAGTTTTCGCTTCACTTCTAGCGAAAGCCTTAGCACGTTTTAATGGCACTAAATGCCACATTTCAATCCTACGTAATGCTCCTCTGCCACTACTTAAACGTTCAGATTTCCTCCCCTGGAGTCTAGATATATGGGCAGGACTTGTTTATGATGCACTGCCAGTTAATGAAGCTTTTTGCCATGCAGGCCGAAGCCAAGCAGAAACTTCTGCCCGGGGAGATGAGTCTGAGACTGTGGCTTTTTTTAATGCAGTTTGTGCTGATCATCATGAGCATGTGTGGGGGTTGCACATGTGTGTGTGTGTGTGCAAGATTACTGAAGGTCTCTCAATACTTCAGTGCAATGGGCAATTAGAGCAGAAAAGTGCTGGTCCTTCCAGCCTGTCTGTCTGCCTAATTACGGCCGCACACGCGCCACATTGACTGATGTGCTGTTTGCTGTGGTCTGGGGACAGAGAGCATGAAAATCAGCTCATTAAAATGTGTACACACACACACACACACATCTACACACACGAATCCTGAATGATCTATCCATTAATTACTGCTAACTTGAAATGCGCTTTTTTTAGTGTATCATTGTAATGAGGATGTTTTCGTAGAGTGACGGTGAGATCCGGTCTGTATTTTGTTGGCTGAAGCATTATTGGAAGGCGTGAGAGTTTAACACCCATATTTACATACACCGGTGAGTCATGCCAGCAGGAGTTCAGAGTCTAGAGTGGTTTTTAAGTATTCGTATGTGATAAAGAGTTTGCTTTCGATTGCTCACAGTTTATGAGAATCTTCTATATGGTTTAGTCTGCAGTAGTAAAGTTAATGTTTGACCATCTAAATAAGTGTTTTGAATACATAATTATGGACAGCAATGATTATGTCTAATGTTGTGAATTGTATTTATACATGTTTGTTGAGTTTTAAAAGCATATTGGAGAGATGGGATGGATTGAATGCTTTGTTCTCAGTTTGTGTGTGTGTGTGTATGTGTGCGTTTTCAGTGTGTTCAGAGAGCTGTGTAAGATTGATAACACACACAGGGCAATGTGACAGGGCTTTTACAGGACAATAACAGTGAACCTTTCCTTCGTACACACACAAACGCATTCTGTATACACACATACACCTACAGTACACATGCAATGATCACTAAAAGTAGGCAATATGACACTAAAGCCCCAGGTAAAAATGCATGCACCCAAATGGGTCCGAATGTATTTTTTTGCATCTCCCTCTAATGAATGTTAACAAGCCATCTATAAATATTTCATAAAGGCCAAGAAACAGAATATTCTATTTTCATTAAAAATAAGTGAAATTTGGCATCGTGACAATTGGATTATTGATTATTACTGTTTATTCATGTTTTGCATATTATTGACAAATATTGCCTGTCATCAAATTCAGAGTTGTGAATATTATTCTTGTAAATTTCTTTCATAATGCATAATTAGTTTGACTTAAACATGCATCATGCAATTCTTTATGAAGTTACAAGCTACTGCGAAGAAATTCAGTGTACAAAAGTTTGCTGTAAAAATCGTATTTTTAACAGTATTTTTATTGGTTTATATTTAAATGTCATAAAATTCTCTTCCACTGATAATGTTATAAAGACAATTTACACCAATAATATAGAAGTAATAAACTATTTCCTATTTGTCCTGTTTTAACCCCCCCACTCTGTTTGAATGGGCGTGGCAAATGTAAACTCGGAAGTAAACGCCCACTGCTGTAATTGGATTATAATTGTGTATGTTTGACAGGCTGCTTCAAATTGTTCCTTATTTGTAAATTATTGCACTGTAAAATCAAGTCAAATAAAGTTTATCGTTTGTGTTCGCCCTTGTCTTTATTTGCACTACATGAGCGAACCGGTGGGCGGAGCTAAACAGGCAGCAATGTCAAGCTGTCATTGATCTAAAGCTGCAGAGGCTTTTTTGTGAAATGTTTTAATTGAAAATATGTTTGTGGTATCTTTCTTTAGACTAAATGGTGATTGTTCAATATTTAGTTCTAATGCTATTATATCTTAATTTACTCACTCTCATGTCAATCCATTGTACGAGTTTCTTTCTTCTGCTGAACACAAAAGAAGATATTTAAAAAAATGTTAATAACCAAGCAGTCTCAGTTCCCACTGCTTTTCCCACATTCCTATTTTGTGGTGAACAAATTCAATCCACTAATATATATATATATATATATATATATATATATATATATATATAATTATTATTTTATTTTTATTATTTTTTAACAATGGCTTTTATTATTTCATGCATACCTGTTGGTGTCTCTGCAGAGGTATGAGCCAGGTTCCACTGTTTCCTTCACAACTGACTACAGAGCTTCCCAAGTACTTTGGCCTCATGAGAATCGGGAAGAGTTGAAGAGGCAGGTGGGGAATCAAGTCTCCGGTTTAATCTTTTTTTATTAGAAGTTCATCAATTTACTTTTTTTTTTATTATAGCAATGAAGGTTTACATTTATAATAACTGTTGTCTATTTTAATATATTTAAAACTCACTGCTACATGATCCATACAATATGCTGGTTTGCTGCTTAAGAAATATTTCTTATTAGCACATCTGTGCTGCATAATATTTTTACACAAACGGTGATGAATTTGGATAATATTTGAATAAATGTTTTCAGATCTGAAAGTTAATACACTTAATAATTCTGGTAGTGGATTTAGTGTTTAGTCTTGATTTAGGTCGAATAGGTTTGTTTTTTTCAAAGCTCTAACTGTATCGTTTCAGAGACAGTCTCAGTTCCTCATGTATCGCCGCCACTTCATGGACATCGAGCGAGTGCAAGTGAAGGAGCACCAAAGGCACAGGAAACATCTGAAAAGAACAGCAAGGTCAAATCTCACCACATGTTTACAAGTATCTTCTCTAAAACAGCATCACATTTACCTAGCTTATCTTACTTCTACTAAGAAGGATATCTATTTTCATGTCTTTCCGCATAATGGTTGCTCACTTCTCTTTTGGTTTCTCTCTCTGTATTCAGGCTACAGTAAATATTTTACATGACCGACTTTCTAAATAATGATGATATCATTAAAAATAAGACTGTTAGAATGATTGGTTCTGCAAAAAGATACAATACAAAAAAGACATTGATATTAAAATGTCACTCTCTTAAGAATGCACTTCTTAACTGTTACACATTTTCCTTAACTCAACTAATAGAGCAAAACACATGCAATGCTAAATTCAAGGCTTAATTTCCAGGAAAAGACATGTCAAATTTTATACACTTTCATAGATTATATAGAATTTAGTTCAAAATAAATAATTTCAGATGTAATTTATATTTATGTGCACATATTATCTACAATTAATTTAATGTAAATATTATTTTTAAATTGATCATATTTGTAAAACTGTTTATAAAAATAAGTTTTAAGTTTATTTTAGTTATCTGTCCTTAAGCCTAAGTGCATTTTTTGTACTGTTGAAGTAAGGAACCACACGTCATTTTTTCTTTTATGAAGTTGTCCAAAAACACAAAAGACTTCATGTTGCTCTTTATATATTCTTTTATAAACTCTGAGAACTTTTTTTCTGTGTGTAGGATTAAGAATGAAAAGGAACAACTTAGGAAAGCTGAGGAAAAGAAGATGGAGAGGCAGCAACAGCAAAAGGAAGAAAGAAAAGACATGGCTGAGAGGGAGTATTTGATTTTGGAGCGATTGAGACTTGATGAGGAGGAGGCAGCAGAGAAGGTAGAGAGACGAGAGAAAACAAAGAGGAACAAAGAAAGCAAACGGTACATACTGCCAGTATATGCCACAAGTTATCTCGCTATGAGTGTGTTCATTATAAGCATAAATACATCAAAAGTTTTGGGTGGAAAGTTTGAAACACAAATCTATTGTACTCACCCAGGCTTCATTTATTTGACCAGGAATACAGTAAAATAGTATTAAACTAAAATCTTGCTGTTTAACTGTTTTCTATTTTAATTGGTTTTGAAATTGTATTTATTTCTGTGATGGCAAAGCTGAATTTTTAGCAGACATAACTGTAGTCTTCGTCACATGATCTTTCAGAAGTAATTCTAATATGCTAAATTGGTGCTTATAAACATTATTATCCATATTAAAACAGTTGTACTGCTTGGTATTTTTGAAGAAACTATAGTGCTTTTTTTTTTAGGATTCGTAAATGAATAGAAAGTTAAAAACAACAGCATTGATTTAACATAAAAAATCTTTAGTAACTGGCTAAAATTTATTTACTAAAAAAACATCTCAAACATCTTACCAACCCCAAAATATAACCATAAACAAAGCATAAATGCACCGTAAGTTCTATTGTTTTCCATTTAGTAGATCATAATTGTGCTGTAATTGTGTGTTTGTGTGTGATGATTGTGACAGGTACATTGAGGCCATGCAGGCTCTAATGAAAATGAAGCTGGAGATGGATAAAATAGAACTGCCTCCTCTTTGCTGCTGTGGAGACACTTTCTGGGACAGTCATCCAGATACCTGTGCCAACAACTGCATATTCTACAACAATCCAAAAGGTAAACTACTCTCTCTGCGTCCTTAGTATTTATTACAATTATAGAATATTCTGCTTTGCTTTGTCTTGTTACACTGTGTATTGGTTCATTCTAAGTTTCTGTACAAGTAACACAACATTTTGTTAGGTGCTTGGTTCCTATTTCTGTGGCATTGTGTGTGGCATAGCCCCTCCCACAGAGAATTATCATTGGTCCTTAATCCTGCTTCTCATAAATGAACTTCAGAAATGTTCTGATTGGTTGTGATTGTGTTGCTGATAAACTTGTCACGTCGTGCCTGTTTTTATGTCATAAATGTTCTTACTCACAGTACCATGACTTGACAGACAATGCATGTGGGAACTGTCACAACTGACATCTTTTGTTTTTCCACTTTCCATGACAGAATATAACAGTACATATTTTTACCAGACAGTCTGAAGTTTAATCACGGATTTAGTTAATCACAGCAACAGCCTTTTTTATAACAGGATAAAAAATGTAAAAGAGTTTAAATACAGGAATATGTTTCAAAACAATATATTCAAGTGTAAGTGAATCTAATGTTTTACTATCATACAATTAAAAATATATATATAATATGGTGAAAATTAAAATATGGCACAATAGGGGCACAATTTTTTATTATTAGATCTATTTTATCTGCAAGTACAGTTTTTTAAACATCTTTATTTACAACTAAGCATTCAGTACAGTTAAGCACACTTCTTCACATTGACCACATTGCAACTTTTTTGATGCTGACTTTTTTTTTTACTTTAGAGTTTATGAATTGATCATTAATGATTGTTTTCTGCAGCGTACTCTCAAGCTCTGCAGTCTGTTTTGTTAAGCTGTGATCTGAAGGAAGGAGGCTTTGGACAGCATTCATCCACCTTGAAGGCATCCTCTATAGATGTCCATTTTCAAAAGAAGTGATTGTATTCCATCTTTATAATCATTATTGAACATGTTTTAAGACTTGACCGCATAAAAGGTTATGTTGCATTACAAAGATTTTATGTTGTGATATTTTTATTGTTCTCCATAGATGGTTAAAAATACCTGACATACCTCTTGTAATTTTTTACTGCATTTTTATTGTTTTAATAAACTTTATGTACTGGGAAAATCAACTGCTGTGATTGTTCATTGTGCCACATTTTTTTCTTAACCTCATTGCACGTAAATGTGTTCATGACCTTTGTACAGTTATTCAGTCATTATCCACATATAGTCCCTCATCATATGCTTCAGGTTGAGAAGTCAGTAAAAGAATGGCAGTCACATTTATTTCCATCTTTATCTGCGGAAATAAGAAGCATTTATTTCCATTACAGAAAGCAACATCCTAATTTCTTGTCAAGATTGTTAGGTCAAGGATGTTAGGTTTGATAGGTAAGATCATGAGCTTATTACGTGTATAACTATATATAAAAAGGAAAGGAGCCAGGTATGGTTTCCTATACAAGGAATTTGTGCTCTGCATTTAACTCATCCAAGTGCACACACACAGTAGTGAGAAGTGAACAACCACGGACACAATAATACATTTTAAAACTAGTGCCTGCCGCAGCGCCCAGAGAGCAGCTGGGTGAACAGTGCCTTACTCAAGGGTCTCACCTCAGTCGTGGTATTGAAGGTGGAGAGAGCGCTGGTCATTCACTAACCCCACCCACAATCCCTGCCGGACCTGGGACTTGAACCTATGACCTTTGGGTTACAAATGGATAGTTTTAAACAATATTTTAAAATGATTAGGTATTATTATTATTATTATTATTAATTGAAAATAAAATTACAGGGTGCAACATCAAGAAAACATAAAAATTACGCTGTGAATTAGTTTTATGAACTCTAGAGTTGCTGAATGTAAGAAGAGTATTTAGGTAGGATTTAAGTTCCTTGGGGTAAAATAAGGGTTAGCACCCTGAAATGTACATTTGTGTAAAAGAAAAATAAGTTTATTATGAAATATTGGTCCTTAACAACTATCAAAGTTGTGAGAACCTAATAAAACATCTTTATATAACAAAGAGAATAAAAAACAGATAATTAATTTAAAAAGTGTAGTCTATATCTGCATTCTCAAGAGATGACAAGATTTGTCTTCAGCACCACAAAAAAGAACAAAAGAGTTAATATATGGAAACAATTTTAAAATAGATATTAACAGGTATAATTTATAAGAAACATGATTTACCCTTTTAAGTATTTAGATGACAAAGTCACCCTTTTTTTCCATGGAATGTTATCAAACTGGCCATTTTAGTGGGACACAATGTATGGATCTCAGCCTGAAAAATAAAATTAAATAAAGAAATTGCAGGAAAAAAGGAACAAACATAATAGCAATACAAAATATAAACAAATAATACAAAATAAATAAAAGCCCATACATTTTTTTTATTATTATTGCAGACAAAGGAACATACAAATAATAACAATCCAAAATATAAACTAATACGAAAAAATAAATAAATAAAGGTATTCAGTTTTAACGAATAAGTATATTACCAAGAACCAGGGCCAGAAGAGTGTATCATAGAATTACATTTTTTTTACAGACGTTTTGTTTTTTTTAACAAAATTGAAGAAATATAAATGTAAAAGTCAAATTTAACACAGGAGAAGACTTAAGATTTTTTTTGTTCATGTTAATTGTTATCAACAACTTACTGCTTTTTTTTTTTTTTGTCGAAGAAGGAAGGGTTAATTCGAGTGACGTCACCGTGTATCACATGATTACGCCGCCAGATCCAGTGTGAGTGTGTGTGTGTGTGTGTGTGTGAGTGTGTGCGTGTGTGTAGCAGCCCTGTATGGAAAATGGAGACGTTACCAGAACCGCACCAGCTAAAGATCAATTAGCTAACACTCATGTGATTTTTTTAAGACCAGACAAACCGGTATTAATAGCACCCAGGTTGAAACGCAGACGGACACGGGCCAAAACAACCATGGAAATCTTTGGGAATTCAGAACGCTTTACGGTTTTTCCACCTCTGGAATTGGGAAATGACAACACCTCGCCGATACTTTAAATGCAACTTTTTTATCTGCTTAGGTTCACCGGCTTTCAACGAACATGATTTTATGGACTCGTAGTTTTAGGTCGTAAGAAATGAGCGCAAACTAATCTGAGACACAAAACGATTAGTCAGCTAGTTTCGTTGTATTTGAGTTGGTCTTCGTTTTAATCTTACAATTGTGGATTTTAGAAGTCTGAGTAGATATGGGATTTTTTATACAGCATTTATAACGTAACGTTAGATACAAATTTTAGTATAGTTTTTTTTTCTTTTTGCAACGAGACAAACAACGTGAAACAAAATGAGATCTCTTGCACCGGGAATCAAACTCATCACCTCGTTCTCTAGAGACAGCTGGTGAGTAAGTTAGCAGGCCCATGTAAACACAACAGACTATACAGATAACATGCTCTGTGAAGTTAAATGTGTATCCCATCATGTGGGACTTGTTTGTAACAGACATGATTATTGATTTTTAATTACGCTATTGAGTTTTTGCACTGCTTAAGAGTTCCTCATTAATCATCTAACATATAATGTTTTTAGTCCGTGCTAATGTACATTTCACAAATATTTGCATTTATTTATTTACTTTTGTGAACCACAGTTTGTATATGCACAACCTCATTTATCATTTCTGACTTTATTTATTAAGAAACTTAAATCACAACTTTACACAATCACAATACTGTGACCTAGATGTTAGAGGTTTCTGTTTTGCAGCATGCATGGCCCTCAGAACTGATGCACAGTGTGTTTAGCTTCCCCCACAGGAAATGTTTAAAATCTTACGGATAGATCACTCAGTGTGTGTGTGTTTGCCTTAGGTGAGGCTGTTTTCCTGTAAGTCACATAATGTGGTTTCATTTCTATCACTGCCTGCCTGTTTTATTGAATACTGCTGACACCAGATACCACTTTAAGCACTGTTGATGCTTTTTAACTTGTAAATCTTTTATTTTAAAAACGTGCTTCTTTTGTTTAGGTACCGGTTCTTCATCCTCCTCCTTACGTTTCTATTCTACACCACCTACCACCTCTCTCGAAAGCCTATCAGTATTGTCAAGGTAATAAAAATTCAGAGACCTGGCCACTAAACATTAACTAGCTGCATGATAATCCTGACCTAGAAGGAAGACATGATACGAACAGGATTTTTTTGTAATGAGAAATCACATGGCATGTAATAAGTTCCGTGTGAAATGTGTTAAATAATCATTTGATTTTGTGACAGAGTCAGCTGCACAGAAACTGCTCTAATGTTATTCATCCAGCAGACCTCAACATCACTGACAATGACACCTGGTGTGATTGGGTTCCTTTTGGTAAGATTGATTCTTTGCTTCCAATATTTTGTGTTCTTGCCTATATCATATGTGTCCTGCACTTAATCCCTCCCATCAAACACTGCCTTTTTATACGTTTTTTTCCCCAAAGTCTCTCATGTTCACATTTTATTAAACAAAAAAATACAGTAAACGATTTTCTATTGTAATATACAGTAGTCAGCATTTGAAGTGGAGCAAAAAAGCTAATAAAAGTTGGCCTAAGAAAAGAAAGTATTTTAGTTTTAGGTTTTTCATTTAGGACATTTTAAAATGAATTTCGGTGTCACATGATCCTTCAAAAATGATTCTAATATATTGATTTGGTGCATAACATTTCTTATTATTATCAGTGTTGAAAACATTTGGGCTAATATTTATGTGAAAACTGTGATACATGTTTCTTTAGATTCTTTGATAAATAAAACGTTAAAAAGAACACAATTAATTTGAAATAATTTTTTTGTAAGATGTATGTTTTTTACTATCACTTTTAAATTATTAGCTTAAATCATAATGTCTTTAAAAAAAATACATGATTTCTTTTTCTAATCCAGACCAGAACAATTACCAGAACCTGTTTGGAGTCTTGGACAACTGCTTTCTTGTTGCATATGCTATCGGCATGTTTTTTAGGTATGGTATTGAATTTTCTTAATTCTTAATTCTTAATTCTTAACTTTCTTGTCTTTTGTTTTGCTTGAGTTATAACAGCTGTTTTTTAATCTTTATTTACAGTGGGATATTTGGAGAGCGTTTGCCCTTGCGTTACTACCTGAGCTCAGGGATGATTCTCAGTGGCATTTTCACTGCTCTGTTTGGGCTGGGCTTTTACTGGCAAATCCACTCTCTGTGGTATTACTGCTTAGTTCAGGTAAGCTAGTTCTCCTTTCTAAATTTAAATAGATGTATCTCTGAAAGGTCCATCAAAAAATCCATTTAAAGTACCAGAGCGCGCATCAGAATTTCACAATGTGAAACCAAAAAAAACAGAAGTGAGTCTTTTCCAATCGCACGTCTCTTGTCACGAGCAAGTTTTCAAAGTTAAATTCAAATGCATTTCTGAAAATGATCAAATAAAAACCTTATCAGTGCTTGGTTGACGTGTACAAATGTTGAGCATTTTCTCTTTTCTTAGCAAATTGTATTCCAGTCTCACAGCCCCAGAGTTATTTCATAGTAAATCTTTAGTCACACGCATAACACATGACCGAATCAGGCGGAATGGTTTTTCTTCTTTAACATGTCATTCCCATATGCTCTTCAGACTTGCTGATTCCTATGTTCTGTTTTTTTTTACTTTTACAGGCCCTTAATGGGCTGGTGCAGACTACTGGCTGGCCGGCCGTGGTAGCGTGTGTTGGGAACTGGTTTGGGAAGGGAAAGTAAGTGACTGTTGTGTTATTTACTGCTTGCTCAGTTCGTGTGCTGTTGACAATGCACAACTGTATCTGCACTTTTTCACACAAACAACTAAGTGAAGATCCAAATGATCTCTCTTTTGCTTTTATAATCCCAATCGTAAAAACCTTTCCGCTGTGAACTGTAGTTTAAAATCTACGTGAAACCACAACTGTAACCCATTTTACTACCATAATATGGCAGGTTTCAATGTGAAAAAGGATATTCCACAAGAAAAATTGTGGCAATTCTTATTTTTATCCATCGGGAATTGTTTGGATGTTGAAAACAGGCTGTTTAATTTTGGAGCGAAGCCAGATGCGAACTTCAGTTAATAAAACAATTCAAAACTCACTATTAATAAACTGTTTATTAAAGTTATCCAATAGCCTGCATGGCCTAAGTGATGTAAAAGGAAGGTAGAGTTATTTTTAAGGCAGGGTAGGGTTTTAAACCGTCATTGAGTTATGCACATTAAGATGTACACTATCGTTCAAAAGTTTAGGATCAGTTTTAATCAGTATCAGAAAAGGGAGTACGGTCATGTATGATGTTACAAAAGATGTCTGTCAAACAATGCTTATTAAACTACATAATCATC
The DNA here is from genome assembly GCA_032275025.1 of Enteromius treurensis. NCBI lineage: Eukaryota > Metazoa > Chordata > Actinopteri > Cypriniformes > Cyprinidae > Enteromius > Enteromius treurensis. Next base: position 20,573,665 of record JAUCMU010000097.1, on the reverse strand, counting down.
AAATATAAATCTCATAAAATTGATATTACAGTTTCCAAAATTGTATAAAACGGCATGTTTTTGAGATCCGTAATTGTAAGAAGAAATGTTTCCTCATGATTTCTGAAGACACTTGTGACACGGAAGACTGGAATAATCCCTGCAGAAAATTCAGCTTTGCCTTCACAGGAGTAAATTAAGCTTTATGGTATATATTAAAATGGAACACAATAAAACCAAATATATTAAAATATTACTGTTTATTTTACTATTTTACTGTATTTTTGATCACATGAATATAACCTTGCAGATGAAAAAAGACGGAAAATGCATATTTAAAAAGAAAATGACAGACATAAAATGTAATTTTCAAAATCCCCTCTGATGCAGGCGTGGATTCATCATGGGCGTCTGGAATTCTCACACCTCAGTAGGAAACATTCTGGGCTCCCTCATTGCTGGGGTCTATGTGTCATCTGCGTGGGGCCTGTCATTCATTGTGCCTGGTATCATCATCGCTGTTGCTGGAGTCATCTGCTTTTTGTTCCTGGTCGAAAGTAAGTCACACTAGGACCAGAGGGAAACTTGTTATTATATGCCTATGAGGCTGTTTGCAAAGACCAGATCAGATGGGAAACAAAAACAAAGATTGTGCAGCTAAATTACATGCACATACATTTTCCATTACTTGCATTGTTTTTTTGAATCGAAATTAAATAGACAACACAAACACAATATTAACTATCTGCAGACAGTAAAGATATTTTTTAACATACTCAAGATTCATTTTGCTGGAAAAAACGGGTTACCTAAATCACCAACGTTGTTTATTTTTTACAGAACCTGAAGATGTGAACTGTACTCCACCACAACACCACGTGAGTTCAGTTATAATTTAAACTATGCAAAATATTTAGCGGTTTGACTCTGTGACATGCATACATTACAATACCATTATTTCACTTGAATAACCAGCTAAACAGCAGTGTTCCCCTCCCATTTGTTCTGTTTCTGTGATTTTCCATTATTTCCAAACTGATTATGTGAAAAGGCTGGCTAACACTCATTTACTACCATTTGCTTACAATCGATAACATTTTTTCCCCAAACTAAAAGCAAACTCAAATATTTGCAGTACATTTGGCCTCTTTTTACAGCAAGAGAATTGAGCCAATGAGAATTGAACGTAACGTTGTCGTGCTGTGTGCCTGTAGTTCACAACACTGTAGTGAATTTGGTCGAGAAATGGCCTGAGAAACCCAAGTAATTGAGAGCAGAGAGAATGTAACATGCAACAAGTGTGAGAAGACCTATGAAAAAGCTGTTAATCTTTTGATCTGTGTGATTAACTTTGTTGGTCTCAATGATTAAAGGCTGGATAACTTAAAATCTGAACAGATATTCAACCCTAGGTATCATACACTTGCTGACATAGGAAAAACTAAACGAGTGAGGAGAGAGACTGTCAAACACAACATATTTACATAGAAATATGCAAATTGTTGACACTGCCACTCTATTCTCGTACTATTCTGGCTTTTCTTTTTATTCATTAAAAATGACCCCCAGAACACTAGTTTTCTGTTTTATTTCTATTCCATCTTTTCTTTTAGAAAAAAGATTAAAAAGATATAAATATATATATATATATATATATATATATATATATATAACATTTTATATATATATATATATATATATATATATATNNNATATATTTGATTCCTTCAGACCAAAGCTCCAAAAAAAAAACTCTTTTATTTTTCTGTGAAACTCAAAATGCCGTGACTTTCAACATTATTGCATTGAAAATTGGGAGAATATATACAAATGTAGTATAGTGTATTCCAGCCTTAAGTAAGTACTTAAAGTCCTGTCACTCAATGTTCTTCCTTTAGCAAACACTTTTTCTCTTCATTGATATGACACTAACAGGCTGTAATGTGTTTAGGAGAGTGTGGAGCAGGAGCCTCTACTGAGGAACTCGTCCAGTAATGAGGAGATCTTCAGCGCTAACACCTCCACAGTCGTGGAGACGGTGGAGGATCACACAGAAGCCATCAGCTTCTGCGGAGCGCTCAGGATTCCTGTGAGTGACCTGTTATTCTCAGTTTTACACCCACAGCTGTTAGTCAGCTAATGTAAGGTGTTATTTTGAACAGACTGAGAGAGGAGCCAATCCTGTGAAGTGTCTGGGTTTCTTGGATCAAAAATCATGCTTTTGCTTTCCCCGAATATTATTTGTTTTTAAATTAATAGCTTTTTTAAGATTAAATATTTAATTAAATCTGTTTTTTAAAGATTAAGTCTTATCTAATGGTCTTTAAACACATTACTCTGTTTAGGTCATTTGGCAGACAATGTTTTTTTTTTTATTTACATTTTTGGTTTGATTTTGGTCCTCCTGATTTGATCCAAGTCATTTGAATATTGAGTATTTGCTGATACTGAGTAATCCCTAGCGCAGTAGGTAAATATAATCGTGTTGTTTTCTTCCTGCAGGGTGTGGTGGAGTTCTCCTTGTGTTTGCTTTTTGCCAAGCTGGTCAGTTACACCTTCCTCTACTGGCTTCCTTTATACATCGCTAATGTTGGTAAGATTCAGATTTTGTCACATTCACTCGGTTCTTAGGCACAAGTGAACTGTCAAAAACTGTCAAGTGTCAAAAAAGTCACTCAGTCTGCTCTCTCTTAGCTAATTTTGATCCTAAACAAGCTGGGGACCTCTCTACGCTGTTTGATGTTGGAGGAATTGTGGGTAAGTGTGTGATATTTAAATTATTTATAGGAATTCAAAATATTTAAGGGTAGTTCTATAGGGTTTTTTTTCCCTGTGTTAGGTGGCATCCTGGCTGGACTGATATCTGACTACAGTGGAGGCAGAGCCACTACTTGCTGTGCCATGTTGATCATTGCTGCTCCAATGGTTAGTCAAACTGTTTTCTTTTTTCTTAGCTCAGACTGTAGGCAAAATGTAAATATTTATATTAAAGTTATAGACTGATTTAATCTGTTAAATCTAATGGTATGTAAAAGTGTTATTAAAATATATGCATGTTTATTTGCTAGCTTTATGGATCATAAAATGTACACATGGGGGTTTATATAATTTTAATGTACAGTGCTTAGCAGTGGCAATGTTTGTTTGAACAGATTGTGCTTTGTAGAGTACTATTCCCCTGGTCAAAAAAAAAAAAGAGCAAAGCTGGCTAGTTTTGCGCAACTACAGATTCTGATGTGTTGTCAGTAAATCTTGAAGTTTGCTCAGAGTTTTTACAGACATCTGTAATCTTGTGCACACAAAACCCTCAAGCTCGAGTTTACCTGTGAATCTGTGTGAACGCATGGATGGGTTTCTCATTCCTTTGAGATCTGCTGCTTCATGTTTGCTTTTCTTCCTCAAGCTGTTCCTGTACAATAAGATCGGGCAGAACGGCTTACCAACCACCATTGGTGAGTATGGAGTACATGGCTTTTGTTTTTTTGTTTGGACAGAGACTTTTTATTTATTTTCTCAAAGGTGGTAATATCAGTGTTTTGGATGCATGGAACAAAAATCCTGCCTAAAGTATTTGAAATAAAAAGCTTGTTGAATTCTACAAATTGAAAAAAAAGTACATTGCAATTAACAGTGCTTGCGTTTTAATGCATTGTATTTTCATGGCTTGCATTTTTATGCGCTGCATTGTAACGTGGTTGTATATTTACGTAGCGATTATTTCAAATGGAAACATTTCACAAATATTTTCATTGTTAAAATTCATTAATCAATATTTACCTTACAAAGTTCATTTTCAAAATATTCTTTCTGTTTGATAATTCCAGCAATAATCTTTGTCAGGCAACTTTCAGGAATTTTTATTTCATTTTACAAATTCGCTTCCGAAAATTCAGTGGTTCAAATACGACAGAGCGCATATCCGGGAACTGCAAGAAAAGCAGTAGATTACCGAACCAAGACACCATCTGCTGTTAGACGTCTTCACCAGCGGGTGGTGCTCGCGGCTTTGCGTTTAAACGCAATAAAAGACACACTTTATTTCTGATCTCAGAAATAGACATTCAACATAACAAAAACATTATTTATGGGAAATAAATTTCCAGAGTCAACTTAATATTGAGAACGAACAAAATTCATTTTATCTAGTTAATGTTAATATGTTAATATTGTGGAGAAAATCAGGTATTCATCAGCTCAAAGAAGCTCTCATCTCTTCAGCGGGGACTTAGGAGGAAGCTATAATAACACGGAGTAGGACTGTATTTTGTATCCGAATGTATTTTTTGGAATTCAACAAACTTTTTATTTCAAATACTTTAGGCAGGATTTTTTTTCCTTATGGATGCATTTCAGATTGTATAATAAGGTATAAAAGGTTTTTTGATCCCATAATTATATTGGGTGGTGTTAACTACTGTGTACTTGCATATTAAATAATAATTCGATACAATGCACTTAATGTGTACATATGTTTTGCATTGTACTTGCATTTAAAAAACACCTGCATGAAATTACGTATGTAATTCAATTCTGTTGTTACATTAAGTAAAATAAATGGTTAAACCTTAAGTTTACCTTTGAAAATCATAATATTATATAATGTCAAGTATAAGGGGATCAGATGATCTTGTAATTGATCAAGTAAGGTGCCGTATTGACAACAGAAACAAAATAATATTTTTTTCTTTTTTCCTGTATCTTCTCCTCTGCCCTTTTCGGACCCGCAGGCATGTTGCTGTGGTGTGGTGCTCTCGTGAATGGACCCTACGCCCTCATCACCACTGCTGTGTCAGCTGACCTAGTAAGCGCTGGGCACCTTTCCTACATGTGCTCTTCACGTGGATATTTGTAAAGTCTTAAAAAAAAAAAAAGGATCAAAACTGATACGTCGGGACTAGTCTACAAGTCCTGCTATCAATAACGGATCAATAAACTATTTTGTAAGGCAACGATCATTTTGTGTTGGACCTTTCATAATGTTTTTTTTTTTTATCGTTTAGGGAACCCATGAGTGTCTGAGAGGGAACTCCAGAGCACTGTCCACTGTGACCGCCATTATTGACGGCACTGGATCAATAGGTATGCAAGGAATGTTGCTTTTGTTTAAATCAAACATTGAATGCACTTTGTTATAATCTAGCAGTGAAAATTACATTTGCAAATAAAATCAGTTTTTAAAAGGTTATTGACCGTCAATTTAAATGTAGCTTTCAGAAATCAGTGTTTGTTTTGAAAACTTCTCACTGTCTTGTGATGGCTGTCACATGTTGTGTCATGTGTTTAATGGGCTCTAGGTGCCGCTGTTGGGCCTCTGTTGGCTGGTCTGATCTCTCCTACCGGATGGAATAATGTTTTCTATATGCTCATTGTTGCTGATGTGCTGGCCTGTCTGGTGAGACTAAAAGCTAATATGTATTATTGTTTTTGGTTCCATTTTTATTTGTAATATTGTCCAGTAAATAATAGCTGATTGTCTCTCATGATGAACATGTTTCACTGTATCCTCTTGTTTGTGTAGCTGTTGTCCAGGCTCGTGTATAAGGAGGTCAGAGGATGGTGCGGATACACTACAAGGCCAAGAGGGTAAACATTTTATGCATGTTCTATAACAAGTCGAAAGGCTTTTATTATATAAATAAAAAGAAAAACGGATAGAGCCAGCTAGTGTTTTTTACTTTTGTTAATTTGTATAATAAATAAAAAGAACAGAAATAGACAGAATACAAAAACAATAGAGAAGCTAGTGTTATTTTTTTTTAAAGAAAACTAGCTGTTGGTTAATGAATCGATTTCAAGTCTAAAAGGGGCACTTTTAGTTAACATTTTAATTAGAATGGAGATTGCTATTATATCTGATGCATAAGTAATATTGTGAAATGGTATTGAAATTAAAAATAACCCTTTTCTATTTGACTTGGTTTTAGAATGTAATATATTCCTGTGGCAGGCAGCAAACGCTGAATTTTCAGCATCATTACTTCAGTCATCAGTGTCACATGATCCTTTAGAAATTGTTCTGATATGCTGATTTGATGCTCAAGAAGCATTTACTATTATTATTGATGCTGAAAACCACTTTGGATGTTTAATGAGTGTGAAAACAATGCTACACTACCATTCAGTAGTTTGGAATGATACAAAAAACATAAATGAACATTTATTTAGCCAGGATACAGTAAATTAATGAATTATATTTAATAATGTTACTCTAACACTAGCACTTTCTATTCTGTCTATTCTGTTTGATCTAATTGTTATTTAAAAAGACTAATGTAATGTTACAAAAGGTTTCTATTTCTGTATAAATGCTGTAATAAATTTGTTATTTTGAGCAAACTATCAAATAATCACAAAATTATAAAGCAGCAAATGTATTAGCAACATTGATTATAATAATAGTTACTGCTGAGAGCAAATAAATAATTTCTTGAGGACAATGTGAAGACTGATGGTAAAACTGTGCTAAAAATTTTCCATGCTGTGACGTTATTGGCAGATGACTTTTTAGGTTTATATTTGACCTACTATGTTTAGCTAGTGGCTTTTAAATATGCTGAATGGTGCTGCTTGGGCTGATTCTCATTACATGTACTTAATATTTGTGGCTGCAAAAAATATAGAAAGTCCATGACCAAAGAGACCCTGTACTTATATTAAAAGGCAGGAAGGGCCAATTACTTCGATTCAGAGGAGGTTATTTTTGGTGGTTCCAAGGCAATCACAATTACTCCAAGAGGCTGCGACCTGCCTCGGGATTTGTTCATTATCACCGTGTTCCCCAATGACTGGCAGAGATCTGTGTGTCGAGGTGGAAAATTATTTATGCACTTCAACTGCAATATCATTACGTCTTTGACACCCTTACAATTAGCAGTCAATTTTTGGCTTGAACTAAATCCAGTTATGAATTTTCAATTAAAGGAAAAAAATGTTTTTTTTATTATATTGAAATCCATTCATTACGCCAAGGGTCTCCAGTATCCGCTTTTTACATTTGTCAAATGAGCAGGCGGTAATTATTTGTTCTTTCTAGCATTTATTTATTTATTTTTTGCACTGCCAGAATCGGATGATTAAAAGGGAAGCATTTAATTTTGCACCATGTGTTTGCAGTGGTTTCATCTGCTCTTTTCTTTCAGGTTCAAAGAGATCTGAGTCCGCCCGTCAAACAAGAGAATATCACACCTGTGACGGAAAATTACCTGCAGCACAACGACAAAAAGGGACCATGGATTGATGCAACACACCAAGCCTTTTTATGCCCAAGGGTTATTTTATATGAAAAGTGTAACATGAGACTTTCATCCTTTTTATACTGACAATGGAACAAAGCTCAGCTGCTGAGGGAGGAGGAGAGTTACACACACCCTCATCCACACGTGGCCTGAGCGGGACAAACAAAACAGGATCACTAAGCTTCTTCATTTCAATACAGGATGTTTTTAGGGACTGCTCAATACAGATGTACCATTTTTCGAGCATTAAAATATGCCATTGGTGCTTTGACCTTTTTTCTGCGTGATCATTTGTGTGTTTGCTGTTCAAGTGCAAGTCTTGTTGTTATTGACTTGGCTAGTTATACATTTTAGCTTTGAGCCTGAATATGTATTTCAGTAGATATTGAGGTCATATTCATGTTCATACATACTTAATCACTCTTAATATCATTAAAATACCAGGTAAATCCGAGCATCCATAGAGAACCTCTCAGCTTTATTCTCTGAGGCTTTGTGTATAAATATATATATATATATATATATATATACATATGGGTGCATATTACTGGTAGCTGTTTTTTTAGCTTTAGGGTATAGATGCTATCAGTTTCTGTCAAAATGAGTAATTGTTTGAAAGTCAAACAGTCATATCTCTGAAATAATGCTCTGGGATCAATCATTTCTTGAGATGTTAATGATTCTCTAATCCACAGTGGTTTTCTGTTACTTTAAAAGCTTATTAGTCTTTACTTTTTCTTTTTTTACTTTATTGATTTGTTAATTGATTATAAAAAAGGCATGGTGTTGTGTTATCATGTGTTGTTGCAAAACCACATATTTATAACAGTAAAACACTGAAATACACACAAAAAAAACACAATTATATTTTTACAAAGATAACATGAAAATAAATGGACAACATAAATCATAAATTTGTATTTAATAGATGAATTAAAACAATACATTAAAAAACTGACATTTTTTTTATTTTATTTAATTGTTAAATTAGTGTAGATTAAAATTCAAATAATCAAATCAGCATAATAGAATGATTACTAAAGGGTCATGTGACACTGAAATCTCAAGCTTTGCCATAACAGGAATAAATTAAAGATACAGCTCTGGGAAAAAAAATAAGAGACAACTGCAGAAAAAGAAGTTTCTTTTGGGTTTTATCCTAAAAACTGTTAATCTCACCAAAACACCACCAGTATAAAACAATGCACGTTTGTTTAATTTTTGTGAACTGCCGTCTTTGAAATATTAAGGAAAAAAGAAGCATCTTGATGCTCACTGAATCCATGTGACAGTTAAGCTAGGATTGAGGCTTTTTTTACTTGATTAAAAACCTTTCTTTTCACTGTTTTTGGCATGTTTAGTGTTTATTTTTACATTTCTAATTACTCTTGAAAGACTTCAAGCATTTTTCTTGCCATTCAACTAGTCACACTGCAAGAGGATTGTGTTGATCACAGCAGTGCTTTTTATACTTTTCCCGTTAAATACATTTGGATTCAGGTGCTCACCAAATAAGTACCTCAATAAACAGAATGAAGTTTGTTTGTATAGAAATTTAACAAAGACTGGCATGAAATGTTTAGAGAGCTTAGAATACTCCGATAGATACTGATTAAGGAGTAAATTGCAGTGGTCTCGTATTTTTTTTCCAGAGCTGTATATTAAAATAAAAATAAAAATATTTTGTAATTTCTCACAATATTACTGTTGTACAGTACAGTACAGGTGTCTTTGAAAAACATAAAACATTTTTCAAAAAATCTTACTGACCATAAACAGTAATACACTTATTATTTTGAGTACCTTGAATTAGTCTATTAACTTTTACTTTTTTCATTTCTGATGGCCCAAAAAAGACACTACAACAGGCGGAGATAAAGAAAATTTGAAATTATTAATTATGTATATGTATGTGTGTGTGTGTGTGTGTGTAAATATTTAAACCATCAATTATGATTAGAAATAAGAGCTATACATACATATATATTTTTTAACAAAATTTGTAATAATTGATTGAAATGTTCAGGTAGATACTGCATGTTTCATGAAAAGAAACATTGTTGTAATGGATACGTGTGTGTCGTAGATGACATGGAGGTCTCCGCTCTAACAGTTCCTTGGCAACGCTGGAGAGCAGGGGAGTGAGTGATAGCCTACTTAAAGGGCAGAGCTGTGACTCCTGCCTAAGCCGAGCGCATCCATCAGCATCTCAGAGGGAGCGGCTGCACCTGATTTAATGGCACATGCTGAGGTTGGGTTTTATTTATGCTCAGTTATCATTCTACAAATGCTTGCTTTGGTGTCATAGACCAACTTTATTTTCTACTAAATCAGCAGTTAAAAGTTACTCTTTTTGTTTGTTTGTTTTAAAGTGTTATTTGCTGGTCCTGAGGAGGTTGGCTATCTGTTGCTAAAGCATCATCAATATAGTATCATCAGAGTTCATCATGGGGTCAAGTTCATCATCTTATGCCCCTAAAACTATTTATCTGGATGTGGATGGGAAGGTGCAAAGGGTGAGTCCCAAGATTTGAAATATAAAGCTGTATGTTTTAAAATTTCATCAAAATGACTCGCATTATAATTGTAAAAGTGCACTTGTTAATGATTACATATGTCAGGGTTTTGTACAAACATATATACATACCCAAACAGTATGGCACATAGTAAAAATGTGTAAAAGTCATGGACTAATGGGGTTAATAAGTAAATGAAGCTAGAGCTCTTTTAGTAAGGTTATTTACCTCTAGTTCACAAAGGTGTCTATACACAGGATTCATTAGTCTTTTAATTATCTTTGCTGTCACTTTTGATCAAAGTAATCCATCACTGATGCATTTGTATTTTATTAATTAGTATTGTATTCTATTAATACTGTAATTAGAACACATTTGGCCAGTAGTGTGACTACTTGTATTTTTACTATTCTGTACTTTTTAGGATAATACTTGTGGTAAAAATATATTGAGGGTCACTGTGGCTGACAGGTGCATTTGTCACAAACTATACCTGTGACACCTGCCAAGGCCAAATTACAAGGGCCGGTTGCATAAAAGGTTAAGACTAGTCTTAAAAGATAGTCAGCTAAATGTTTCTTTAAGACTGGTCAGAGTTTTTTAAAATTCAGTTACATAAAAATGTATATTAGTATAAGGTTACCTCTTTAAGAAAGTTTCTCACGATCACTCATGTTTTAGGTGATTTTTAGTCGACACTGTAGCCCATGTGATATTAAGGAACTTCTCTGTTCATCATCCAACATTGTCAGGTCAGTATCTTCTCATATACAAAGTGTTTAAAGCAGATTATCATCTCAAAAGTGTCTTGAATGTGTCTCTCCAGAAACACGGCTATACTTCTGATTGACTCAGAAGGAGCAATGATATCGATTGACCCCACCATGCCTGCAAACACACCAAAGTAAGTTCAGCATAGTAATAATAAAAATAGTATTATAATTATTGTATAATTTTAATTGAATGAATGTTTCTTTCTTTCTTTCTTTCTTTGTTTACAGCAACTTATATAAGGTTATGCCTCATTCCACAAACCAAGGAGGAGGTATGGAAAAAATATATATATTTATTAAATTGTACATAATTAGCCAAAGGCAATGTGGATTACATCTATAACTAAGGTAGCTGACAATAACATACCCCTTTTTCCACAAAAGACAAGGAAGACATGTTCCAGAACGTCCTGTCACAAGTGGCAGAGCAGTTCAGCAGGTAAGTTATGTGAATTTTTTGTAAAGTAACCGTTATAATTCAGATTTATGTGTGCATGGCAGTGAATGTAATATTTGTTTCAGGGCGTTCAGGATCAATGAGCTGAAGACTGAAGTGACCAACAGACTGGCCATGCTGGAGAAGAGAGTGGAGCGTGAGTGATACTCGTGCATGTCACAACTCACCCCTGATGCTGTGAGCTAATGGTCTTTGTTTCATTACAGTGGAAGGACTTAAAGTGGTGGAAATTGAGAAGTGTAAAAATGATCTGAAGAAATTAAGGGATGAAATGACCTCTAGAGGAGGAGTGAAGTAAGAACAGCAATTTTATTTTATTTTCTTTTATTTTTGCATAGAAATAATTCCATTAGGACATATGTTAATTAGTTTGTCTCTCGCAACCAGAGTGAACTGCGATTGCAAATACAATTTTACTGATGATGGGAAGAAACTGTCTCCCAGACGAGATGTTCCAAGCTACCCAAAGGTAAAATAAATAAGCAAACAAACTGCTTTTGTTTCTTGACTTACGTATTGCAACCAAATAAAATCGTTGCAGCTCTGCTGTAAATCATACGGAACGCTGTGTTTTGTGTTTGTGCAGTACACACTTTCTCAGGAAACCATAGAGGCTCTGAAAAAGCCTACCTTTGATGTATGGCATTGGGAACATAATGAGGTTTGTCTTCCTTTTGTGTTCAGGATTTCTTGAGACATTTCCTTCTACAGGGAATTACAGTTGTGTTTCACTTAAGTATCTGTTTTTATTCAAATAAATAAATAAACTAACATTGATCAGATAAAAAAAAAAAAGAAAATAATGCTTTTTATGTAAAATTTTATGTTAAATACTGTATATACTAAATGTGAGTACTTTTTTGGTGGTTAAAGTGTACTGCCAACATATACAGTAGTAAACTAAAATACGCTTTGATGTAATTCTATGACTTCTATCATAAGTTGTCATTTCTATCCTATTTTGTTTATTTATTCTATCATGTATTTGAAGGGATAGTTCACCAAAAAATGAAAATGTAATGTTTATCTGCTTACCCCCAGGAAATCCAAGATGTAGGTGACTTTGTTTCTTCAGTAGAACACAAAGATTTTTTAACTCAAACTTTTGTAGTCTGTTAGTCATATAATGGAAGTCAATGGAAACCAAACTTTCCAAAGCTTTGAGAGTCCAAAAAAGAAAAGAAAAACATACACAGACGAAATGAAATGAAACCCTACGGCTCGCGACAATACATTGAGTTGTTAAGACACTAAATGATCTATCTGTGCAAAAAAACGAACAGTATTTATAAAAGTTGTACCTCTTGTACACCACAATGTCCGACTATCCTGAGCTCATTCAAAACATTTGACGCTTGACTCATCAACATGCTCTGGCACATAGAAATCTATACATACAGTAAATTCCTCATAAGTGACTGTTTCTATGTGCCGCAGTAAGGATCTATGTGTATTTAACTACAGGATGTGCCAGAGTTGACATCCGGACTCACCGGATGTTGTGAATGAGCTCAGGAAAGTCTGAGATAGTGGTGCATAAGACATAAAATATTGTCATTCCGTGTCTTAATGTATCATCATGGGCCGTAGGGTTTAATTTGGTTTCTTCTGTGTATGTTTTTTCTTGACTCTCAAGAGCTTTGGAACATTTGGTTGCCATTTACTTCCATTATATGACTGACAGACTTTAGTTTGTGTTCTACTGAAGAAACAAAGTCCCCTACATCTTGGATGCCCTGGGGGTTAGCAGATAAACATAACATTTTCAGTAACTGAAGTATATTTGCAATGAAACATTTAAAATACTGAAATTTAGTACATTTAAACTATATTAACTTTAAATATTGTATAATGCACTTCAGCTAAAATACTTATGAAAACTTTTTTTGTGCTTATCAGCAGTTGTGTTTGTCTACAGATGCTTAGCTGTCTGGAGTATATGTATCATGACCTTGGACTGGTTAAGGAGTTCAACATTAACCCCATAACTCTGAAAAGATGGCTGGTAAGATGTGCTTTCCTGCATATCTCATTTCTGAATTAACAAGAGCACTAGACTTTAAGACTCACCTGCTGTGTGTCTCTAGCTTGCAATTCAAGAAAACTACCGTGACAACCCTTTCCACAACTTCCGCCACTGCTTTTGTGTGAGCCAAATGATGTATGGAATGATCCATCTGTGTAACCTTAAGGTGAGGTCATGTCCTTTAAAGAGTGTTCTTGTGTGCATTTGTCAGTTCAACATGTGACTTGCTTTTGTTCCCTAGGAGAGGCTGACTATGACAGACATGTGTATTTTGATGACCGCAGCCATCTGTCATGACTTGGACCACCCGGGATACAACAACACGTATGTCACTGACATGTCCCACCTCTCAGTGAACAAAACTGACTGTGTATATAAAATGTATACAGTAGGAACTGCTCAAAGGTTTGCTCTCTGTAACCAGGTATCAGATTAATGCTCGCACCGAGCTGGCCGTGCGCTATAATGACATCTCTCCACTGGAGAACCATCACTGTGCTTTGGCCTTCCAGATCCTCTCTATGCCGGAGTGCAACATATTCGCCAACGTGGATCCTGACTCCTTTAAACCGATACGACAGGTACTTCCAATCCACCATACGTACACTTCATGTAGTTTCTACGCATAGGATCACTGTAAGTGCTCAGATGGTGCTCTTTCGTAGCTTGTTATGCAACTGTTCAAAGGTTTGCTGTTGGTTTTTAAAAGAAGTCTCTTATGCACACCCAGGGAGTCTTATTTGATACAGAATACAGTGAAAACAGTAATATTGCGAAGTAATCTGTTGTCTGTGGTGTAAAAAGCTTGCATTAGCAATTAGAAAAACATGTCAGTGTTGAATAATAAGTGTCTGAATATGTTTTGTCCCAAACTTTGATCAATTTTACTGGTAGCCCTCTGTATTAAGAATTTTGATTTGTTATACTCACTTACATAAATGGTGTATATCAAAATGTATATATTTTGCATTGACTATAGGCTAGTTAAAAATCTGCTGGCCATCCTAAACAAACGTGAATGTATTTTTTGCATCTGTTGCAGGCGATCATTACTCTTATCCTGGCGACAGATATGGCCAGGCATGGAGAGATACTGGACTCCTTCAAACAGAAAGTGGACAACTTTGACTTTACCAATGAGGAGCATGTTAAATGTGTAAGTGTGTCCTGCTATGACTTTCACTGGCATGCTCAGAAGTTGTTGGCTTTCTCTCGTATAAGCGGTTCTGTGTCTTTACAGCTGAAGATGGTGTTGATCAAGTGTTGTGACATCTCCAATGAGGTCAGACCCACGGAGGTGGCAGAGCCGTGGGTGGACTGTCTCTTGGAGGAGTACTTCATACAGGTACCTCAAAACAAGCAGCTTTAGCTTACAAGTGCTTTGAAAATGAATCTGGTAAAAAGCTTATTATTATGCTTCTATTATTTCACAATATGCTTACATACTGTTCAAAGGTTTGGGGTCAGTATACCTTTTTGCTTTTCTTTTAATCAGCATGGACACCTTAAATCTTTCTTTTTTTTTTATGTAAAAGACAACTTTCTGAATATTTCCTATAGAAATTGAAGATTTTGATTTGACCGTTGCTTTGGACTCCATTCTACGTTGTAGCTTGCATTTTGGTTTGTTTTAACAGAGTGACCGAGAAAAGTCAGAAGGTCTTCCTGTGGCTCCATTTATGGACCGTGATAAAGTCACCAAACCAACAGCACAAATTGGTTTCATTAAATTCGTCCTCATCCCAATGTTTGAGACGGTCATGAAGGTTTGTACACCCGTCTTACAGACTGACCTATGAACTAAACTTTGAACTGAAGTTACATAACATAGAGATACTGTGTCTGTGCTCAGCTCTTTCCACAGATTGAGGAGATCATGGTTCAGCCTTTGAGGGACTCCCGTGATCACTATGAAGAGCTGAAGCAGATAGATGATGCCATGTCAGAGGTAACAAACTGAGCCTTTGTGTCCAGAATAAAAATCAGAATGGGCGATATCCAAAAGGGGTGATTCCTTAGAAGAACCATTTAGGGTTCCCCAAAGAACCATTTTTCTCTTAGTGTGAAGGACAATAACTCTAAAGAGATTTCTTCATGGAAGCATTTACTTTTATAAAATAAATGTACTTTTAGTAATGTACTTTTGCATTGTGTTTTTTTCTCTTTTCAGGCACAGAAGAAGAAAACAGAGAGTATGTCTTTAGGTGGAAAGAAAAAATAGGCGACTGGTTTCTTTTATGGTATGAAGGAAGACCTTTCAAAATATTTGAACGTTCATTGAAACATCTAGAAGCTTGTCATTCATACTTCTGATCCTTCAGATCGGAGTTAAAGGGGTAGTTCACCCAAAAATTTAAAATTCTGTCATCATTTACCATCATGTTCTCCCTGTAGGACTTTGGTTACACTTTATTTTGATAGTCCACTTAGACATTCTACTAACGTAACTTTGTAACTAGATGTCTACTAATTCTCATTATTTTGCAACTATATGTCTGATCTCAGAGTGGACTGTTGGGGTAGTTTTAGGTGTTTAGTAGAATGACTTTTGACACTCTTCTCTTTTCTTCATTTAGGGATCTCAGGCTAACCCAGCTCCCAGTTTCCTGAAAACTGAGGTTTTGAACTGTTTGGGCTCTCCAAGCACCCTATTTCTGAAGGAGAGTGTTGGACCCCCTTCTGTGTAACATCAGGAATGTCCAGAAAAGGCAGTCATAAGTAGTAAAGAGGGGGGTCAACATGACTGATTCTGTTGATTTTGCTTGTCTAATTATTCTTCACAGATATGTTTGCACTCTTGAAATGAAGTGCTTGGCCCTGAAAAATTTGTTTTATTGTCACTGACTGGACCAGGGTTTCTCTAATCTTACCCTGAAGGTCCAATGCACTGCAGAGTTTGTCCCTAACCCTAAGCAAACACACCTGAGCATGCTAAGATCACAGGTAGGTGAGTTTTATCAAAGTCGGAGCTAAACTCTGCAGTGCATTGGACCTCCAGGGTAAGATTTGAGAAACCCTAGACTAGACTAAAATTAACACCTTTCAGAAATGAGCCATAGAGATTTATAACTTGGAAATGCTTGATCAGATAATGGCATTATATGACAGCATATTGATTTATACTTGGGTATGTATTGTTTTTATCTCTGGCACTGAGTGAGTTTTGCAGGAACTGATTTCACCAAAGCAGCTATAAATAAAATGTATTTAGTAATAACTCAGGAAAACATGTGGAGCACTGTTTCAACCAAAAACCTAACAAGAATAAAAAAGTAAGATAGCAAATCAATAAAATATACATTCATCATGAGCATGTCAAAATGTGGTGTTGTGTTTATATAACATTTTTTTAAGGGGAATGTAAAACTTCACATCTTTCTGCTTTGGAAAAAGTTGTAAAATATGAATTGCTATTTATTTAAAAAGAAATTAATCCCCTGGAGAGAAAAACAATGAAGCATTTTTCAAGAGAAGCATTTGTTAAGGCAATGTGTCTGAGACACCTGTTTAAAGGGACAGGTGTTTTCGAGGGCTGCAGGTGCAAGAGACATGTCTGTTGCTCTCTGTCCTCTCTACATCTGGATGTGACAGTTTTTACACAGCCGTTGTTTACAGGATTATGGCTTTAAGGAAGTGAAACACATTCTCACATACTGTTTTCATGATGATGTTTCCTATTACTTTGAACAACATTCAAGAAATGTAGTTCTTGTTTAAATTCAAATGTATAAAACATATCAAAATTCTCTCTTAATAGAAAAGAGGTTTTTAATTATTATTATTTTTATTTGGGGTTGGAGGGACTGCAATTGATTGCAATGAGGAAAGTGTGATAAATAACAGATAAGAAATATACTATAAATATTATATTTGCATTGCCTTTATGGGCCTGAGAACACTATTCTAGTGTTTATTAAACTTAAATATGAAAGTTACACTTTCCGATAGTGACCGATACTAGTTGCTTATTAGCATGCACATAAGTAACCTATCGTACGGTGGCCGAGAGAGCTCAACGCGCTGCAACTTAAGAAAACACACACAAACAGAAAAAAACGACAACACATTAAGAAAACATCCTCATCAGTTTGACAACACAGGCACTGCAAATTCTTGCAAAGCAGCCAAAGCAGTGCTGTTTGCAGCGTGTTGAGCTCTCTCAGCCACCGTACTATTAGCTGTTTATTAAACCATATTCTACATCTCTAATCCTATCCAATACCTAAAGTGAACAACTACACTAACTAATAATAAGCAACAAATTAGGAGTATATTGAGGCAAAAGTTGTAGTTAATGGTTTGTTAATAGTGAGAATTGAACCTTAAAATAAATTATGACCTGATATGATTATTTTACAAAAATATGGTAACATTGGAATGTGTGTTTTTAGCCTTTTAAGAACTACATTGTTTAGTCAGTGATTCATGCCAATTAGTTCCAGACCACTCGTCTGAATCCCCTGGCAGCAGTACGGGGCTTTGTTCATTTAAGTCAGTCTGCTGGGGTCACAGGTCACAAGTGTCTTAGTGAGAGAACTTCACAAGGCAGGTGTTGTTTATCACAGCTTGAACTTTAACGATATTATGTCATAAATATAGGGTGCTATGCTTTACGTGAATCTGATTAAATTATTTGAGTCTGAGATAGGGATGTAATAGAAAGTGTCAGATTAGTGTGACCCGAGGCTTTAAATATATGACCATTATTTTATCTGTGATATAGTGACATTAGCCTATACATTATCATCGTTTTCTTGCTCAAGGCTTTAAACTGTTAAAACTTTAAACTGTTCAAGGCAACAGATTAAGAAAAATTTTGTGTGCTGTTACAAATAATTATAGTGAATTGTAGTGCATAGCAGGAATGTATGTTCAATGTGAGCCTACAAAAATCTTAAGAAGATAAAAAGGTTAAAGTACAAAAGGCTAGAAGTGAGGGTCACCTGCCACCTTCTGGCATCCTGCTGCCAATGCTGTTTAAAACCGTAAACACTGGCAACACACTGCCTGTGTTAAAGGGGTCATACGGTGGTACATGCACTTTTACAAGCTGTTTGAACTGAAATGTGTGTTGGGAGTTCACAACCACCCTACAATGATAAAGATCCACAGGTAGTTTTCTTTTGATTTAATAAAAATAAGTT
>JAUCMU010000097.1:20503729-20517063 GCA_032275025.1 Enteromius treurensis | reverse complement strand
AAGGCACCGTTTCCCCAGCTGCTCACCTGTAAGTCGCTTTGGATAAAAGCGTCTGCTAAATGAATAAATGTAAATGTAAAATGTAAATGTAATGGCTAAAAAAAAACAGCGCTGGTGAGCAAAGCGCTGCGTTGTTTATAGCTGTTACTGGGGAAACCTCGAAACCTATTACTTCAACAGCGCCTCCTCCTGACAGAGAATGAATTTGCATATATACTTATATATAAATGTATGCGGCCACAATTAGAGCGCAAGTCTGTGGGAAACACTGTAACTGGAGTGCCAAAATGCAGAGCATATCTAGATCACTGTAAACACTGTAAACCTGCTGTTTTCTCACCACCATCATTTTGTGACGTCTGAAGTACATATTACATAATCATCTAAACACCACTCTCAGCACAGGCAGTGCTGGGATTTTTGTAAGCAGTATATACAGTAGCTGCTCAGGTATTTAAAACTTTGTTTTACCCCTAAGCTAAAAACAAAAAAGAACTTTGTCATGAGTTATAGCTAGGCAGCTCACAAGTGCTTGAAGCAGAGCCTGTGAGAACAAAAACAAAAGGCAGTAATGTACAGACTACATCCAAGCCAGGGTCAGCCCTACCTGTTCTTGTTCTGTGTCAAAGTCTTCGTCCTCAGCACCAATGATGTGTGCTACAGGACGAGAGGAAGGGCTCCCCACACTTGACTGACAATCCTAATTGAGAAAGATTCAAATGATGCACAGCACCGAGAAACTACAAATGAATACAAGAGGTCAAAGAGGTCCCTTACAAGGTCAGGCGTATCTTCTGCGTCCGGTGAAGGACAGGAGTTGAGGCTGTCTCGGGGTGTGGTCTTTGGGCTGTGGCAGGGGGTCTCTCTTTGGCATGGACTCTCTGGGACAGGACTGGGAGTGACCTGCACAGATCAATTTACAGAAAATGTTACAAAAAGGAGCCTTAAATCAACATTCGAGCAAACATGGTGGGAAGCAGGTCTACTTACAGGAGTTGTGGTATTGTTGGTCCATGGTGGCTCCATTCCAGCATCGCCCTGCCATGAAGGGGGTCGATGCAAATCTCCCCCTCCATCCTCCTGCTCTCCTTCTCCTTGCCTTGGAGATAAGGAGCCATCCTACAACAAACACAAACAGACATTTATTAGCACTGCAACATCATGACATTTCCAGAGTGTGATGTGTGATTTCGGCACCACTAGTTGTACTGAATAGAATTGCAAAAAAAAAAAAAAGACTGTTACTGAAGACCACAGAGGTCAGGCATTATTATTTTTCTGCCTTGTTTTGTTGATGATGCAACTCCATGCAAAAACGTTCTCATTCCAACTTCTTAGGGCTGGCCAATATATTCATGTCCATCAACTCAGTGATTAGCGGTTAATCTTCATCACCTTTTTTCAAATGGAGCGGCACATCAGAGCCGTACATCACTGACAAGCTACGCAATACCACGTTTAGTATAACAGGTGATTCATTTGCAGTCCTTAACAAGATATTGCGTATCTTGTCAGTGGTCTACGGCTCTGTGTATTAACTGCCGCTCCATTGAAAAAAGGTCAGCCCAACCCTAAGTCTTATTCATGTTAATTCGAACTTTTGTCTTCATAAGCCATGACAACAACGCAATGAGTGACGGGTATAATTCTATGTTTGAAATGGCTTTACTTGTTACAGATCAGTAACTAATTGTTCTTGTATAAAATGAAAATAAGGGATGCACCGAATGTTCAGCAAACAAAACTGTTCGGCCGAAAATAGATTGGATGTGTTCTAATAATAATAATATTATTTTTCTAACTTATTACTTTTAAGTTAAATTGTGCTTTGTTGGTATAGTTATAATTTTTCAATATTTATATTTAAGTTCTTTGAAAAACTAGACAAAACTGAAAAAATGGTGTCTTTTTTGTAATTTATGGATTTGTTCAGAGACCGCCGACAAGCTCTTCTGACTGGCTTTTATTTGTAATTGATTTTGTTGTGTCTAGTAGATCCTTCATCTAGTGTGAACAAAATGCTTGTCTTCTGAGTCATATTGCTGAATTATGCATGTCAGGTCATTTTAAATTCAGTTCAAATTTAGGGCTTTTCGGTGTGTTTTTATATAGCTTTGATTAAGTTTTAGTTATTTTAGTACTTCCACAAATTAAATGAAAATGAGAACTGTTGCCTTGCCAACAAGCCGAAATAAAGTAAGTTTCAGTTGTTTTTTGAGGTAAATGAAAATGTTTTTAATGGTTTAATCTAAATGTCCGCTGTTTGAAATATGCTAAATGTTATATGTTCCACATCTTTTACTAAAGTTTAGGTTATTAGCGTTATTAAAACGCTAATTTATAGTGTTAACTAATTTCATTTTCTCAGTTGCCTCTACAACTGTTGTGTAACATGTAGTTTCACTATTTAACATGAACAAACCTTTTTGATGAAATTATAGCTGTGTATTTACACCAAATCAAAAAATTATAAATAAATAGTATTTTAAGAGAAGTTTTTTAGAGAATCTGTTTCCCATGTTATAACAGAGAATTCCTCTGAATGACAGCTTGTTGCTTGGTTTTGTGTGTGTGTGTGTGTGTGTGTGTGTACCTGTCCAGTCCCAGAGGGTTTGCTGAGCTGCTCCTGATGCTGTGGAATGTGCTTCTTGGCGTCCTGGATTTCCTTCAGTAGTTTAGGTGTAGGGTTCCTGCTGTGCTCCTCCGTCATGGCCTGTAATTTATCAAACATCACAGCGGCACTGATCATTCCCACGTCTCTTGTCATAGAGGATGTGAGATTAAAAACTCAAGAGAGTGCTGTCACAACATCACGTGGTTGATACAAGTACAGTATATCAGTCTTTTTTTGTCCACTTTTAATGTTCATGCCAGAAAATCAGTCAGTAAGATTTTTTTCAATCCTTTAAAGGAACTGGATCAAGCAAGATCTGAATGCCTTTCTTCAGAGTAGTGTAAAAATCACAATATTTACCAGAAAGAAAAAAAAAAGCTCTAATGAAAGTTAAAAGAAAACTCAAATTAATTTGAAAAGAAATACTTGAAACACAAATCTTTTGTTAAATTAATTTTAAATGTATTTTCTGTCACATTTGGTCAATTTATTGTGTCTGTGCAAAATAAAAACAAAACAAAAAACAATACTAACAGTGAAAGGCAGTGTAAAATTTAAACCATTATAAAAGGAAGCACACAGCCACAGCTATCTTACGTGTCCCAGACACTGCTTGTATGAAAACATGTGACTGCTGTTGCCGTTTTGCTGCTGTGATGCTTCAGACACAGGCAGCAAAACACATAATGAGATATTGTAGTAAAAGGCATACAGTGCTTTGAAAGAGTGAAGGCAAAAAACATGGGGCTGATGGAGATCAAGGCTATTTATCGGCTCTTACCCATACAGACAGAGGGGTCGGTTTGCGCTCCGAGGGACAGGGGGAGGAAGACGAGCGGTCTGGACCGATAGGTCCCGGGGAATGAGGGGAGGTGAGAGAGAAGAGAGGCCCCTCCTCCCCCTCTCCGTCTGAGAGGGGGATCTGGGGCAGGCCCGGCGGTCTCCCCAGAACTGTCAGGGCCACATAGGAGCCCGCTGTACACAAACACAACAACAAGTCTACAGTGTTGTTCATTTTAAATGTGAAAAACTCAGTAAAAAGACAAGATACTTACATTTTATTAGCTTTACAACTTCTACATGATTTGAATGTGTAACTAATGTCCCATTGACCTGAAAAACAAAAAAACAAAACACACACACACACAATTGATTTAATTTTTAGATGATGCTCAAACCAAAATTCTACATTAGTCTTTAGTTTGTGATGCTTTTACTTAACCCAGTTTTTTATGTAAACCTATTTAAAAGTTGCTTAACACTAAGAACATAATTAGTTAATGTGAAAGTTAATGTTTATTTCTGTACCAGCAAAGAAATACGTGCTATAAAATGTGTTATTATATATATATATATTATATACGGGTGTACTATTAGCTTTTATTTAATATTTTGAATACATTTATTTTTAATATTTTGTTTTCTTTTGTCTATATGGTTTTTATTCATTTTTATTTTCAGTTAGTTTAATGCAAGTTAAATAATGTAAAAATGTAAATGCAAATTGCTTCCATATCTAGCAGAAAGAAAATAAAAATGACAGGTTTCCTGTGTTTGTTGGGCAGAGAAATAACTTGTCAAAATGGCTAGAATGATATGAGCCAATGTGATATGAGAATACACTACCATTCAAAACCATTCAGGATAAGTATGGTTTTTGTTTTTTACCATTTTATTCAGCAGGGAACAATTCAACTGGTCAATTATACAATAAATAATGTTTATAATTTAAATAAATTATAATTTGTTTATAATACATTTTCTTTTAAACTTTCAATTTGTCAAAGAATCATGAAAATGTTTCTTAATATTATTACACTTGTATGTAGAAAACGGTAAATAAAAAAGGTATTTTAGTGTGTGTGCGCACTAAAAAAAACAGTAAATAAAAAGATATTTTATATTTGAGTACATGTGTGTTTATGTGTGATTTTTGAACTAATAAGTAGGGCCAGAAATCCATGCAGAGCTATAATTCTCCATTCAGCCAGCAGGTGGCAGAGCACAGCACCAGAGGCATCCTTAAGACATCAGGTGAGCTGTCTGGAGAGGATGAGTGTATGACAGCCCCAGGGCTTAAAGACACAAGACCCAATAACAGATTGTGCCCATTTTGAACTAAACCTGCACAATCTATATTAAAATCTACTTCTCTGATTAATAAATCTAAACCGTTATCGTGGTGGAGCCATTGATGATCATCACCTTTATGATCCGGTCACCTGTCTGAACACCAGCTCGCATGGCAGCTCCATCTACATGCAAAACAAGAAAAAGAGAGATCATGCAGTCTGCTGAAATGAAACAAATAAACTACGGTGCCATCTGACATCATCAGTGCAGAGTAAGGATGGTCACAAGTAACTTGAATACACATTTTCACTGTCTCACTGTAGTTACGGGAAAAGCAACTATGTATTTAGCACTGTTAGTGTCGTAATTATACTGTGCTGTGGTGCTACACAACCAGATAATTATCCATGCCTTAGTAGTTAAAGCAGACAAGTGTGTGTTTAAGTCACTCGTGAAACTCTTCTGCATGTGCATGTTACGGGGAATTGTGTCTTTCTTACCCTCTTTTACAAGCTGTACAAACACAGGGTTATCTCCGCTCACTGTCAGCCCAAAGCCATTCTCATCTTTCTGGATGATAACACAACGCTGCACAAGCCCTGCGAGACAGAGAGAGGGAGAGAGGGGGATGAAGCAATGGAAGGATTTGGAGGGTGCAAGATAGAGGATGAGGACTCGCTAATCAAGGCAATCAAGGAGCTGGATAAAGAAGAGTGTGTTATTCCTGGTCACATACAGTATAGTGGTTGTGTGTATGTAAAGCCAGATCAAACGGCTGGGATAAACACACCAAAAATGATTTCTTGAAAGGCCCGGAGCATGCCAAATGCATTCAGTCATGAAAGAGCTTCAGAAGCGACGCAAACAACAAAAACCTGTTTCTTTTCTGGCACGCTTGTGACTTCGCAGGAAGTCCATGTGAAAAAATGTAAGAAAGCTACTCACACACACTGCCATTCAAAAATTTGAGGTCACTAAAAAACTAGTTCTAATAAATTCTTAACAATAAGAGATGTTTATTGAGCAGCATATCGTCATACTCAAACTATTTTTTGAAGGATTTGCCATCACAGGAATTAATAACATTTTAAAATATATCAAAAGAGTTACTTTAAATTGTAATAATACCCACAGTTTGACTGTTTTACTGCATTTTTGAAAAAAATAAACATCCTTGTGATAAAAATAAATAATGACCACAGACTTTTGACTCTTTTCACAATCTTAAATATGTAAATCTTCAAAGATTTTAGTATATCGAAGCATGAAATCATCAAGCTGACTTCAAAGAATTAGAGGTGTCTTGTGTCAAACTGATAAAACAGATATCACATGCATCTGCTCCTGTGGGTATAAAAATTACCTGGCCATATCAGCAACTCTATATATTGTCATTGAAAAGAAGAAAACGAAACAAGAATATGAGATATATGGAAATGTATCAAACATAAATAAAGCAGTGCTTGCTCACCCTTTTGAATATCAGTTATGCTGGTAACTGTTTCCATTTAAGTGGCTTGTATCGTTATTAAAATACCCACGTATTGGAATTCTTGGACATGATAACGTAACATTAGAATAGCCTCTGTATGTGCTGCTAAACTGAACATCCAACCAGAGTTATGAATTGAGCAAAATCCCGGAACACACTTTAAAAACTAGCCTAACAGACACTGACCGACGGCAACTGGTTTTCAACAAGAAGAAAGAAAATGAACATTATTTAGCAAAAATGTAAAAATAAGTGCGCTTGATGATATCAGTAGATAAAGATGTTTCAGAATGAGTTATAGTTGTAGTTTATGATGAAAGATTACAGGCACCTTTTCTTATTCAGAATGAAGTGTTAAATCATATTTAACAATAGGACCTTAAAGGTGTATTGTTAAAATAAAAGGAATCAATTTTGATTCGAAGATGACTAAAGTGAAATATCCGTGCAATCTTTCATTAGACATAATTAAGATCCTAAAATCAAGCAGGCGTATCTGTGCCAGCGTCATCACATAAGAATAAATCAACTACTAAAATAAAAAAGAATAGATTAAAAATGTATGTCTAAAATGATAAACGTATAGAATTATAGTAAATAAATAAATAAATAAATCATAATACAGGTGGAAAGTGCGGAGCCGCTGAGATAAACCAAAAAACAAAACCACTTGTGTACCAAGCATACAAATTAAGAAGTTGACGTTTATTTCTTTAGATTTTATTTGTTTATTTAAATCTGAATTTGTCTTAATTTAACCATACTGTCATTCAGGATGTGCCAATGCACATGTACACAAAAAACACCTCCGCAGACAGGTGTCTGTTAACAGTTTTCACATGGACACTTGTTTTTTGTGAAGAGTGGACATGTAAAAAAAAACAAAAAACAGGTCAGACAAGTATCTCACAAGACTGGATTAGTCTGAAATGTGTTTCCCTTTCAAATGATGCAGCTCTTAAACCATTCATGCGTGTTGACTACAAAAGAGCATCTTCATATATATATATATGTGTGTGTGTGTGTGTGCAGCAAACACAAAAACACACACCCTCACACATTCACAAACACTCTGGTGAAGTGCAGAGATTATACTAAACTTCATAGACTGGCATTCGCCAAATTTATCCCAACTACTGTACACTCAATACAACCAGGCCACACAACCTGCCTTTGTCTGAATTATATTGCTTTTTGTATGTGACATCTATCCTGAATTAACCGGATGCATTATTCAAAGCTGTTGGAATGATAAGGCTACTCCTCATTCTCATGAGATATCAGATTCAAAAAATGATTTTAGTTTTTCTGATTGTACTCAGTCTAAATATATGCCCTAATTTGAGACTGCTAGCCTGATACTGATTTTTTGATGAATACAGGTATTTCTACGAAAGGCTCAATGAAATATAGTAGTAACAAATATAGTCCTATTCTGACAACATATTCTATTCAGCAAAAGATAAAACTAGTATGTTGTATTGGTTGTACACATGCATTGTGTAACAACTACTGCTCAAAATCTAATTGTTTATTTAAAATAAATCGTAATTAACAAACTGCCTGGGATGGATGCGCTTGACTTCAATTAACCACAAAGAATTGACTCAAGCATCTTGATGTTTCAAGCATCTGCTCACTCATTCTGTTCGCTTACATCAAACAGATGGCTATAAAGTAAGATTAAAAGGAAACTAAAAGGCATGAACTCACTACAGAATAGAGGAAAAGAGCCCGACAGAGTCAGTAAGAAAAGACTACAGGAGCAATGTTAAGGTGTGTGAGGACAAGGCACAGCACGCCACCTCAACAATGTAAAAAGGCTCAAGATCGCCGGTGATTAAACATGTCTTTGAGCACGTCCAGCTCCACCAAGGTAAAGCCCAACACCAAGACATGCTAAGAAATCAGTGCAGGGCAACTTTGAAAG
This sequence comes from Enteromius treurensis, assembly GCA_032275025.1. Classification (NCBI taxonomy): domain Eukaryota; kingdom Metazoa; phylum Chordata; class Actinopteri; order Cypriniformes; family Cyprinidae; genus Enteromius; species Enteromius treurensis. The sequence goes on along the minus strand of JAUCMU010000097.1, from coordinate 20,508,954 downwards.
GTGGGCAATAGAAGAAAAAGAAATGCTCACACAAACCACAGCAAACCCCCAGAGCAGCGGCAGTGACCCTTACCGCAGGACTCTGGCCTTCCGTCGGCTACTACACTTTGAACAGCCAGTTCTGACAGCAGCAAACACACGGCACACACACACACACACACACACACACACACACAAACATCAAGAGAAAGAACACAATATATTCAGACTCCATATTGAAGTAAAGTGGAATTCTGCCAAATTAAATCTAAATAATTTATAATTTTATTTACTATAAAAATTACAACAGATAATAATACAGTGATGAAACTATAATAAATCATTCTCTCAATCTTCCGGTTTACAAAATCACACTTTTACCAAATTTGAGACAGTTTATCCATGACCAACAGACATTGCTTCCTTTTTCCTCCCGACTCAATTTATAAAACGATGACTCAGACCCATCTGAGACACACCCTGTATATCCTCCTGATGACTCAGCTAGATCCCTTACTAAAATAAACCGCCATCCTCAAATGAGATTTCCCTCTCTGATGGCCGCACAGCTGTGCGTCTCTGCGGCAGGAAGAGAGGGAGAGGGATTACAGTCCTGTGACAACATCCGGAGCTTGTGATGAGATGGGCCTCCCACGTAATGGTATAACCAGGCCACTAAAAAGATATCTAGTCCAAAGCGCTGGGAATTAAAGAGTTAAACGTCCATACCGCATGGCAACATGGGCTGCTGTGTGCTTGATTTGATAACTTTAGTCATGTCTGGTTAAACCCTAGAAAGATTATAAATGAGTCATGACTTCAAATCCAGGTTTGAAACACAGATGTGTAATGAATTCACTTCAGTGTAATAAAAGACCACATTTTTACTCTTACAAGACATTAAAACAAATGATATTTTCCCATGGAGCTAACATAACAGTGTGACAATAGGCTGTTTTTATATTGCTTGTTTAATTTTTTTGGTTCAAGTGTCTGGAACATTTGGCTGTGAAACAGAAAAAATGAAAATGTAAACAAATAAAATAAAACCCTTTTCTATATTTCTCCCCTGCTTGTCATCCAATTTAGCTTTATAATAAACGTAGCATTATATGCTGCAAATACTGGTGGCCCTGTAATTAATTGCTTATTTGCTTAAAAAAAAAAAAAAAAGCTTGCTAAAAGCATATATGGATTACACATGATATATGTTTACATATGAGTGAACTGAGAAAAAAAAAAAAGTAAAAATGTGTCACAATTTCTCTAAGGCCCGGTTTTACAAACAGGGTTTAGCTAAGCCAGGACTAGGCATTAGTTAATTGAGACATTTAGGCAACTTTTACAAAAATGCCTTGTAAGAAGATATTACAGGTGTGCATCTTAACACAGAACAATGACACTGACATGTTTTAAGATATGTCAGAGCAAGATATTTTCATCTGAGAAAGCTTCAACATGCAGTCTGGGACTAGCTTAAGCCTTGTCTGTGAAACTGCGGGTAATTGTTGCAACTTTAAATCTCATTTGCACTTAAACATTTAGATATCACTTTTTTGATTCAAATAGGCAAACAAAATTAGAAAGCGGTTGTGAAGTTATAGTTTCATATATATATATACTGTATATATATATATATATATATATATATACACACACACAGTACACACATATTTTGTAAACAAACACTTTAACTTTAGATACAAAGAATCGTTTGACAGCGCTAGTTTTAGGTGAGTTAAAAGTTCAGTCAAAGTACTGAGCGAGTTGTGTATACTATGTTTGTTGTCGTATTTTTGTTGTTTTTTTTAGGCTCGGCAGCCTCAGTTCTCATTCATTTTTATTTTATTGAAAAACTATTTTAATGCGCGTCATGTTAAAAGTGCTCTATGCGATGTTGCAGGATTTTAGCTCGATATCTTTTTTATCTCAAACCGTATACATCACCCCTTGATCGTCTTGCTGTCTGCCCTCTGAATACATCGGGAAAAAACACACTCTCAAAAGACAACACAGAGGCTGCAATGCTAAAAAAAAACACTTTGGGCTCGTTGAACCCCACCTCTGTTTTGTGTGTGTTAAACCCCACCTCTTCTTGCCGACTGGTTGGCCGAAGTTTGTTTGCGTGCGTTAAACCCCGCCTCTTCTTGCCGACTAGTTGGCCGAAGTTTGTTTGCGTGCGTTAAACCCCGCCTCTTCTTGCTGATTGGTTGGCCGAAGTTTGTTTGTGTGCGTTAAACCCCACCTCTTCTTGCCGACTGGTTGGCCGAGGTTTGTTTGCCTGCGTTAAACCCCACCTCTTCTTGCCGATTGGTTGGCCGAAGTTTGTTTGCCTGCGTTAAACCCCACCTCTTCTTGCCGATTGGTTGGCCGAAGTTTGTTTGCGCGCGTTAAACCCCACCTCTTTTGCGGATTGGTTGGCCGAAGTTTGTTTGTGTGCGTTAAACCCCACCTCTTCTTGCCGATTGGTTGGCCGATGTTTGTTTGCGTGCGTTAAACCCCACCTCTTCTTGCCAATTGGTTGGCCGATGTTTGTTTGCGTGCGTTAAACCCCACCTCTTCTTGCCGATTGGTTGGCCGATGTTTGTTTGCGTGCGTTAAACCCCGCCTCTTCTTGCCGATTGGTTGGCCGAAGTTTGTTTGCGTGCGTTAAACCCCACCTCTTCTTGCCAATTGGTTGGCCGATGTTTGTTTGCGTGCGTTAAACCCCGCCTCTTCTTGCCGATGGGTTGGCCGAAGTTTGTTTTTGCTTTGGTGTACGTACTGTACCCTAGTGTTTTGCAAGATCGCATAGAGCACCTTTAAGCATGACATTTTCAAATCCTAAATTTTCCCCCCTTGTTTTATTCTAATTTTCATATGCTACACTTCAAGTAAGAGTACTGCAATATTTTTTATTAGATCTCTGCACTAAAGGCTGCATTTATTAGATCAAAAATACAGTATAAACAGTAGTTTCCATACTTTATATTTTCAAGATACTCTGATGGACAGAACGATTCAAGGAACAGCATTTATTTCTGTAACAATATATATATACATATATATAGATTTTTTTTATTTTTTTTTACACGTTTATTACAACCTTTCCGAGAACAGTACTTTTTAAGATAAATTTTTTTTTACTAACCCCAAATTAGAAAACAGTAGTGTATATTGCTGACAGGTTTAATGGCATGAGCTACGGTTGAACCCCCTTTAAGAGTTGCACTGACTCTGATCCATGAAAACATTACTCAACAGTGACCAGAAGTTAAAGTCAAAGTCAGTGTTAAACCTTTAAACAAGGTGCTACTCCAGCATTTAAATGATGATTGAGGTCCCTGTGGTCCCTCTGATGTCACAGCTGACATGTTCCTGCTGTTATTATCTTCATACAAACTGAAGCAGTCCAGGAGCAGCACACTGGGTCTGTGTTCAATCTCTCAGCTACAATAAATCTACAGGCAAGCAGTTCACTGGTCTTTAGAGCAATGTGCACTGTATCTGCACACTATCCAAGCTGTCACAATCCAGATATACGCAGCTGACTATAAATAAACTGATTCAATTGGTCGGTTACTTTTAGTTTTCAAACAAAATAACACTGAAACATCTTGTTTTGCACCACAGAATACTCAAGAAAACGAGAGACAGTTATGCATTATTGAGATGACTTTAAAAAGGAGAGGGGTTCTTACCTGTGGGGTCAAACTCCTGCGAGGGGGGGACTGACACCTTGTCACTTTTGGGCTTTTTGTCTGGAGGATGGTCTTTGCTGAGAATACTTACGGTCCTGTGCACACAACAAACACACACACACAAACGGGAAAAAAGGTCACCATCACTGCCACATCATGCTATTCTTATCCAGAAGCACACAAAAACTAGACAGGAAATGTGGATCCACTTACAAAAGGTCACACTCATGCTCCCGTCCCAAAACAGGCCCAGAGAGAGCAGACAAAACAATTATAGAGGGTGGGTCAGGATGATCATTAGTTGTCCATATACCAAATTTTAATATGGAACTATAAAGATGATGATTTTAAACTTCTCACTCCAAGCGTTAGCATGTTAACAGCATGTTGTTTTATTATTATTATTATTATTATTTTTATCTATTTTTGTCTTTATATACACATACTGTGTAAAATTTAATTTGATTTAGATTTTTGTTTTTAAATCAAATTGTTTCTGTCCCCAAGACTGCAATCTTTTAGCTATTTTGCACATTAAAAAAAAAAATGATGAAGCTGACGGATAAGAGTGAGGTGAAAAAGACTAAACATTATTTTCATTATTTTTTTCCTTGTTTTCTTACTCGTTTTGCTATTAAATGTTATACGTTTCTCATTCTTTACAGTTTTTTAGTTTTGTGTACCTATTTAAACCAAATTATTATTTATTTTATATTAGGAATATAGCACGGTGTATTTTATTTGTTTCGTTAATAAAAGTTCTATGTTCTACATCGTATTTTGCTGTTGCTTGAATTGAATTCAAGCAATTGATGTTGAATCGCTGCTAACATAAAAGTAAAACAAATGTGCACGGTTCTTTTTTTTAAACTAGGGTATTTAAAAAAGCGAAGGAAAGTGAGGTAAAGAGGAAAAACCACAGTTTTGTTGTCGAACTGCTGCAATTTTAAAAGCAAAACAAGCATTGCTTTTCATTTGAAATATGTTAGTAGCAGCTGAAGCTGAATAGTAGAGCTCACTGCAGGACAGACTGAGGCATTTTTTGTTTGCACAGATAAGAGTACATACATCTTTCAAATCTGGAAAGACTCTACATTTATTACTTTCTGCCGTCTGTCTGTCTGACTGAGTGTGAAACTCCTTGTGTATTTGCCTTATAGACATAAAAAATATATCTAGAGAGAAAGAAATGTCTACTTTCAAATGGAAAACAAATATTCTCAGGTTATCTTTGCACCTGTGTAAAAGATGCATACAGATGCATCCACTGCTGCAGATGATGATAATCTCTTTAACCAAAATCAAAGAAAGCAGCAGTTTATTAATAAGTAATACAATTTTAATGCAGCCTAATGTTAACTGATTTTCTTTGACATACATACTTACAGAACACAAATACAGAAAACATTGCTAAATTCAGGTCATTTACTTTGAGCACAAATTTATCCGCACATCTTCATAAAATGAGTTGAACCGCTGATGTCACATGGCGGGCCCGGACATAGGCATGGGCAAGGTGGGGCAATGCCCCCCTAAATGCTGTGACTGCCCCCCCAAACGTGAAGG
>JAUCMU010000097.1:20465237-20480424 GCA_032275025.1 Enteromius treurensis | reverse complement strand
AATGTTATTAATAACCACACCGCCATTTTAGCAGGACTTTAAAGGACTACATTTTTTAATGTATAAAACTACCGCAAATTTACACAGGGGAAATACAGAAGCTCAGTAGCAATGAACATAACATCGATTAGCGTAAAAATAATCCTTACACATACAACGCAGATGCTTCTCCAAACTTTCCTCTCCTTCCAAAAAAAAAAAAAAACAGGTCTCAAATAACATCTGATAATCACTGACAACAGACAGTGACCTGAGAGCAGGTGGCCAGTTCTTGTCTCTGAAGGAGACGACCTGTCACACAACATCACCGAACACCTAACCACCTGTACCCTGCTCAGAGCTTCAGCCCTGCTGCACACCTCTTGTGTAGGCTTTTCACACAGTTAGGTACACAATGGATATAATTAAAAAAGAGTGGGTGTGGAAACAAAAAAGTGTCACTCACAACATGCATCAAGGCACAACGCTGCACAGATGACAGCACATTAGCTTACCCAGCATGCTTCTACATTTTGTTCTTTGAAACGTGTGCGTCTGCCTGAGTATTACAGGTAACAACTTAAGAGGTGGAAAACCACAACAAGAGAGTCTCACATCGAAGGCGAGCTGTGCTCTTAAGAGCAACATTAGCAGAACATAGCGCGCGATACCTGGAGTGACATACTGACTGCATATCTAAAGTACTTCCTTTCACAAGCTGTGTGCTCACAGGTGTGCGCAATCTACACACATCGGTCAGTCCTCCGGCTTCTGAGTGACTAATGCATCACCAAAACCAAAGTGTGTCTGCTCACAAAATGTATTAACATACATTGAGTTTATCTGAAAAACGGACAAGTAAATTTGTTCTGCAAGGTCATAAGGTCAGCTATCAGCTTTCTTATCAACTCGACTAATTTGTGGGAAACGGACTGTTTGACTGCACGTATTAGCTACACATAGACAGCATGATTTGAAATAAAACTGCATTGTCACGCTTATGATCATATTACCCATCATGCTCTTTTAAGAGTCAGTATTTAATTAAAGTTCTGTTGTATGGAGATACGTATTCTGACTTTCTTCCCACCCATTTCAACAGGTGACTAACCATGAATTATATAAATACCACTAATACTACAGTAATCGCAAAGCCACGGTACACTGCTGTGTATTGGAATACTAAATTAATAAAATACTAGTGAAAATTTTACATTTCAAAGAATACTATGGTAAACTTTGGTACCAAAACCATGGCAGAAACATAGTACAGCACTTTTAAAGACAACACCTTAATAAAAAAGTACTATGACAGCAGTACCATGGTGAAGTTACAGTATAGGATGTTTAAACTATGGTATTTGGATATATGACAGCAAATAAGAAGTATTTATATACCAAAGGTTTTCCATAGTATCCTAAGAATACCATGGCTTTACTATGGTACATGTCCAAACGTCAATTGTTTCTGAGTGTATTCCCACAGGAAAAGCATATATTTTGTTGAAGGGTGGCGGATTTATCTCAACAATACAGTGTTTTGTATGTATACACAGCGTCATAAACCTAAGACAGGTCACTATCATCATTATTATAAACACAACCATGTAAATATTAAATGTCATCGTTTACCTCTCAGCAAGCGTGGACTGTGTGCCGCTCATTGGGCTTTCCTTTCTTGATTTTCTTCAGCTTTTATCCAATCAGCATTTTACCACGGTAAAAAAATACTAATAACGTTACACACAAAACAACAAGAGCCGGGTGGCACTTTTCAGTCTTGACAGTTCCGTCTTGATGTGGATGGTGAAGTCTCCTCTTAAACAGAACAGAAACAAACAAGCTTATGTTTTATATTTCCACGGTTTGTCTGCGTTGGTTTCAGTAACGTTAGTCTGAGTCATTTGACTGCATCGCTATCCAACACAAGAGTTAGCAAAGGAAATCGATGCTAAACGCAAACACGCAGATGATCAATAGAGAAGAACTCTTTCTGTTGTCTGAGACGCTTCATCGTCTTCCCAGCCAAAATGCCACCACACGGACCGACAGGCTTCCCCCTCGCCTCTGTCTGGATACAGTCGCCTTTGTGAATCCCAGAGCACGGCTGGAAGTAAAGCCAGAGAAACAATCGTTTGTTAACGTGTTGCCTCACGAATGAAAGAGACTGTCCGGCTGCATTTCGCGTCAGTCCAAAAGCTCTCGGGTCATTTTACAGTCCCAAACGCTAGTTTGTAAATCTCGACGGTTTTCTATCATTTCCTCCACTGAAACGCTTCCAGCTCGGCATTCCTAAACACAACCCGATCCCAAACGCGGAATTTTCACTTCTGCACAAAACGTCACTTTGCAGTACAGACCACACCATCAATTGAATTGGCGGTACAAAGTAACGTTAAGTCTGTTAACTAAATATACATCGTTCTTAGGCCCCTTACACGCTGAATGGACTTTTTCTCCAGAAGACTGTCTCCTGGCCACTCCGAACGTGTGAAAATCTCGGGAAATCCACTCAACGGATGGATAAAAGCATCCACACGGCTCAACCTTTCATTGCAATTCCTTCCCCACTTAGTTCAACTTCTAGAATTCCCATGTTTTATTTTTTTTAACAAACTTTACAAATCGTTTGATGTTTGCTCTTGGGGCAGCGGTGTAGTTCCCAGTTCAGGAATTCTGCTCAAAACAGCTTCGTTTCAAAGCGGCAATAAAATACAATCCAAACTTGACGGACGTGCAACACATATTTTCCTCTCGCGACCGGATTCCCTCTGTTCTCGGAATCATTAGTTCGGAAACTTTTAGTCGGGTCCTTCCCTTCTTGTCTCCATGTTTTCCGAAATTCAGTAGTTTTAGCCGTTCTCTTTCCAACAAAATCTGTACACTAAGGATTCCGTCTCTATACAGGCGAAAATAAAGAAAACGCACACATGCGCGTTGTCACATGTGTCAGTTTGGCGCTGTGCGAAGATTAAAAACGATTACGGGGGAAAAAATCACAAAAATCCGGATAATTCCCGAGTTTGGGTAAAATCACATCCCGGATTCCTACGCCTGCGATGCTTCACCACTTTTTGGCGTATCCTTCCGCTAACAGCACTATCGCCTCCCAAGTGTTGGAGACTAGCCTACTAGTTGTCACTGGTAAAGTACCGACAACTAATAGACAGTAAATTAGGAACATTATTCATTCACTTAAACCAGTAAATCAAACAAGGTGGTTTACAGATTAGCCAGAGTCTGCAATAAGTAAACAAAGCTATTAAGACACATTCTGATGAAAAAGCAGATCAATATTTTAATATCACTTAATCGTATTCAAATCAAATAATACAATAAATAAATGCAATACCGAAAAAAAAGCTGGAATGAAAGACAGCCTGATACAATAAAGCTGTAATTTATTTGTTAATATTTTCAGAAGGAGCATGTTCAAAGCTTTTGCGCCACCTAGCGATTTATTGCTCTACGCAGTGCCAAACCAACTACAAAAATGATCATTGTTCTGGGCCAAGAAGATTTGAAAGCAATGGATGAACACTTATTTTTTATGTTTGTGAACCCAGCAACATTTAGTAATAATACCTAATTAAATATAATGTAAACAGAGATACTAAAAGAGATTTTTTTTATTTAACAATAAAATTTTAATAAAACAAACTGTATATATACACCACTGTAAAAATACTTGCAGATGTGAGATGATATAGTAATTTCAAGTTGTAGGCCCAGAGACTGTTATGAATTTTTTGTTTAACACATTCTTTTGATAATCAGACAAGCAAATAGATACCTAAAAAATAACCTTTTTATCTGAATCCAAATATTTATCTTTAGTGTATCCTTACAGTATTTTGCAAAAATGCTTTATTCATATATCTCATGCAAAATCAGCATGCTTCTTTACTCTCTAAACAGCCCTCTTGAATCATCAAAAAGGGTTACATTTTAAACATTTTAAAATTCCTCTGTTGTTTGGATACAGTGGCAATTAATCACATACATATGGCCTCCTACTTCCTGTTTAGGGTCTGTTTTCCAACAAAAGCTTTTGCTTTAGGTAAGTCATACCCTACATATTGTTAAGTAAAGACACTGCCATCTTTTTCAGTCATTGTTCAAGGACACCTTGACACCACTGACAGGCTCAATAGCATTAGAAGATTTGCACCATTAGTGGAATGCCGCTGTACGGCGCTGAGTAAGTCCTGGTTGCATTTCAAGTTACTGTGTAGTTGTGTTTTTTTTAGCACTTTGGTTTGTTGTCTGTCACATCATTCATGCAGTCATAAATATACACATTTATGTTTTCCAGACCTTCAAAGTCATAGAAATGTATAAAATATTAACGTCATGTAAATTAACAGAAATTGGTAAAGTCATAAAAATTAAAAACATCATTATATATTTTATTCAAAAGTCATGAAATGTAATAAAATCTTAGATGTTAAAATAAATATTAATTAATTTAAATCTTTATTTTATATTAATAAAATCTTAGTATGTAATGAGGAAGTTTTTAATATGCCATGCAACAGTTAAGGAAATGAATAAATTATTAATATGTTATGGGAAATTTTGTGACAGTTAATAGAACTTCTGTGTGTGTACAAAGTCATGGAAATGAATAATATCTTAATTGGTTTTAGATCAATTTGTGAAAGTCTTAATATGTATTTAAAATATCTTAAGTCTTTGAAAGGTTGTGGGAATGTAATATATAACAGATTCATAAAATTTGAGAAAAGTCAGAAATGCTAGAAGTATCTTTATTGGATTTTTCTAGTTTTAGTTTTTTCACCTTGTCTAAGTTTTGAACAGAAAGGCTTATTTCACTTTAACAACATGTCCATTAGCTTCATCCAGCTTGCGCTGTTCCTTCCATCGCCTGTATTTGGCGCGAGTTTTCTTGCAGGCAAAACGTGCAATGTCTATCATGAAGATCCAGGAGAGAGTGTAAATAGCCACCCCACCGACTTTCACTATAAGCGATGGCTTCGGAGAGGCTAATTCACAATAAAGCATTCTGCTCCCCACACCGATCCTCACAGAGGCGAACAGAAGAATGAAGAGCAGGTCCACCACATCTCCAGCTAAGCTGTCATAGCGGCCCATGCGCTTGAGGAACCAGCGGGCCTGCAGGAGTGGGTTGGTGATCTCGCTGCCGAACAGGACAGCGCAGGTCTCGATGCCCGACTCTCCCAGCTCTAGTGCCAGCACGATCCCGAGGATGCTCATGGTGTGGTGGGCCAGCATCACCGGACCCTCAGTGCGGAAATGCACACACCAAGCCATGTCAAAGAGGAAGTATCCCAAGCTGAGAACAAGTGCCAGGATCTGGAGAGATGTGTTTTCAGTGCCTGGAAAAAAGAGGACGAGATGTCAAAAATCACACCCAATTCATTCTTAAAGAATTATAGGTTACACTTTATTTTGAAAGTACAGTTTAGATGTTCTACTTACCATAACTAACTTACTAACTAACTAACTGTACGTGTCAACTACATATCAACTAATTCTCATTCACTTGCAACTATATGTCTACCAACTCTCAGAGTAGACTGTTAGGGTAGGTTTATGGTTGACATATGCTTGCAATATACTTGTAAAATTATATGACAATTTAGAAATTTTGTTTGAAAATTTTGTTTCTTATAGAATTTTATGGAGTGTTCCTCTGCTGCCCTTCAGGCCCCTGCAAAAGTCATTTCTGTCACTTCTGAAGCTGCTATGGCCCCAGAGATCCTCCTCATGAACTCATCTACTGACTAAACATCTACTCTGCCTTTGGTGCTGGTACACCTAATAGTAAGAACAACAGATATGGTGCCACCAGTGCACCATAACTGTATATAAACAGTTTTTGTGCATTCAATTTAAACAGCCTAAAGTGAGAATGAGTTGCATATTGTAGCACCACCATGTGGCCAATATTTTAAAGATTCAGTACACATATTCAGGAATCAGTTTCTTCTCTTCCATATCAGTCTCCGCTGTGCATTCAGGAGGTCGTGGTACTCTCATGAACGTTTGGCAGAGACAGACACGGAAGAAACCGTTAAATAAAGTTGTTTTGTTTTCTTGGCACATAGAAGGTATTCTCGTAGCTTCATAACATTACAGTTTAAACCACTTATGACTATTTTAAAGATGTCCTTACTATATATCTGTGTCTTGATGATTTCAATTGCATTGCTGTCTGTGCAGGGTCAGAAAGACTTTCGATTTAATCCCAAATAACATAAAGGGGCCATAAACGGAGGAACCAAATTTCCCTTGATCTTTTGACATTTAAGAGGTCACTGTAATTTAATTGCTGCCTACTTAGCCCCACCTACCAATTCATGCATGTAGTGTTCACAAGAGAGGTGAATGCGCAGGTCTATGCAGAAACCAAATATTAAAGACGCTCTGGAGACAACGAGATGCTGTGCAATGCGAAGTAGTGGAAGAAAACCTTGCTTTGCCTAAATTGCTAAATCTATGTAACATTAGTGTAGAAACATACACAAATATTAGCCAATCATAGCAGTGGCTGTCTATAATAAGTCATGCCCATTCAAACAGAGTGTTTTTTAATGAGAGAGATCAAAAACAGGACAGAAAATGGCCTACAGCCTCTAAATTAAGATGCTTTTATGTAAAAATCTTGATAACATTATAAGTGGACCTCAAAATAAAAAAACAAAGGCAGAACATGGCCCCTTTGCATTTCTTAAGATGTACAGAGGTCTTCCACGTTTGGAATGACATAAGGGCGGTGAGCAATTAATGGCTTAATTCTAGTTTTCATTATTGTGTGAACTGTCCCTTTAAGTGGTTTTGCGGTTGTAGGTCAACCTACAGGCAGATTTTTACTAAACTTTTGCATCCTCAGGATGTTCTGTTGTGGATGTGTGTCAAGTTTTAAGCTTGGATGTTACATACAGCAGATGTAGGTCAGCGCGTAAAATGGGCATTGTGTTGCCTATTAATTAACTCATATCTTTTGCTATTCTTTTTTTCAAAAATAACTTATTCTCATAAGTGTCTGAGGATGATATGCGCAAAGTTTTATGAAAATCGAACCCGTAGAATCAAGGATTCAATATGAAAAAAAAGAATTATGGACAAAAATGCAAACTAATTACACCAAGATGAATATTTATTCAGTTTGGGTCTCTGAATAAAACTAAGTTGTTTTTTTTCTTCTTTGAGAATGAGCTCTTCTATCATATAGTATATGAACCATGTAGCATGATCAGAAATGATACTTAAACAATGCTGAGTGCACTTTTAGATTTATACTGTTTTCTTTGAACGATTCAGTGAACTTTTTTTCTAAATATTATTTAATATGTCAGACTTTTGAAGGTTAAAACCTTCCAAACAGGACAACTTACCCGGGTGTGTGAAAGGCCATGGCCCAGCAATGAAGCCAATGTATGCAGTCACACAGATGATGAGGATGCCGTGGAGCAGAGTTACCAGCCTGCAGTTCCACTCACAATCTCTCTCACTGTTGAAGCGACACAGCAGCACATACAGAAAGAGCCAGCCAATCAGACTGCAGCTCGTCTCTACAATCATCAAAGGCATCTCTGCACTGAAAGATGAAATACAGTGGGTAGAAATAGTAATAAGACTTTCACAGTCTGCATAAAAGTAAAACCATAAAAATATTTAAATAAGCGTTTACCTTATTTCATTAGTTGCCAAGGCTACATTCTTCATTTTCATTTCACATAACTTGCTTTACAAAAATAATGTTCATCAAAAGTAATGAACATTATACATATTTTTTAAAAGCAAAAGCACAACAAAATTACTGAAACCTTAGCTAAAATAAAAATTTGAAAATAAAAACTAATTTAAAGCATTAATAAGAACTCATGATACATAGCACTGATCATAGCATATAATATTGTAATTTGAAAATAATAAAATCACTGAACTCAAATTGAATAAATATATATATATATATATATATATATATAATTTTATTCAGTTTTGAAAGCACCATTCTTCATTTCATTAAAATAAAATAGCCTATATTCTAATTTAAAACATTAATACATAGTAATACGATAATACTAAAAAGCACATGGTCTGGATACAATCAAGACATGTTCTTTCATATAAATGTTTCGCTGTTTTTGAATTTGACATATTACAGTGCTGAATATCATCCCAGTTGAGTGACTTAACTGCTCAAAAGCATATCGCAGAACTCTCATACTGACCTCAGATACAACTCATGTGTAAGGACATAAACATCCTGGTAAATCCATGAAGTAACTCCAGGCTTCTCCTCAACCCATTGCATTCTCAGTGCATTGCAGCGTCACGTCAGGACATCCAACTGTGAGTGACAACCCCAACAGAAAAAGTGGTGTGACACGACAGACACAATCACAGTGTGAAACTACAATGCTTCTGATCGCTCACTTCCTCTTCTCTACCCAGCCTCAGCGGCTTGAGCCTCTTATGAGATTAGACTCTTCACTCCCAATATACCCTCGGATAAATTCCACGCTACATTCATGGGCCATTCATCTGCCCATCCATGACCTAACAGTGGGGTGATTTGTGCCCTCATAAACTTCCAACTTTAATTTCATTTAAGCTGGACTGTAGTAAGGAGGGAATTGGGCCAAAGAGGAACAGTATTGTGCAATGTGTAAGTGTCAGGTGCTGGAAGGACGGTGCTTATAAGACGCAGGATTAGTGTGACTGTCACTGTACACGGCTACACGCCAGGGACACATTACAGCAAGTTAAAAAAAAAAGAATAATTTGTGGAGTTTGAAAAATGTACATGTGTACACTCTTAATAATACAGATTTCCATAAAAGCATATTATGACTTCTCAAAAAACAGATCTGTTTTTAAAACAACCATATTTTTCTTGTAATGGACATTTGGATAACTTTTTTCTGCCATAAAGAACCTTAGTGTTATAGAAAGGTCGCATTGATGTTAAAGCAACTACTTTGATGCCAGCTACAGTAATATGAGTGAAATTTAGTCTCGTAAACATACCCCTGCTGAAAAATACAGATAAAACCAGCCAATGCTTGTTGGCTGGTCTTAGCTGGTTTAAGCTGGCTAGCACAGCATGGCTAGGCCGGTTCCAACTGTCCAACTGATCAGCTAAGACCAACCTGGCCACCTGGGAAGTGGTCAAAACCCCTCTGAAACCAGCCTGCTGACCAGCTTAAACCATTGATAAGGCTGGTTGACAAGCTAAAACCAACCAACCAGCTTAGGCTTATTTAAGCTATTGTACCCTGCTGAAAAAAAACAGCATATGCTGGTTAGGTATGTTTTGGAGCTGGGTTGCTGGTTTAAGCTGGTCCTTTGTTGGTTTACCCTGATCTCTTGCTGGTTTAGGCTGGTCATGTGCTGGCAAAAGAGCAGCATAAACCAGTTTAAACCAGCATCCCAGCTTCAAAACACACAACAAAAAAAAACCTTGTTGTATATGATTTTATAAGCTTTTGTACCCATGGGGACCTCAATTTAGGTGCCCACCATGACACGAGTCCCAATGAGTGTGTGTATTCAGGTCATCCGTCTTATTAGAAGTCGATTTACCATCAGAAGAATTATCAAATTGGCTTCAGAAAGCTGATCTACTACTATTTAAGCTCTTCTAAACCAAAAGTACAACCCCCAACTTGAATCAGACCTTCAGACTGATATTTCTAACATGCTAACATGTTAATTATGCAAGAAATGCGTTAACAACATGTTTGTGTTATGTTAACAACATGCTAATCATGCTAAAAACATCCTACCAACATGTTATTATGCTAAAACATGTTAGCAGCATGCTAATTAAACATGTAACAACATGGTAATCATGCTAAAATATGTTAAATCATGCTATGGGCAATGTGCTCAGCACAGTAACTAATCTCTAAACTTTCAAACTTCAAGCTTTACATCTGCTTCAAACGTTCAGACCTGGCTTTCTGAAGTCAGCCTCAAAGTTTGTTCTCAAGCTGATCTCATTCAAAAGAACAGAGTCTAAGTCTTTTGTTTTATTTATTTATCTTTTAAAGCAAGCATGTTTTTGGTACCACATTGACTGACTTAAAGACCACAATCAGAACACATGTCCCCAGCCGGCATCCTCCCTCTACCCTTAAAGAGTGTCTTGAGGATGGGGGGAACGGCCAGGTATCTGAGCCCCAGCATTAACCCACATCCAGCTTAGCTATAATCTCGGACAGAGCAAGGTTATCAACTCCCAACAGAGACCTGGAAGAAATAACCTGTAATTCTCATACTTTTATACATATATTTTGGTTGTATAATGTAAATAGAAACATCTAGATGCGGTCACATTTCAAGTTCATTCAAGAAGATCTAATGGTTTATTATGACTGATAAAGCAGCATATGTGCATTTGTTCTGCCCTCATAAATATACACTTAAATACATAAATTATATGAAGAACAATTACAATAGTAAACATAGGAATATATGGAAAGACTATTCTCTGCCATACAGATTATTGCATTGTATAGCAAATTTAATGTTAAACGTTAAAATATGAAACCCCAAATTTTTAAAGACATAAATCATATTAGTTCCCATTTTGCCTTTGGCTTTCTAAAATATGATATTGTCATTTGGTCTCATTTAATATTTCCTTAATTACTGTGTGACTTTGAATTTAATTCAGTAGCACTGAATAAGTAAGATATACGCCACACACATTTTTATAATGACATGGTAAACCCATTGTAACAATAAATAGAAGTGTGTCTGAAAATGATCTCCAAAATTATAAAACACATTTAACCCAAAGCAAATATTAAACATAAAAATAAAAAGTAAAAATAAGAATATTTTTTTAAAAAACATTAATTTCTGGTTAGTTATTACTAAACATCAAAACCTATTTGTATCAATTACATTATTTGTATTTATCTTTCTATCTATCATTAACAAATAAATAAGAAACAAAATAAAACTGAGTAAATGAAACAGAGAAAAATAACACAATATCGAAGTTTTAAGAAGTAGGCCACTAAAAACTCAATCAATGGTAACGCACACACACACACACACACAAATGTCTGGTCAGCTATCCTTGTAGGGCACAATGGTTTTTATACTGTACAAAATGTTCTTTCTATTGGCCTACACCTAAACCTACCCTTACAACACTTACAGCTTTTTTACTTTCTCAAAAAACAAAAAAACAACAACAACAAAAAAAACCTCGTTGTATATGATTTTAGCTTTTGTACCCATGGGGACCTCAATTTAGGTGCCCACCATGACACGAGTCCCCATGAGTGTGTGTATTCAGGTTTAAGTCCCCACAAGTATATATAAACCAAACTACACACACACAAACAAATGAACAAACAAGTTTAAAAAAATAATTTAAAAGGTAGGCTATGAGGTGACCGACATGCACTTACTGAGTTCCAAGTCGATAATGTGTGACTCATGTTTGTTCAACTAAATCCTGACCCAGGACAGCTCGAGCCCAGTGTGTTATTTTGGTGAACTGTAGAGGACAGCCTTCCTCTATATTTCTATCAGTTTTACCCAGTTCCCACAGAAGTAAAGAGCGAGTCCGAAAACTTTTTTTTTAAATTATTTATTTACTTTAGGGACATACAAATTTTTTTAAAATCTTAATAAGAGGAAGTCCAAATCTAGGAAGTCCAAATAGCAGCATAACAAAAACGACAATAATGATAATAATAATAATAAAAAATAAATAAATTCAGTACTACAATACAAGGGGATTAAACATCAAAAAATACCTACTACATTGTTTAAGGGCTTTTTTTATGCCGAATAAGCGTTCAAGAATTGAAGGGGACTGTTAAATCTTTCTGGAAAAGCAAAAAAGTGGATGGGTTTTTAAAAATTCCGCATTTATTAATGAAATTATTTGCCAAAGTCAAAATATTGTTAATCTAAAATTCCACAACAGAATTCTGACAAAAAGATAAATATTTTACCGTTTTAAAATCAAAGTCAGGTATTAAATACAAGCTTCAAGCTAAACCAAACAGAAATGTCATCCCATATTTTTTGGGGAGAATTTGCATAAATTAAACATGTTCCTATGACTCTTATGTCTGCTTCACAAAAGGTGCATTCGTTACTATCCACATTAAATCTGTCTGAGGAACTCATTACAAGGATAAATATCGTTAATAATTTTAAATTGAACTTGAAAAAGAGAGACATCCTCTAATTCGAACCACCTTATCTTCAGAAAAATCATAGGGGTCTCTTCTTATCGTTAGAAGGGAAAAGCTGTGTATTTACTAATGTCCTTTAAGCCTTATTATTACAGCTCTGCTCTGTAAAATGGACGGATAAACTTTAGGAAATGAAATGACATTAAGACTATCCACCCGTTTGTAAGGAATGTTGTAAATGTAATTTCTTTACCCATCGTTGTCACGTCACGTGACAAAAGAACGAATGACTCGAAAGAATCGACAGATGGCCTAATCAATGCTCTTTCCAGCCCCGACTGCATTTGCTAGGTTTATGGGGCCATAGACATATATAGAGAGTAGACGCCGCATCGACCGATACTCCTTACTGGCGCTGACGAGACGTGGGGCCGCCATCTTGGACCGGTCACCCGCTCCACTCAGTGTTATCTGTTTGGCAGGTGTAACGAGCTGTCAACGCATTTAATTAATTATACCTCACGGAATACCGAACGGATTTTCATGCTGTGTTTTTTTTTTTTTTGCTGCAAAGGTCATAAATGTAGCTGTGTTACATGACACATGGTTTGGCGTATTTCAATATTCATAGTGAGCTTAACAGTAATATATTGAATATCTCCGTTCCTGTGATATTGGGTCTTTTAAGAGGGTCTAAAGACGTTTATTAATTTGACATTGTTGTTCATAACTGATATTACTGATAAGCATAGTTTCTTGTTAGTAAGATATATGGGCTTTAATAAATATACTCTTGGGCACAAGAAGCAAACTAACATGCGTTACTATCTTTATCTTCCAATTCCTTAAAAAGTGATTTAATTATGTATTTTTGCACGTCCATTCTAAACGCTGTTCTGAAAAGTGCGCATGCGCAAAAAAGGCAGAGTATGACGTAAGAGGGAACCTGCGATGATTCAAAGATCCAATAAAGCAAAATGACAGTGAATAAAAAAATAATAAATTTGTCAATATGTGTCATGATCAATACAACAGCATCTCTAGAGATCTCTAGTCAGTGTAATAGCAGAAGGTAACTCTAGCTCCACCACATGCGTGTGACCTCATTAACAATGGCCCTATGTTGTTGAACTAATGTGGTTAGAGCAACAGCGATGCGACCGTGTTCAGGAAACAGTCGTGTGGTTAGTTCGTTTCCAAAACAGTGCATCGTACTATGGTGGTTAATCAGCGAGTTACATCGTTGTTTGGGTAACGCTCCCCAGGTTACTTCTGGTAAATGTGGTCTCAGCGTTCAAATTTTGCCTTTTTTAGGAAATTCAAACAATAAATACAGAACTTTGTATCGCCTCAGCTTAAGCAACACACATGAACAGATCAAATTTCCTTAAAGCATGAAATAAACATGAACAAAAAGAACTCAATTTTTGTCATTACACAACATTTTTCAAGTTAAAGTCCACCAAAGTTTATCTACCCTGCTGTAAGGTTTGTTTGCCAGACAAGATTGTGAATTTAGAGTTATGATCAACTCTGATCACTCAGATTGCCTGTCAGTCATACTCTTTGTGAACGGTCAGGTGAGTGCAGAATTTATTTATATTCAAACTTACTGGACACAAAAAAAATTGCACAAAACAAATAATTTATATACTCCAAAATGTAATGAAGATAATAAGTTTTAATTGAGTCAGCTGATTCAACATCAGCATCTATCTTGTTTGTGTCTTTGAACCTCACTGGCCCTGGTGTCTAGTGGTGACCCTCACTGGCCTTTTGGTGACCCTCGTAGGCTTCTGTGTCCTTTGGTGACCCTCACTGGCCCGTGTCTTGTGGTGACCCTCACTGGCCCCGGTGTCTTTTGGTGACCCTCACTGGTCTTTTGGTGACCCTCACTGGCCCCGGTGTCTTGTGGTGACTCTCACTGACCCTGGTGTCTTGTGGTGACCCTCACTGTCCCTGGTGTCTTTTGGTGACCCTCACTGGCCTTATGGTGACCCTCACTGGTCTTTTGGTGACCTTCACCGGCCCTGGTGTCTTGTGGTGACTCTCACTGACCCTGGTGTCTTGTGGTGACCCTCACTGGCCCTGGTGTCTTTTGGTGACCCTCACTGGCCTTGTGGTGACCCTCACTGGCCTTTTGGTGACCCTCGTAGGCTTCAGTGTCCTTTGGTGACCCTCACTGGCCCCGGTGTCTTGTGGTGACCCTCACTGGCCTTTTGGTGACCCTCACTGGCCCCGGTGTCTTGTGGGGACCCTCACTGGCCTTTTGGTGACCCTCACTGACCCTGGTGTCTAGTGGTGACCCTCACTGGCCCCGGTGTCTTGTGGTGACCCTCGTAGGTGTCAGCGTCTTGTGGTGACCCTCACTGGCCTTTTGGTGACCCTCACTGGCCCGGTGTCTTGTGGTGACTTTCACTGACCACAGTGTCTTGTGGTGACTCTCACTGGCCCCGATGTCTTTTGGTGACCCTCACTGGCCTTATGGTGACCCTCACTGGTCTGTTGGTGACCCTCACTCGCCCCGGTGTCTTGTGGTGACTCTGACTGACCCTCACTGGTCTTTTGGTGACCCTCACTGGCCCTGGTGTCTTTTGGTGACCCTCACTGGCCTTGTGGTGACCCTCACTGACCTTTTGGTGACCCTCGTAGGCTTCAGTGTCCTTTGGTGACCCTCACTGGCCCCGGTGTCTTGTGGTGACTCTCACTGACCCTGGTGTCTTGTGGTGACTCTCACTGGCCTTGAGGTAACCCTCACTGGCCTTTTGGTGACCCTCACTGGCCCTGGTGTCTTGTGGTGACTCTCACTGACCCCGGTGTCTTGTGGTGACCCTCACTGGTTCTGGTGTCTTTTGGTGACCCTCACTGGCCATATGGTGACCCTCACTGGTCTTTTGGTGACCTTCACTGGCCCTGGTGTCTTGTGGTTACTCTCACTGACCCTGGTTTTTTTTTTTGGTGACCCTCACTGGTCTTGTGGTGACCCTCACTGGCCTTTTGGTGACCCTCGTAGGCTTCAGTGTCCTTTGGTGACCCTCACTGGCCCCGGT
>JAUCMU010000097.1:20428442-20439782 GCA_032275025.1 Enteromius treurensis | reverse complement strand
CTAAGCTACATACCTTCTATGTACATATCAAAGAGCAATTTAAAATATTCTCTCAATGCATTCTATGGCACCTTTAAGGTTTTTACTGTATTTACAATAGTTCACCCAAAAATGAAAATTACCCCATATGTTCCTCATGGTCACCATGGTCAGACTGTGGTGGTCTGAAAGAAGAAAGTAAAATACACCTAGGATGACTTGAGGGTGAGTAGATTATGGGGTCATTTTCATTTTTGGGTGAACTATTTAAAATCATTACTATTACAATTATTATTATTATTATTATTATTAAAAAACGCCAAGTCGTAGGCCTTTTTATATGATCATGTGATGTATTATTTCTAGGGATCCACAATTATCAAACTATTTTCATGTTATGGAAATGCAATATTTTAATTTTATGGTATCCGTATCATATTGATTCTATGTGATATGAACTGGTTTGAGCTGGCATCAACAGTAAGATTATTCTGTCTATTAAAACTTCCAAAAATGCAAATGTTTTTGAAAGTGCCACTGTTTTTTTAGGGCTACAATTTCAGTTCATATTTTCTAGCCACAGTTTTAGCTTGAAAACCTTTGCAGCTGTACTGGTTTATGCTATTTTCTGGTGCAAGTTCAGACAAATTCATTGCTTCTGGGAAGAGGGAGAATTGAGAGTAATTGTGATTAAGGTAATCACTGAGGGTTCAATGCAGCAGTCACATCTATTCAAAAACAAACCAGTTGAAGCAGGAAACATTATGAGGCCTTCCTACCTCTGCGCTCCGTGCCCCACAGGATAGTCTGGGACTAACAGAGATTTCTGGGTGATCTCTATACATTAACTCAGTGCCCCAAGGTGAGAGCAACAAGATAAACGATTGTTTTTTTCTTAACGCTGCTCTTCCCCAAGCTAAGTTCATTTCATTAAACGCCCACACTGTGAACTCTCGTTCCCTCCAGCTCAGAGCGCAACAGACCTCAGCAACATGCTGATAAAACAAGAGCAGAGCCCATCTGTACTCACAACAAACTCACACTGTTTTTCATTATAACAGACTTATACAGAAACCTCATATCTATTCTCACCGCTCTGTTACTTGCGACAATATTACTGACTGCCTGACCATACCAGACTGAATAAAACCTAAGGATAAATGCAAAGAACGCTTAAAAGGTTACTCCACCCCAACATGAAAATTCTGTCGTTAATCATTTGCCCCCATGTCGTTCCAAACCCGTAAAAGCTTTTTTGTCATCGGAAGAGAACTGAAGATATTTTAGATGAAATCCAGCAGGCATGTCCCATTGACTGCCAGGTAAAATCTGCCAGCAGTGGTTCAACCAACAAGAATACCTTTCGTTTGCAAAGAAAACATTTTCGTAGCACTCGTGGTCTGTGTGGTACGGCTGACACAGAACCATGTATGCTATTTGGATTAGCATGACAAGTTTTATTGTGGATGTGTGCGCTTTGTTTGACTACTTTTGGACTGTTGAACTGTTGGACTGTTTTATTAAAAATAAAAAAATTTAATATAACTCCAATTGGATTCCCCTGAAAGAAGTCATATACACCAAGCATTACTTGAGGGTAAGTAAAACATGGGTTAATTTTAATTTCTGGGTGAACTAACCCTTTAAACTTGATACTTATTCCATTGAATTAATAGAAATACAGATTACTTACAAATTGTAGTTCATTACTGATTACAGATTACCTTATGAAAACGGTATTTAGTAATCTAGGTTATTCATTTAGTCAATCTATTCTGACTACCTTTTTTTCAAACGTACCATTATATATACTTACTCCATCAATTTCATTCTATTTTTCATTTTTGTTAAGTAAAAGGTTAACATCAGACTAACAAGTGACTTTTACGTTTGCACACTATGATGTGTGATATCTGTATCATCAAGAACATGACAACAGTGCTAGTCTCAAAGTCACACATCAATAGCCTTGAGAAAAGCGTCTGTTTGGGCTTAACTGTGTTTACTGCGTTTCAGAACCACTGTGAAAGAGCTTTATGGGATAAACACAGCATTTAAGCTCTGAGCACCAGAGACAGGGTGACCCTGACATGACACATGGTGGCAAACAATGGCCTCATCTTTCTGATTCCCACGTAAAGGACAGTCACAGCTGGGCAAAAGGAGTTTCCTTTGTGACACCTGTTGCTTGTCCGTTCGTCAAGTGATTTGTGGGATTGGTGAGAAAGCCAATGCACAGGCAGGAGGTGGGACCACACACTATGAGTGACAAGCTCTGCTCCTGTTTTTCCCGCTCTTTATCTTTATTTTCTGTAACAAAGATGTAGCCGTAGGAAGACGGTTCATTCATGGTCTCTCTCATGGCTCCGCCGTTGTGGAATCCGGAACTGGCCGGTGTCCCCACTGTGCTCCTGGCAGCAGGTGTTTTAGCAAAGTTTTAATGGTTTGGCTTCCCTCCAGCTCAAATCTCCTTCCTGCTTGACTGGATGTGACACCAGCATGGAAAAAACTGCGGAGTTTAGATAATACTGGTAAATGCTTCTTGCAAATTCTTTCTGTAGTAGGCTACAGATTTGCTTTAAGGTATACTTCGATTAATCATTCAGCCATAGAAATTAAGCTCTAGCTAATTTCTTTACGCTTAGCACAACATTTGCTCAGCTTCATCACGCAAAGTAATTCTCAAGAATATTTGTTTGAATGTTTGCATGTCACTTTGCTCTACAGCTGATCTTTTAACACCAGCTAATACTGGAGAAGGGAGAGGCATGTGATATTTAGTGATCTCTTCAAACGTCAAGTTCAAAGATAACACCAATCACCTTCATCTGAGGGCCAAAAAACTCTCTACATCAAAGCGTTGCTTTCTGTGTGGCCCAAAGCTGAATGATGTCCTTCATTAAAAGCATATTAAATAAATAAAGTACCTGAGAACACGGAAAGCAGTCTCTGGTCAATTTCTTTTTTTAAGATGTGATTGCATTTTTGGGTTCATCAGTATTATTCTGAAAGGCACTTTGCTCTGTTAGCATCCAGAGCTGTTGAATTAGCATCTCATACAGTACTACAATAAATATCCTCAGCTATGTGGTTTGGAGCTATTCAAGACCGTTATAAAATATGTCTTGGAGGTCGTCCTGTGAAGTCTCGCCAGTTCATTTAGACTCTGTCAGTCCCAGTGTCAAATTCATTTGCCACCCTGCTGAAATGGAGTGAATTCAAAGAGCTGTTTGGGATCTAGTCAAGGCTGAAAGACATCTTTTTCTTCTTTGGGACACTCTCAATGTTTCATTTCCCAAGACTTTCTGGAATTTTAATGACTGTTTTTTTCTATCTATTTGACTAATTTGTTCCCAACAATACATCTTCATGTATTGAACATCTGTTCAGTTTTAATGGCAACAGCTTATCAAAACCTTCATCTCATTCTAAACGTTTCCATACTTTCCATAAGTTTTATCCGGCAATTGAACTTCAGACTGTCGCTTTTGTTTTAGTGATTCAGCTGGGAAAGCATTAGGGAAAAAGAGTGTAATGTTTTGTAATGAGCCCCATTTATGTATTATCCTGTCCTCTCACTAAAAATTAATATTTCAAGCAGCTAGTTATCACAGTGACTTTAACCACAGGAGAAGAGATTTGTATGTTAAAGCAATACTTCGGGCTAACAAGATTTGAAGTTAAGGTCTACCAACAACATCTGTTGTCGGCTTTCAGTTAACAAAGAAAACTACTGCACAGTTTGTAAAAAAATAAGAAAAAACATGTTTACAGTGATGCACGGTCAAAGCCAAGCAGGCAAGAGTACTCAGGGGTTTGAAACCATAGATTAACATTTTAGGAAATATGTTTGTTATTTGAGTTTTGAAGTTATCTACATTGCCATTTTGGGGTGGGAGTACCTTTGTAAGGTAAAGGCATGCGGACATGGTGCGATTTTTTGAGGTCGTTCGAGCTTGCACACTATTTTTTTGGTTATTGGAGGAAATCGTCTCTTCTCGTATGATCGGGGCTCGTATGGTGTGTGAGAAATTACGAGACGAGCAGAGTGCCTTACCAGCCCTTCCCGACCTAACGATCACTTTTCATGATGTCAAAAAACTTCGGTAGCTGTCGGATTGAAAGCGTGACGTGTGTGCTGCTGAACGAGCCTATTTGTTGAGCAAACTGGAAATGACAAAAATAGCTAAAAAAAGCTAAAAAAGAAAACGACAGAAGAAGAAAGATGAACATGGCAGCGCCACTGAGAATATGGACTGTGAGGACAAACTCGCTTTTCTCTGGCAAGAATAGCGGGCGCTGTATGAAATATCGAGCAGCATTTATCATGACAGGGTCGTCCCAGATGACATTTTACAGCGGATCGCCCTTGACGTGCATAATACAACGTTAAAACATACATTTCAATACTGTACAGTGCTGTAGCATCTCTTCCTCAGAGTGCATGTTTTTGGCACAGAACTTCATGAATGTGATTGCCTCGGAAATCGGCAGGTTTTAAAATCACGCCGTGTACCACTCTGTCCGTTAACAAAGTCACTCGTGATGTGTGCATGGCTATACGGTCTTCTGACTGTCCGAATTCGTACCCTGTATGGCCGCCTTAAGGAAATGCACTAATAGTGGGAGAAAATCGGTGAAATAGCATCAAAAATGTTTGGATATTTTAAATAGATGTAAAAGCTGGCCTACTTCAGTCAAAATATGAAACATTTGACCTCATTTAAAGTAGTTATTGATCATTATTGGGTATTTGTTTAATATTAAAATTTTTATAATTACAGTCACTAATATAATTATATAAAAATATTTTTCATAATTATATTCATATTTCAATAGATTATAATAACTCTTAATATGGAGAGACTGCTATAAATATGTAATAATTAATGTTTCTTGAGCATCAAATCATTATATTAGAATAATTTCCGAAAACTGTAATGGCTGCTATAAATTCAGCTTTGTCACCACAGGAATAAATTACATTTTAAAATATATTAAAATAGAAAACAGTTATTTTAAATTTCAGAAATATTAATATTTTTTATAAATCCAGCTAATTAAGTCTTTTTTGAGAGAATTCTTTATTTTGTGGATTTTTATGAAAATATTTTATGGACCCCAAACTTCTTAACACCAGTGTACAGTTCTGTGGTAATTGACAGCAGGCTGAAGATGATTGAACTGTAGCATCCAGCAAAATTTCCACAGGTGTCTCTCACAACGTTAAATGACTCAAAAACAGATATTAGTCCTTCAAATGAGTTTCTCACTCCAATTTCCCACTGGAGAGGAGTGATTTCCTTTACCTGTTTCCCTCGTCTCAATAATTAAATATTTTATGATGCTGTGTGTTTGTTTTGGTTCTTTCGGTGTTAGAGTTCCTGGCGTCAGCTGTGAGAGCAGATGCCAGTCGGTCGGAGGCGGAGCCGGCTTGCTGTGCTGTGACTACTCACACACTGACTCATCATCCTGACCAACTTGTTGGCCTTTACAGAAATCTATACCCTAGGGCCCAAGCTACAACAAAAGTGCTTCTTTGTCGTTATGATCCTGCTTTGGAAATAGTTCAGGGCTTCATTTCTATATCAGCAGCCATTCAAAAAGCGAAAAACATTTGATACAATACTTTAAAATTTGCAAAGCAGTGTCCGAAAAACCACAGGATAAAATTCCTCATGTGTCAAGGATCATCAGCAACTAGCTGTGCTCCCTCCAGAAAAATGAATAATTAATCAGGTGTTAATCATGACTGATATGGAGGCTGCTTTCTTATGTCAATACTCTTACACTTGACAGTCTTAACAAGGTTCCTCATAGCCTGCATGGGTCTGTAAATGATTTATTACTGATGTTAAGGCTCACACTGAACCTAACACTTCTTTACATACTAAGCACTATAGAGAAAGTCTCCAATATCACTTTAGAATTTAGTTCTGCAATTCTATCATATAATATTTATTACTGTATATTGCAATTTGTGGTTACATTATTTTTACTGTGTCCTTTTCACAGTGTAATTATAGACTAATATTAATTAACTACATGTACTTACTATATGGTTAGGGTTTAAAAAATTAGAGTTTGGCATAAGGTTAGCTGCATGCAATTAAGCACAATTTATTGCTATTATAATAGTACGGACAACGGACAATGTAAAATAAAATGGGTAACACTTTAAGGCATCCTAGTTATACATTAGACATATTTACTATTATAATAACAATAAATTATGCATAATTACATGCAGCTATTCCTATGCCAAACCCTCATTTTCACACTGGAGGGATTTCATGCATATCATAATTTGAGTTTAGAAGGATGCAGAACCTATAATATTGTCATTGTAATTAATTTTTTATTAAAGTCATTTGTATAGACATTTATGATGAATTAGTGGGAACTGTCATGGGAATAATTAAATGTCGCTTTCAGTTTGGTCAAGGACAGCAGTTTGTAAGAGACATGGGAGATTTTAAAAATACATTGTACAGTCCAAGATCCCACCATTTCTCACTTTAACTTTACTAACCTGCTACAATTAACAAAAAGGGTGCATTTGAACTCATTTACACATCAGAAATTCGTAACCATTTGAATATGGCTTTAAAAGTGCTTTAAAGGCTTTGTTTCAGTGACAAATTGCATATAAATTGCTTTTATAAGCAACCTTGATGAAACTAAATAGGATGCAGACCACAAAGGTTACAGCCTGCTTAACATACAAAAAAAGAATATAAAACCTCAAAAGCCAGATGAGAGGGTTTTAATAGGCTTTGCTTTTTAATGATCATTTGTGATCAATTAAGTTTATACAATACCCCGCAATGGCTCTGTCCATGAGGTAGTGCTCTAATCAAACCAAGAGGGAAAGTCTTTACTTCAATAACAGATACTGGATACAGTCTCAATCACCCCATTCATGACACACTACACCTCGTCATTTACTAAAGAAATATGTAAAATAAAAGATCTACTGCCTTTGTGAAAAGACATCTAGACAGTTCTGTCCCACATATCATATATCAGAGCAGATAGCAGTACCTGATAGTAAAGGTGTGAGGTCATACTGCAGCCAAGACACATAATATGCACATACTTTCAATTCGTAATAGAGTGTCAGATGACATGTGGGTCAATGACATGTCATGCGTTCATACTTTTGGTCCGGATCTATTTATTAATTTATTCAAAAATCTCAAAAATGCACTTCATAGTGCTTGAATGAATTATGACTTGGATATTTGCAATGTATTACATTATATATTAAATTTTTACCGCAATTAATACCTTTTTTTCAATGATGGTGTATGTATTCATGGTTTAAAGTAAATATATTATGTTTTTTTTTTACTTGGGACACTAAATGACAACCATTTTTCTCTAAGAAGCCTGCACACAGATTTTTTTTTAAACTTCTTTTAAACATATGTGTCTTTTCACTTATTTAGCTTGCATGAAGAATGAAACTAACCTGCACTCAATATATTTTAATCCAAAAGAAACAGAATCTTTGCAAACATAAAGTGAATGTGATAAGGCAAATTTGGAAGACATTCCACAAGGCAGATCATAAATCTGGCCCCTAAGGGACAAAAAGGGGCCCATTTGAGCGACTCAGTAAGCAGACCCTTATAGGGTGAGAGGTTAAAGACAAAAGACATCAGACATAAATATAGGCTCTTAAGACCCACCAAGAAGACCTGCGCCATGCGTCTGCATAATTTGTGAGGAAAAGGATGCACTCCCAAGGCTGCACTTATTCACTATCAAAAAGGATTTATTTAGCTCTCCATTCCACTGATGAACCTCTTTGTCACATACTCCCAGTCCAAATAACATCTTCACAGCTTTACTGAGTTACTCATCTAAAATAAATTCTGTCAACATGGACGAGCTCAACTCAAGTCCTCCCTGGCAGGTGTCCAGAGACATGTATTTGATTAAGCCTGACATAAAGAGTTAAATGCATGTGTGTAGTTGATACCACCTGGATGAGGTAGTGTAAAGATGAACAGTATATTAGTGTCCTAAAAACAAGGGTCTCCTTCATGTCTTGAGAAGGGAGCCATGTGACAGCTGCGGGACAGCTGTATCTGTTGATATTTGTCATTCATCTCCTCTGCTAATATTCAATTTCATTTCTACTGAGTCAATGATCTTTTTTGATCTAGCATTTGTTTGATGTTCAAGTTCATTTAGACGGAATCTGTTTATACAACTAAAACTACTGAAGGCATAGCATTCTGGGAAAACGGCCTCTTTCTTGCCCCTCTTGTTGGACTTACCTAATTCTCTTTTCCTCTTTATTTCTGCCTTTCTATGAACTCTTCTGTCAAGGTTACTACGTTAACTACTACATTAAAGTTATCACATAAGGATCTTCTCCATCATTTGATGAATAGCACTAGAAAATGAAAACAAAATGTAAGCAAACAACACTGAAAATAATAAGAAAAGATGCTTCTAGAGCACTAAATCAACATATTAGAGTTGCTGTAAATTCAGCTTTGTTTAGCACAGATATCATTTAGATTTGAAAATATTTATTTCCTAATATTTAAATAGTTGTGTTTTGAGCATCCCGAGTTTGAGTCCCAGGTCAACTATAAAGACTAACCGACCCCAAAACAATAGCGTACATATAATGTGTTTTCTCAATTATGTTTGAAATATCATCAGATGTTTCCCCTAAAACTCTTCATGACAAATTGTTGACATAA
This sequence comes from Enteromius treurensis, assembly GCA_032275025.1. Classification (NCBI taxonomy): domain Eukaryota; kingdom Metazoa; phylum Chordata; class Actinopteri; order Cypriniformes; family Cyprinidae; genus Enteromius; species Enteromius treurensis. The sequence goes on along the minus strand of JAUCMU010000097.1, from coordinate 20,431,080 downwards.
AATAAAATACAGTGTTATCAAATTAACATGGACAGCAAAACTCAGACCATTCATAATTTAATGACACATTTTTAAGTATATATTGAAGACATTTAAGGGACTGGGATGTCATCTGAAACTCTAGTGTTAGATTTATGGGGTCTTTTTCTCTGAAGAAGAATCTAAGTATACTTCTAATGTAGTCTCATTTTGAACAATAAAAAGATCTCAGTTGTGATTTTTGTTGTTACAAGCAGAGCTAAAATATCTGAGCTGCCAGTTATGATCAGCATAAGTTACATGGAATGATCTGAACAGTCTGATCTGTACACGAGAACTCAATTCTTTTTGATGGCTTTGACATAATTCTGCATGTCATGTCTGGTCTGATACGCTCTCAGTGAAAAAAAGGCTTGAGTAAGACGTCTCCTTTGGCTGAATCCAGCTGTTCTGACTGTAAACCATTTCCATGTGAGTAATACAGCCGGGTGCCTAGCTCATGTATTGTTAACATTACATCTTTCTCTGTTTAAATGGCACCTTAGCTCATAATAACATTCCGAAAAGTTGGGAATTTTTGCATACACAACATTTAAATAATTTAAAGTGAATCCATCAAGTAAAAGTGTACTTATCCTCTCACGCTATAACGCCGCATTTGCTGTGTAAGGTTTGTGTGGCTCCTAACTTTAGAAAATTACCTCACCACAAAGATTATCCCTGGCCTCAGTGTAAAATATTCCTTGTATAATATTACCTTTCAGTGCCAGATAAGATGATCATGTTAACAAAGGGATTGAATAACAAAAGTTTCATCCAGAATTCAGGGGAACCTTGGAAGCAAAATGGCCAATGTCAAGTATTAATATAAAGGCTTGCGGCAACCATCCCGTTTTTGACAATGCTGCTGTAAAATATGACATGCTGCCATTAATGATCCATTTGGTGTTTGCTTGATTTCTATGAGGGTATATTTTAAATGTACACAGATGGTCACAGTACATTCACTACATTTAACCACCGTGCAGAATCAACCACCACCAAGTACACTAGTACAGTTTTAGTACTAGCCACTGGTTCCCATTTTGTATTTGGGTTGGTGTTTTCTTTGTTTTGTAATAAAACTATATTTGCCAAATAAAGTGTGTGCTCTGATGAATTATATGAATTTATGAATTTAAATACAACATAGGTCTCATCCTAATTCCATCCTCCTTTATCTACTCTATAATTTTGAGAGTACAAACCTGTTGTAGAACACTTTAGTGTTTGACAATATGGCTTTTTCAGTGGCTGATGCAAATACTGATATTTGCCAATGGCCAATATCATACGCATACGCATTACACAAAATCATTTAATTACACCAGCTAATTAAACATACAGAAAACTTTCAGACTGTGATGGCAAAATGTTACTAAATGCTTTCGATAGACCAAACTGTTCTAGTATAGCGCATAAACAAATTAAATAAAAAGCATGCAAACGTGAAGCTATAGATCCACAGCAGTTTAGCGTATTCATACCAAACTTGGTACATGTAATAGCATGAGGGTATATGTGCAGAATCATTGGTCATTTAAGAAGTGGCAGACAGTAGACAGAGAGTCAGACAGTGCCTTCTTCCTCCAGACATCTTCCTCGAATATGTCTACCATTTTAGGTGTCAGCCATTTTGAATTTTGTAGTAAAACGCTTTATTTTACAGACACAGTAGTGTATCGATATGTCTTCCGAGGCAAAAAAGCCTGGCAAAATTTACAAACACATTTACCAAGCTTTCTGATAACCTTTTTGAACTCCTCTTTGAACTCAAATGTCATGTTTTTCTGCAATGCTTTGGCATATTGACACCAAACTTTGTGTGTATTATTGTCACCCCAGCCACCTATTTGTTAAAAGTAATATGTATTTAGTTTACATCACATTACAAGTTATTGTGAGAATCATCATTCATCTGCTGCTCCCTGCCATGCTTGCTTAGCTCCTCGTTTTGCCTCTGTTGTGCTTGGCCCCTTAATTGCTGCTTGCAGCTATATTTTTCAATGTAAACATGCTTTGTGTGTGTGTGTGTGTGTGTGTGTGTGTGTGTGTGTTGGGTTTTTACAATAGGCTCCTTTTTGTTCTTGTCGGCATATTGTTGTTTATGTCAACGTTTAAAAACTACTTGTTTGTCCAACCATCTGAAGATGGAATATGCACCCTTCAGCTTTAAACTTTACTTTAAAGAATCTGAAAAAATTGCTACAGATTTGTGAATATAAATGTTCTTACTGTCACAAAACATAAAATGGCAGAGGGAATCTTTGCTGTGGTCTGTACTCAATGACTTTGTTCCTGAAGAATGTCTATAAATTACAGTCCAGTGGCACCATATTACATACAAGCCTTCATTACCAGTCATATTCCCAGCTGAGAGCAACTACAAAGACCTGCATTAGCACAACAGCAGGGTTTGCGTGGGGCTATGAATTCTGGGAGTACATTATTGAATATGCATGTGCATATGCACACACTCGTATCTAGGTATGGTATGAACCCACTATGCTTGATTATCAGATCTACGGGGAGTACGGGAAAGAATGAAAAGCGGGCCGCTGATGGCAGGATGTTGGCATAGTGCCCTCAGCCGTGGGTGTTAGGGTGATATTAGGGGGGG
>JAUCMU010000097.1:20415058-20428353 GCA_032275025.1 Enteromius treurensis | reverse complement strand
TACCCCCCCCCCCCCCCCCCCCCCCCACCCAGATGCAATGTTCTGGTCAGAAAAGGGAAATCTATCCCAGCTGGTCAAGCCGTATTTATGTATCTTTGACGGAAGAAACGAAAGCCTTCTTTTGTGTGCCTGCGCGCTCCTCAAAATCTGACTCTAACAAGACATACCTCTAGGAGAGAAAGGGCAAACTGTTCGTGTGGTTCTGCATGACATTTCAGAGATGAAGAACATTCTGTTTGCTTCTGTTTTACTGATTTGACTGAAATAAGTGAGCGCTAACCTTTACTCGTGTGATATTTATCAGACTGTGTACTCATCCCTCATAGCCAAAAGATCATTTTCCCACGCAATCTGGTGTCTGCAACAGCATATGGTACTGAAAGATATATGATGTTTTAAAACACATAACAGCAATGACACATTATTAGTAATGCAATGAAACATATTCTTGGTAAATACTGTACAATGGTCAAAAAAACTAAACCGTCATTTGGTTTCTGTTAGTAGAAGATCTTTCCATATGTCCCAGATTTTGTGGACTATTTTTTTTATCATTACTCTGCTGTGAAGTTTGGTTGAAATGTTAGCACATTCCTGCGTATTATACTTGGGAATGATAAAATGACTTGTTTTGTAAAAGACATGGAAAGAAAGAAGAAAGTAAAGACAAGACAGTAGCAGAGCGCAACATGTTGGAGGACAAAGAGATGTGAAGGGTGTGGTGCTTCTGGAGGAATTTTTGCGTTCAGTAATCAGCAGAGGATCACATTGAATGTCTCGACATTTTCCTTTGTCAACAAAGATACTCATATAGACACACAGGATGACATATGTCTTGATCAGATTTCAAAAAGCACTGAAATACATCTTGTGGCATTCCACCACATAATGAGACGTGTGCAGGATCACATGCCACTAACACCTAAAGAGATTATGATGATATATCCAGCATATTTAAAGGTGTGTAATTTCTGCCATGCTTACGGTGCAAAACTGAACCAATAAAAAAGAAGCAGAATGGTGTACACAGAAAAAAGGAGGGAAAATCTTTTATCTTTAAAATTCATGTACCGTGTTCTTATAAATGTGCGTTTTGTATTCATGTTGGTTTCACAAAAAAGTTTACATTTAAAAATTAATCTAAAAACGTAATGTACACACATCTTACCCATTATTTTCTAAAACGTTTTTCATATTCATAATAGTAATTATTAACTCATAAATGTCATCCAATTTTTGGGGTCGTAACACATGAGATATTTCTATGATATAATTTAACTGTATTTTTATTACTGTATAATGTATTCTTTTACCTATTATTGGTTGCATCACGTGACTATGTGAACATTGTGTTCAGTTATTAATTATGTGTTTTTCTTCATTATAATCTATCACCCTATCAATTATAACATTTATGCCCAAGGACATTTTTTTATGAAGTTTAATGCTCAAACTGTGCTCATCATGAAAGATGTGAATTCGGGTCATTGTATACATTAATAGCATTTTTAGGTATTTTTTAAAAATAAATAGATCCGGAAAAAAATAAATGTCCGGTCACATCATTGACTCTAAGACAGAAAAAATTGAATAATGCATAAGTGGTTCTTATTAAAAGAATCCACCCAAAGAAAAAACTGAAAACCAAGGATTTTTGTTTCCCTTTGACTTCCACTGTATGGACCAAAAAACAGCGTAAGTCAAAGGGCAACTAAAAAAGTTGAGTGAACTTTCCCTTTAAGGCAAGCAACTTTCTTCCAATGCACTGAAATTCACTGACGACACCTTGGAAACCGCTTAGCAACGCCCTGGCAAAACCCCACTAAAGAGTTTCTTCCAAAAACACAAAAATCAAATTAACTAATAACACCAGTTAAAAGCAAACAATCTTCATCCAGGTTATTTGGCAGGACGTGGCCACAGAGAATTACTTTGCAACCATCTGAAACAAAAACACAGCAACTGCAGGAATGTCTGCAAAAATCAATAAAGATTTTGGAGAAAGTAAAACATACGAAGGGCCTGAAGCCCCCGGCTTCCGCTGAATGGGCTGGTAGCCAAGCCTGAGTGAAGGGCATGTGAGCATGCGGGAGATGTGGGAGGACCGTGGGGGATGGGGGTAGTCAGCAAGACTGGAGGTGCTACTATTGTGGTGTATGATTTCGGTAACATGAGCAACCTACTAACTCACACGCATGCACACACATCCAGAAAAAAATCATCCACATCTGCCTCCTCAGAAATGAGTTAACCACCAGGTGTTTGCAGCTGTCTGTGGATGTAATGGTAAACAGAGAAAGACAGAGAGATGGAAAGCGATAAAGACGGTCAGGTTTGAGGGGGATGAGAGGTAGTGATTTAGAGGGAGATTTTGGAGAAAACATTATCCGAGGACTTCCGAAATCCCCCTTCTGCCAGATCTCGAATCGGTTCCTGGCCAGTGACGTGTCCCACAGATGGGGCTCTCCAAAAGTGACGGGATGCATTCAGCCAATTAAATTGTGCATTTTGGAAGGGTTCGCTAAGCTGGTTATAAGTGTGGGGAATTATAATGAGATAAAGTCCAAGAATCACATGGGACGTGGTCCGCAAAATTAAGCCTTTTATCAGTGCATACTACGTATTTCCCATTTATTTTAATGGCATTAGCAAACTGTCTACAGCTGTGTCCTTAACACTGTTGCTTGAAGCATATAATTGCTATTGATCCAAAAGGAGATTATTTTGAATTAATAGGTGAGGAAAATGTTCTTGTTTTTCCCATGTCAAATAAAGGAAAAGAGAAAGCAGTAATCAGTAGAATAATAATAAGGGATCATTCACTTACAAATGAATTCACTTGTGTTATTTCAAACCGGCTTAACATTTTCTGTGGCACACAAAAGGAAATGCTCAAAAGCACACTGTGCAAACGTTTTGAAAAAAAGACTCAATGTTGCATTTCTTTGGTCAAAATTGAAGTAATATTGTGCAATATTATTATTGCTATTATTAATATTGCTGCTTAATATTGTACTGTAAACTGATACATTTTTCAGGATTCTTTAATCAATATAATGTTCAAAAGAACTTAAAAAAGGACATATTTTAACAATGTACAATGTACGTTTTTACTTTTTTTTACTAATTTTTAGGTTTAAATGTTTAGGTTTTTAGACTAAAAGTTGTGCAGTAACTGTAAAGTAAACAAAATTATGTATTTTACATAACAACAATCATCCATACTACATACTGTATGTATATTTACTGAAATTTCAGTAATGCTTTCAATTTTTGATTTTAGGTTTCAGCCAAGAATTAAAATTTCGGTGCATGGATAATTTGTTCCAATATAATGGCTTTGATTGAGGAATTGAACAGATTAGTTTCAAACATGTAAAGTGTGAGAAATAATGATGTATGCAAATATGCATGAGCATATGGTATTTGAGTGCATATTTTCAGTGAAATTAGCTATTACAGGGGTTCAGAGGGGGTGAAATTCATCCACTTCGTCCCACTTTATGGAAAGGAACAGCCAACATGTTGGGCTTTTTTCCCTCTTTTGTACTCCACAGAAGAAAACAAGTCAGACAATTTGGAAATAACAAGAAAAAGTGTAAATGATGACAGATATTTCCTTCATGATAAACTATCCTTTTAAAAGTATTTGCTCTTTTTATTATTAAACAATCGGTAGAAAATCTGGGACAATTTGAGTGTGACAAACCTAATTTGGGATTCCTCTTACAGCTTTCTAAAAATTCAGTGAGAAAGGGAGAGGGGCAAAAAGAGCTGGCATCCGTCCACTGTAAATTCTTCACCCCCTTCGTTGCACTTGGATAATTGTTATTCATTCTCACGCTTCATTAATGTGGTCGGTCTCCACATCTGACTTTGATAAACATGCCATCACAATATTCCACGTAAGCCCACAGCTTTACAAATGTATTTTTTAGTTGGATCACATCTCTGATGGCAGGTTGTGCCACACAGACCTTGCCTGAAAATAAGAATCTACACAGATCATTGAATGAAGTAACATAAAACACGCTGGCAGCTCCGACGGCCCTTGTCAGTTCATGGCAACGGCAACTTTTTGACAGACTTCCCAGACCATACTAATATTAAAATCTAAGCCAACAAAAAATGTGGAGCTGCCAAGACAGACTGAGCCAGGCTGGATTCCTTCACAAAATGGCTAGACACAGCTTTCTTCATTCTTGAAACAGTCAGTGCTTTTAAGGTATCCTCTTGTTCAAATACAGCTCAGATGAAGACTAGATGACAAACACAGAGCCTTTTCCTGTCAACGACACAATTGTCAACTCACAAAAAGCTCTGATAAGCACAATCTCCATCAGATAGCGATCTAACCCTGTAAATTCACCTGAGGATCTTAAACACGCACACCTCCAGCTACCATCCCCCATTCTGCTCCCTACCCAGAGATATGAGGGCATTTAACTGAGGAATGCCATGCTATTGTTTTGGCTGGACTCAAAGCGGGTGACTTCAAGGAACGGCCCGCGGTGCACTCGTCTAGCCTGTGTCTCAGCTCATCACTGTGGGGAAATCTTAGTATAAGGATCAAAACCTTGACTTCAGGGATGTGATCAAAAGAGATCTAATACCGAGTTACGCTTGAAACCAAAGCAATCACGCTTTGATTGAGCACTGAGGCGTCTCATTGGGATGAATCTATTGTTAACAGGTGTAAAATATTTCATGATGCTCACCATGGTTACTTCCTGACCTTTCAGTGATTCATATATAGTGTATTTGTATGGATTACCACAAGATAAAGTACTTTTTATGTGCTCCCTACTTATAATATCTAACATTAAATGTATATACACAACACTCTCAGAAATCAGGGTACAACAGCTGTCAATGGGGCGCTACCTTTTGAAAAGATACACTTTTGTATCCATAAGGTTCAAATATGTACACTTTAAGCACTAATATGTACCTTTAAGGTACCAAAATGGACACTTTAGGTACAAACATGTACATTTTGAAAATGCACCGCCCCAGTGACAGCTTTTGTACCCTTATTTCTGAGAGTGTAAAAGGGTTGGTAAAATTTTGACATGTTTTTGAAAGAAGTCTCTCAAAGGCTGCACTACTTTAATAAAAAAAAATACAGTAGAAACTTTAATATTATTAGTATTTAAAATAAAATAAGGTCTTAATTGTAATGTCATATCTGGATCTTCGTTAAACAACCCTTTTCTTTGGTGATGTATTTGGGTCTTTTTAAAAAGCACACACATTAATGTCTTTTTGAACGAATGTGATTCTGACAAGATCATCTGCAGCTAGCTATTCACTCCAAAGCAGCACTGCATGCTTCAAATTGAGCTCTAAAATATGCATCAATGGTGCAATAAAGTTGAATATGAGGTGAGGAGGGACTAAAAGACAAGTGCACAATTCAGGACCTCCAGCACACAATCATACATAATGCATATGTGTTGCGTGCTTGCATGTTTACAATCAATAACAAATGTTTAGTTTTTTTCAGGTAATTGCCTTTTTGCTGCCCCCTGCTGGTAAGGATTAGATAGATTAACTTAAACTCAAGATCATCTTTCCTGTCAGTCAGATTTAATAGGCATAAGGGATGTTTCATATTGTATGGTACCCAATACACAAAACCGTGCATAATCAACACTGCTCAGCTTCACATAGCTGCAAATAATGTCAATTGAACCCAATTGTGTGAGGTTCTCAACCACCATCTAATCCACGTGTTGTTGTTAATTGAAGCTGAACCCCTAAACAACAATACAGATTATCCATACATAGAGGTCTTCACTGATTTTCAACTTATGCCAAGCCAAAACAATAAGCCCACAGGCTTTTACATGACATTCACTGTCAAGAGTGATAGACAGGGGCTCAACCCACGATTGTGGGCATAGAAACCCCCTCAAACCAGGAACAGCCACTCAATTGTATCGCCTCCACTGTGGGTCACTGGCTGCTATGGGAAGCAGGAAGTCTAACGCAAAGCATTTTTGTCGCTGGCACACAATGCAGCTCGTATGAACTTGAAGGAATGAGTATGGACATCTGGGCTAAAAATTCATATTTTGGCGGATGTCCTATATTAGGATTTTTCAGTCATGCTCTGATTTTCACTTTTGATTGACAGGGCCTAGATATAAAGACATTGCCTACTTTTAATTCCGTATATGTCAGTTAATTTGATGAATAATTTTATCAGTAATACTATTTCTAATATAATTATATGAATATGAATAATTTTATATCAGTGTTTTAAACTGTTTTAGTATTGGGTCTTGAATTTCAAATATATTTACATAAATTGCCAATGTGATTATTAACACAAAAAGGTAAAAAATTAGTATTGAATGAGCAATGACTATATTAATAATGTAACAATTTAGAAACTCATATTTATAATATTTTATAATATTAATGGTTAATGTTATTGTATATTGGTTGTTATATAGTGGGTTGTATATGGAAAATAACTAATAAATAATACAAGTAATAATAATAATAGTAATAACCCCTTTTCAAAGCCTTTTTACAGTACATATCCTATTATCTACATCACAGTCACTATAATTTGTAAGGATGACACTTTCAATGTCAAGTTCTTGGATGAAAAATTACCCCCTTCATTGAGAGAGCAAGGTGACCCCTCTTAATCACAGGGGCTGTTATCTAACGGGGTGTTCAGTCAATAATCCCAGGACAGACAGCTTTGGTTCATCTGCTAGGGAACTGGAGGGACCTTATTAACACAACGGTGAACAGAAGGTAGGATAGGGGCTTATTAAACCATTCAGAGAAACCAGCATTGCAGGACAGTCCTGCTCCATATCTAGCAAAAAAGGGAAGAGGGTGGAAAAACAGTGTAGAAAGGTAGACAAAAAAGTAGACGGACAACACAATAGGGGACAGAAAGAGAGATGGAGAAGGAGAGGATTATGCAGTCGGGGTCCATCATCTGTTCCCTAATGAGAAGGGCTAGTTCAGTAGTTGTCTGTGTCATGTACTAAAGAGACTAGTGCAACACAGAATGAGACCTGCTGGGCAATTGGCACATATTTAAGCTCTATCAGGGTTCTTTTGAGCATTACGCCAACAAACATAATAAAATATGACTTAAAAACTGAATATTGCACATTGTGCACTGCTTTCTTATCACTGCGAAAATCTCTAATTTCATCACATTTTTGAGCGCCCTTTAATAGAGTTCCACAGATTGTATCTGAACACAGACACACAAAGCCTGTATTTGTGTTCCTTCTCATGATCTGAACCACTTCAGACATGAAAATATAACCAGAGGCCACGGCAAATTGGCTAATTATGAACATAAAACCTTTCGGTTTGATTTGCTTAGCTAAACATATTTGTTTTACTAGGTAAAATAGGATAATTAGTAGACTAACTAATAAAATACATGTCATTTTCTATTGCAGTATGTCATTTTCAAGGCACTTAGTCCACCTGCTGTTTAATATCAAGGCATATATGCCAGTTTTTTACAGTTTAGGTAATGTTTTTTGTTTGTTAATTTGTTATTTTGTGCAAATTGAACGTATACGGATATGGGAAATTCCAAAATAGACTTCTGCATTTATAAATGCAGAAAGTGTATTTAATAGTGTATTACGTTACAAACACGTAGGCTATTTGGAGTAAAGTACTTACCCTATCGTGTCTACGTTTGAACAAGCTAAACATATTTATGGCTCACGTGCAGGGTGTTTTGAGAACAAACTCAACTCTTTTCAAAGGCGAACACGCTTTACAAATGGAGTCTGCGTAACTTTAAACAGACTATATCCCTCTATTAAACATAAAACGGTTTAAACGCATTATTATCAAACAGTACACTGTAACTACAGCATCCCCAAACATCCGCGTGCATCCCATTCAAACGCGCGCGGTCGAAACGCTCCAAAAAGTTTCTCACAAAACCAAACAACAAAAAAAACAAAACCGCATAGAAAGATAAGACGGACGTGTCTTACCTTGCCAAGCAAGAGCGCACATTTGAAGAACAATCAGTAAAAGTGAAGTGTTTGGCAGAGCCATGTTCCTGAAGTTATCCATCTGAATGAAGCGCACGAGAGGAGCACGGCAGTTTTGGCCAGGAGGAGCGCGAGAGAGGGAGGGAGATGGAGTCGAGTTGCACAAATGCTGCCTGTCTGTTCGCTATTGTACTGACCTGCTGCGAGTGGGAGGAAATTTGGGACAGTCAATTAATGATCTCCACCCTACAAAATAAGGTTAAAATCATATTTTAGGTCTCTTATTGTATCTTGATTTTTTTTTACCCGCGCGGAAAAGAATATAACACGATTATTGCTTTTGTTTTGTTGAACTAATAACAACAAAGTGCTCTTCTGGGATGCTTTGGACATGCTACCATGTTAATACCACGTTTATGGACATGTTACTAAATAAAATCATAATATTTGAAGTAATTTCGTGTTCAGTATAAATACCGTGTTATATGGATTGTACACTGTTAAAAACAAAGGTAGAAAAAACATTTTTTGACTCCCCCTTAAAGGATGTTTAATTGAACGTTGTTTAAATGAACCATCTTTTTTCTTACAATTAAGAACATTTTAATAATCCAAAGAACTCTTTTCTGCGTTACAAGGAATGCCAAGTGTACCTTTTGTAGAATGGTACACTTGGTACACCTAATTATTTTTTTATTAATTACCATCTGATATAATCACATAACATGGTACCACCATAGTATTTTTGTGCAGGTCCTTTGTTGACTGTGTGATATTTGTGTTTGTCCTTGTTGATAATGCACAAATAAAACTGATTTCGAATAATTATAATCAGTGCAAATTCTGATGGATCGTAACATTAAATATTGAATTGTTAAATAAATCAGATGTTAGGTATGCCTATGTTAAACAATGCAGAAAATAATACAACAATTTAAATTATACTTTTCTGGCAAGTCAGTGGTCAGGGGTTTTTCCTGGGGCTAGATTTTAAAAAGACCTCTCTCTACAAGAGAGAGAAAAATGTTTCACGTTGTTCTGGAAGGAGGTGTTGTTGATGGTTGTGTGTGTTGTTTTAGGATGGGGACTTCTTCCACCCCAATGTGTCAGCATGCAGGTTGTTAACAACCTCTACTGTTATCACCACTCCTCCATCACCTCAACTAACAGCTGCTAGAGGGAGGGGTGTGTGTGTGTGTGTGTGTGTGTGGAGAGAGGGAGAGAGAGAGAGAGAGGGGCAGTGGAGGGCTGTCACTCCAGCTGTCTCCTCAGCCTCTTGCCATCATTCCATGTGCCTTTTACCCAAAACTGGGCCATAACAACACAACATTCATTCATGACTACTCTCATATCGTGTTTAAAAGTGATTTACATAAACAGATTTGTCTTTTTTCCATTATATAGGGGCTGAGGATATGTATACAACATAAAAGGTTTAAAAATAAAAAAAATTTAACTAGGACCTTTAATAAAAGTTTACTTTTTTTCTATGAAAAACAGAAAAAGAATGTTTTATCTATTTATAATACAAGAAATATATGGCTTTCATATCAAACCAAAATATTTATCAACACACGTACAGTTAAAGAATTCTTCTGGAATGTGTCCTACACAAGAACTACAATCATGAAAGTTTAGAATGACATGAGGGTGAATGAAGACAAAATATTTTTATTTTTAAGGACTCACTGAAATCTTCCCCTATTTACAAGAATATGATTTATCATATCATATTTTATCAGTGAATCCGATCAAGTGTTGTGAGTTTTTCACATGAGGATAAGGTGAACAATCCCTTTAATAAAACCTGAAAATGGTGAACTCATTTTGAGGAAAAGCATAAACGTTCACGTAACAGAAAATTCAAAAGCCCCTCTATTCTAAAGTAAGAAAAAGTCTAAAACTCAGAGAGTATACAGTTGAGCTGTAATTAGAACAAAAGCTGGCAGTGAACCAAATCCAGGTCAGTATTATTAAGGGGTTCCACACACTGAGCCTGAAGACTTATAAGTGCGCTTTGAGGCCACTGAAGGAAATCATATATGACCAAAGAGGGAAAAAAGAGAATCGTACAGCTTTGATGTTGACTCAGTCAGAATCCAGAGCTCTCTCTCTCTCTGCTCTCTCTCTCTCTCTTCCCTGCTCCATCTTCTCGTCCAAAATCATTATCCTCCACTCAGAAGGAAGAAATAGCATTCCACATTTATTTATACATCGCTTTATATTATTCATTCTCAAAACAATCCCTATGTATTCTTTCACTGTCTCTATCCCCTCCTCAACTAAATTGTCCCATATTTTCTTTGTACATTCAACTATTCTGCCCGGGTTACTTCATCTCACCATCCCATCTGTATGTCTCATAGAGGTGTTACAGGTTCCAGCAAACAGAAGATATGGGTCGCATTGGCAAACACTAACTTAACTTAAAGACTGAAAATTGTTAAATGAATACTTTGCACACAGTAAGTATTCCTGTAGCTTTATAAAATTACAGTTGAACCAATGATGTGATTATTTTAACGATGAACTATTTTTAGCTCTCTGATTACATAAAAACAAAATATCTTAATTTGTGTTCCGAAAATGAATAAAGGTCTTACGGTTTGGGATCAACACGAGGGTAGTTAATGACAGAGTTTTAACTTTTGGGTAAACTATCCCTTTGACGACGACTCTAGCATGAACAGGAAGGTATTGTATGATGACACAAAGTGACAGGTCTTACATAAAATGATGAAAACTTGTTTAGAAAACCTGGATGAGAATCCATGCCAGGAACAGTTGTTTTTCTCCAGCAAAACATTTTGTGTTGGCCTGCATGCTGGATATTCATGTCATAGCATGACTACTGTGCAGTAGCTTTACTTCTGTTTTTGTTTGTTGTTTTGGCCACAGTAACCTGTCTGTGTTCTTCAGTGCCAATGCCATGTGTATAAATGTGCATTTTAGTCATCGAATACTCCTTTAAACCTATTTTATTTTACATAAAAATATGCTTTAAGCGTATTATTTCACAACATGTATTTTCAGTTTTAAATGAAAAACCCACAGGTATTTACATACATATTGTGACCTTTTGTGGTTTAGTAGACAGTATCCATAGTTAATATGATAATCTACGTACCCGACTTCATACATCATACATACACTAAAAACTATGCTCATAACAGTTCATCAAAAGTCACTGACCGACGCAAAAAAAGTTAGTTCTGAGAAAATCTCTAGCAACCATGTATTTGCAGAGGTCTACTGGTTTGATAATATGCCTATATATAATGCAATGAAAGTTAGAAATTTTAGGTCTGTCTTCTTTATTCAAATACTATCTGGGACTGCTGTATCTAGTTTCAATTTTGTAACACTATAGTGCGTGCAGTTAATGGGGGTTATTTGGACTCTGCTGTCACTGATGGAGTGATATGGGGTTAAGAGACATCTGCCTGATCCACAGGTGTGCACATTCTATCTGTTCAACATCATTTCACTTCGCCAAGTATAGTAAGTTCCACATTGTTTTTAGTAGTTATGCTCATGTCACGCCTATTCCACACACAGAAGACTAAAATTGCATGATGTTTTTGCCCTTTTTAGAGCTTGACATCAGGTCCCTATCTGCTTTCAGCTCACAAAACATCTTCTATTTTCTACAGAAAAAAAAGAGAGGGGAGGATTCTGATAACAGAATTTACTTTTTTCAGACAACTGTGAAAAATAAAATAAAATCATCCAGATTCACGATTATCTGTTAAGATTATCTAACAGGGTTTATATGGATGGATGAGACCACCCACTGCATTGGTTCAGTTGTGGTAATGATGCAGTGAGTGTTTGTGTGTATGTGTGTGTGGAATCCAAGTGTTTGACCTCACAAAGACTGGATTCCATGCCCACCAGCACCTGCAGTCCCAACCGGGGTGTTCAGTCATCCAACACCACCCCTTTGGGCAAATATCACATCTACTGGTGTCATCTCTCAATGACATCAGGTAAAAAATATTCCCTTTTCTTCTCACTGTGTCTTTCAAGCCTGTAGCTGCTTCTTCTTATGTCAGAGCACAGATCTGGTTGTTAACCGACCTTATTTAAAATCGTTTATAGACATTTAATTGGCCATTGACATGGCACCAGGGAAGGTCATGGGTGTAACACCATTATACCAGAACATATCCAGCTATATTACATCCAAAAGCCAGTGATTTTGGGCACTGTGATTAGATTGGCTATTCTCCAATCTAGGGTAGAGACTGTCATGCTCACCAGCTCCAGTTTCACAGACTGAAGAGCAGTACGTGTCACAACAGGGGTGTCAGACTCACCCCAGCCAAATGTTAAGATGAAATACGAGAGTTTGACCAAGACAGAACAATACTGCCCCCAAACCCCTCCTCAATGACCCTTCGGGTGTGAAAGGTTATTTTTGTATTCATGTCTGGGTTTCTATTGACCAATAAGCATTGTGTGTACTGTTTTGTGGAATATTGAAACGAAATGTGAGAGGAAAATCCATGATATTGTTTGGCTTACAGTAGGGGGGTTGAATATTTGACTAATTATTAAAAATAATAATGATGGTTGATTTTTTTGAGGAATGGATTACTTTAAAGCTTCCAGTATTCTAACAAGATGACAATGAGTCTCATGAGAAAAGCACAGATACTTCTGCCACGGTTGGTTAACTGGTTGGTCCACATCTTCTGTCATGTGTGTTGTTCTCGTTAGCCTCATGGACATTCCATCTTCACCAGGGTCACTCTTTCTGAGCTGTTGCAGTGGACTTTCACTCACTGGAGCGGGAGGGTTGTTAGGGCTGTTTGATTTCCTTACATTCTGCAGTGTGAGTTGATGACTTGGGTGATGTAGTTTAAGCTGAGGCTTGATCTCAGATCATTGCAAACTCTTTCTCCAAAATTACAGCAGCACATCTACTGGTCCTTAATGGTGGAGTGAACAATATCCTGCCACTGATAGAACTGCCTACACCAGCAGGTTAAGTATTTTTGTTAGTCAACAAAACAGCACCTGCACATGTGGTTATGCTTTGATCACAGCCAACAGGACCTCACACCAATCACAAAGAATCCCCCAACAACACAGATAAAGCAGTTTATATAAGGAAGGTACATTGCAAAGTTAACATTATGTCATTTATCCTCTACCATGATTGATTACTTAAAGTGAGGTCAATAAGTATTTGATCACTCTGTGATTTTGCAAGTTCTCTTTCTTAGAAATCATGGAGGGGTCTACAATTTTCAGCATAGGTGCATTTCCACTGTGAGAGACAGAATCTAAAAA
>JAUCMU010000097.1:20398426-20414958 GCA_032275025.1 Enteromius treurensis | reverse complement strand
TGGCGAGTTCCCATATGTAACGTCTCCGTTCCCTCCTTCAGGGAACGTGGGTTACGATAGTAACCTAGACGTTTATAGCACCAACACTTTTTACCATTTACTGCACTCTATTCCTCTAACAGCTACCAAAATATATTCTAAGAATGCTTTGCTAGCATTCCCATTAAGTTATGAAAAGTTATTCCTGAATGTACTCAAAAATGGTTTTCTTGGTTGTGCTCCATTTTATCGTTTTGCAGGCATTCTCTAAACGATTTGAAACTAATAAATGTAACATTCAAAATTTAAATGTTTCTGGAAAAAGTCCCATGAATGACGTTGTTGTGATAACATCTATCGAAGACCAGATAACTTTAAACGAACATACTATTAATATTACTGGAAGAATGTTTGTTCATATAACTTATAATGCTAGAACATTATAGCAACAGTCCCCAAGCTGAATATTTAGGCCTTCCTAATGAACCAAAAGACATAACACAATTCAGTTAAATTCAATTTAAGTTTACTCGTATGGCACTTTTTATGGCATAAATTGTTGCAAAGCAGCTTTACAGAAAACATGTAGGAGTAGGGTTGATAGTGGTAACTATGTACAGTAAAAAAACATTCAAATTACATGCAATCAGCTACAAAAAATACATTGCAATAAACTTTGCAATTGCAAATAAGATTCCTTCTGCATTGCAAAATAAGGCGCATTTGCAAATATTAGTCACATGCTTAGGCTCTGTGGTTACATCGGTGAGTAGGCCTGGATCCCCCAGGTCTCTAAATTAGGGTGAACATATGTGCATATCTGCTTTGATTCAAAGTACCTCCAGAGCGTCTTTGAAGCATAGGAAACCATGCACTGATCAGTCTGCACAGGCAAAAACTTACGCAATATGGCAAAAGGGCACGGATGGCCACACTCTAATCTAAATATAATGGTCAAATCGTTCTACAAAGACATAATTACAAAAGGAAATGTTTTTCAGTCCCCAGGAAGCGACTGATGTGTACGACTGTAATTATTATACTTATCAGGCACCCTTCTTTGAGCCTCGCTTCTGTATGGATTCAACCGCTTTGTAATCGATCTAATACGTCTGCAATCATGTTTATGCTGCTGTCTGAATAATCCTCTTTGACGCAGGGAAGCCCGGATCAAGGGGAAGGTGTATGACTCCAGATAATTACCGTGCGTGCGAGACGAGAAGTCAAGAGAGCATTGGGATCGGATCTGCGGGGTCACATCAATCAACGGAGAGTTTGTGTTTCTGTCTATCGGAGAAATGGATGAGAAAGAGATAACTGAAATCACTTACTTCTAGTTTGGCACAGTGTCCACCTTATTTATATATATACACACTCAGTTTAGTGAAGGCTGCTTTGGTTTTAACAAAAACATTTACAGTGTGTTCTTAGATATATTTTTTTTACCACAAAAAAGTGAATTGAGAGACTTTTAGACATGATATTGCCCATCGTTGCTATTTTGCTTTCAACAGCCACTGATAGTGTTTCGTTTCTGAATGGATCACCCGTTTGAATGACTCGGTTCAATCGCAATGACTCACTTATTAAGAGCGATTTGCTTTTTAATTCCACATTTAGATTTTTTCCCACTTTTTCATGTTTTAAATCATTTCAAATTTCAGTATTTAACGTTTTACATTTAATACATCAAAACAATATTTATGCATTTGTAACTGCAGTTAAATTTATTAATTTTGGATTAAACAAAGAAATAAATCTAAATGCCGCTTCAGATACAGCTTTTGTGTTTATTTCATTTGCTTGGTAACCGCCTGATGTCTTGTTATTATTTCACTGATGAAACATAAGAATTTGATTCAAAAGGTAATGGACACTTTTAGAAAAATCACTTTCTAAACATATTGGAAAAGAAACTTTTCTCAGTGTGAATTAAACATTTTGTTCAATGAAGCCTATAATCTCACATGCATCTCTTCTTAAACTTCATCAGCCTCTTTTTGGATTTTTATTAAGTAAACGTAAAAATAACTTTCGTAATATTTCCACAATGAACACCTACTGGACTGAAGCAACTGAGCTGTATAAGAAGCAGAACAGCATGCATATAATTGGTCTCATTTGTCTTGCACCAGAGACTGTAGTTTTGTATCCAGGCCAAAACTTCTGCTGGCCGTTTTTACTTCACACCTGATAAAACAAACCCAATCTGTGATAAAGTGTGTGTGTGTGTGTGTGAATGGTGTTTATTTAAATCAGTAATTAACGGTGGAGGTTATCAGGTCACAGAAAACCCAACGGGATCTGACAACCCAATCAAAGTCAACGTGCCTTAATTACTGAGGCAAAGAGATTTATCTTCAAAACCAACATTAATTGTCCTATTTTTTTAAGTTTAAAGAGCCAGATGTCAATCTCGAATGAATCTTTTTAGCTAGAGAAACCAGAAGTATCCTCAGTTTGATGAATTAAATACATCGTGGTTTCCTTTGGTTTCCCATGCAGATCGTAACTAAAAAAACTAAAACTAAATCAGAATGAAAGACAAAATTGCTTTTTAGGTGTTTCTCCTGAGATCCTGAAGAGCCTATAATCTCACATGTATCTCACATGTATCTCCGGGCTTCAGAGAACGGGAACATTTTAGATATTTAAAAAACAAAATATCTAAAACTGTTTGCCCAGATGCCAAGCGATCTTGATATGAACTCAAACGTTACCGAGCTGCTTCACATTAATTTTACAGCTCTACACACTTACTGAATGACGACTAGAGATTCGTTCTGGGTCGAAAATTTGGGAATTTTGGTAGAAACATCTAAAAATCGATACTTCATTAAAACCCACTTGGGTTTCGTGAAGTTAAACTATTCACTCACTTAAATCAATGTGGATTTTCAAAGATTTGCTGTACTCGCCTCAAACTAGGAAAACGAACTCAACAGATCAAACAGAACCAGCCTCCAAAGACTTTATAGAAGATTCTTTTCTACCCCAGAATGCATCTGGTTTTGGATGCGCACATTTAAGAAGGCCCTCCAGTCACTTTAATGAAAACTCCTGCCTATTCTTTTCTTGACCTTTGACCCTGAGCAGGAGAACAATTTTCACGGTTTTCATTCGGCATCCGCTTGACTCTGTAAAGCTGTAAGTTGCCCTCGAGGTTCATACAAAAGGCTCCTGAATCTCAGCAGACCAGAGCGAGAGAAGAGGAGGAGTCTGGTAACGTATGATAGGATGCTGCTGTTTGCATATTCTTTGTCTTTATTCATGTATTTGTGTGTGTGTTTTTAATCCATATTTAGACATTAGCTCTGCTCCCAAACCTATTGAGCTTCCTGTGCGCTTTGTCAAATGCACGGCATGCCACCGTCGCCATGGTAACTGCTGGTGAGATCATAAAACAAGTTGAACTCAAATTGCATATTTAATTTCTTTGTTTTTTTGGTTGGTAGACATGGAAAAGTAAGTGAACCTGTCTGGGTTTATTTTCTGATACATTTCTATTTGCAATTGCCTGAATGATTTATAGAATCTGTTTATATTTCTCTTAGATCCTACACTTTTATCAAGCTTGCATGCATTCAGGAACTGGCTTCAGCTTCAAGGTGTAGGCTGTTTTTTGTTGTTTCATTATTTATGTCCTGTTATAATATTTATTGACATTTTAATTATTTTTTGTTAGTTTTGTTTGTCTTTTTACAGTTTTAAATAGTTCCGGTTTTAGTAATTTGCATACTTATAATTATGCTTATCATTTAATTTTTTTCAAGTTTGTTGTAAGATTTGTATTAAATCCTAAGAAAAAGGATCACAATGGTATTTTTTAACTAATCAATATCTTTAATTTGATTTTTGTGTTTTTTTAGTTTTTGTTTTAATTTGTAATTTTTTGATTTCCTTACATTTTATATAGCTTTTTATTCTAGTTTTAGTAATTCCAATACTTCATACTGAAATGATGCAATTAAGTTTAAACTACATAGTTTTCACCATTTTTGTATTATCTATAGACCTTCATAATATTAATATTTTTAATTATTAATTTTAGATTTAGTAATTTCGTATTGTGCTTTTTTAAAATTTTATTTATTTTTATCTTAATTTACTTTTCTAATAACTATTTTAATAACTTTAATACTTCAAATTAATTAGTTAAGGCAATATTTTTCATTTATTTCTTATGTTTTTACATGTTATATATACAATAACAACACAGAGTGCAATTAACTCTGGTCCAATCAGAATAGATAGAGTTGTTTATTTTAGCTGCAGCAGATGAAGATGTTCTCATTAATAAGACTAGATGAGTTCTATCACCTTTAATTAATCACTCGACTCTCCATTTATTCCAGAACAAGTCTGTGCATATAAGCACATAAATACACACAGATGCATGTTCTGTACATATTCAAGAAAAATCTGTTATGTTTATCTATTAAATATATGATATAATTTACATAAATATATATATACACATGTGCATATGTATTCATATACACA
The DNA here is from genome assembly GCA_032275025.1 of Enteromius treurensis. Classification (NCBI taxonomy): domain Eukaryota; kingdom Metazoa; phylum Chordata; class Actinopteri; order Cypriniformes; family Cyprinidae; genus Enteromius; species Enteromius treurensis. Next base: position 20,410,476 of record JAUCMU010000097.1, on the reverse strand, counting down.
GTACACACACATATATTATATAAAAAAAAACTTTTATTTTAGATGCGATCAATCATTTGACAGCACTAATATACAGTTTTATGTGTATGTTTTTATGTGTAATTATCTTACTTAGGACATACTAAACAAAAAAAGTAACAGGCATTTTGTACAGTCTCTCTTATTTTGTTGACCCTTTTCAGATTTTCATAAATTCTACAAGGGGTGCCCAAACTTTTGCATAAAACTGAATATATATATATATATATATATATATATATATGATTTCCTGTTGACGTCAACATTCTCATATATTTGTTTTCTGCATGTAATTTCTGTGACTTTGTGTTTATACTTGATATAGAAAAGGTCAAAACCACCAACTGTTTGTTTTCCTGGAGTGACACACACACTCTCTCACACACTCACAGTTGGGCTTCTAGATAAAGATCTCTCTCTTTATTCCCACACAGGTAGTCTCCGTCACATTAGGATGGTTCAGATGAATTCAGCATCACGTGTTTCAGACAGCATTCTCATGATTTGTTTTCATCCCACGTTTGCGCTCATACGAAAGAGGAGGTGAATGAGAGCGGACAGCCATTTAACACTCGCTGAATGATGGTTTCTCATTCTGTAAAGAAGCCAAAAATTGAGAGCATCTTTGCCACATTTTGGTTAAAAAAAATCTGTGTTTTCGTCTTGCTTTCTAGTATGCAGTACTGCACAAAAGTCTGAGGCCACTAGCATTTTCAGCAACAAAAACTGGTTTTAAGTGGGTTATCTCTATCTTTTGCGGAAGCGTGTCAGTTGGAAATATCAGTTTACATTTCCAAACATTATTTCATTATGTTTTTTATTATGTCATTAATTGTAATAATGCAGTGAGATAATTGTCTGACAGACTGGATGATGATCAGATCTCTGTGTGAAGCACTGGCTGTTATCAGACAATAATCTCACTGCATTATTACAATTACAAACAACTATTACAATTAATGATAAAAATAATGTTTGAAAATGGAAACTGATATTTCCAACTGACAAGCTACCGCAAAAGATAGAAGTAACCCACTTAAAACCAGTTTTTGTATTTTTTTATGTTGGTGAAAAATACTAGTGGCCTGAGGCTTTTGCACAGTACTGTATATCTTTCTATCATTTAGTGCAAATGCAACATGTCTTCAGATAAGAAACCATAAACGTTTTAGAGCATTAGTTATTTTATTAAAATTTTTTAACACACTAAATTATAGGAAATATACAAAATATATTTTTGCAACATGACATTTTTAAATTAAGTATTTATTATATATTTATTTTACAACTTTAGATATTTAATTTAACATTATGAGCTGGATGAACTCTATGTCGTATTATTAATATATTAAAAAATGCTAATATGAATGTCTCTCTGCATGAGATTCAACAGTCTCTCATCAGGTCATACTTCATGGTGTTTAATTCTATCCTGTGGCATGTCGGCCAATGTCAGATTGAGATCAAGGGCTGAGTTTTCTGAGTCTCTACGCCCTCAAACACCTGCTGTCCCACCGGGAGATATAACAACATTGTTATATTTCATGTTTCCGCTCTTATCCCGTAATTCGACCACATCATTTTTGCCTCCTGTGACTATAAACACTGCTTTCAAGAATCATTCTGTGCAGGATAACTATAGTTTTGCATTTTTCAATTTTAGTATCACTCCTTTGCTAGTTAAAAGCATTGCATTGGACCAAAACCTGCTGACTTTGTCCACGCAGGGTATAACTAAAAAAATACACATACATATTTTATATATACATACATAGGTTTTTTTCTATTTTTGTTTCATAATGACTGTAAAGCGTGAGCCAAAATCATCACAGTTAAAAGAACCAAAGACTTAAACTACTTCTGTCTGTGTGCATTGAATTGTGCATTGAAGTGCATTGACTGATCAAAACAGTACCGTGAAGCAGGCAGAGGGTCGAGGTATCAAGCAAGTATCAAAGTCAATAATCCAGGCAGAGATCGGGGCAACAGGCGAGTATCAGAGTCGGTATAAACAATCCAAGGTAGGTATCAGGTCAGTCAGAATAATCACAAGATAAACGCTCAGAGATGTCACAAGGAACAAAACTTTGCGTCAAAGGTTTCTCTGTGCTTGCCTTATATAGCGGAGTAAATGATCGACACCAGAAGCAGAAAAGTACTGGAGGAGTTCAGGTGAAAACGGTCCATTTGGAACTTAAAACTCAGGTGAAGGTTCCCGCTGATGGAGGTCGGACAGCGCCACAGAGGACCTATGTTGGGATGTTCCCGGTGGAAGGTTTCGGTAAGTGATGGGTCGAAGATGTCTCTGGTTTTGACCCAAGATCTCTCCTCTGGGCTGCATCCCTCCCAATCCACCAGATGCTACAACGTGGAACATCGATGTCTGGAGTCCAGGATTTAGTTAACCTGGTAGACCAACTCACCGTCAATGACGAGGGGGGTGGGGGGGGTGCCTCTGGATTGGCGGCCTCGTCCTGGCCCCTGTGTCCTCCCGGAGCATCAGCGGGCTTTAAAAGGGTGACATGACAGGTGGGTGAGATATGATATTGATCAGGTAAGGCAAGACGGAATGAAACTGGGGTAATTTGAGGTGTTTTTGAAATGGACCCACATACCTGGGATTGAGCATGTTCGTTGCAGGCGGAGATCTCTTTTGGACAACCACACCCATTGACCAGGTTCATAGGCGGGATTGGGCCTCCGATGACGATCGGCTTGATCGGCCACAACTACCTTAGCTATCTCCCAGGCCGTGGGCAGTTTCGGAAGGGGTACCAATCGAGGGGCTTTGGAGAATCTATCAATGATGGTAAGGATGGTGGTGAAGTCTTTGGAGACAGGTAAGTCGGTTACGAAGTCCATAGCTATGTGAGACCAGGGTCTTTGAGGTATGGGTAGAGGGTGAAGCAATCCTGCGGGCTTCTGATGAGAGGTTTTGCCTATGTTACAAATGTTGCACTGATGGATGAACTGGGTAACATCGGCAGTGAGGCTCGGCCACCAGAAGCGATTTGTGACCACCTCTACTGTGGCTAGGATACCTGGATGACTGGCGCTGGGAGAGTCGTGGATGTGGATCCTTTTGACAGAGCATGGCTGGCACGTAAGTACGATCAGGAGGGCATTCTGGTGGTGTGGGGTCTTGAGCCTGTGTCTCTCTGATCTCTGCAGGGATATCCCATCGGATAGGAGTGATGATACGGGAGGAAGGAATTATCCACTCAGGAGGTGATTGATCGGAGGAAGCATCGAACTGTCGGGAAAGTGCATCAGCCTTGGTGTTTTTGGGGCCTGGATGGTAAGTGATGGTAAAGTTGAAGCGTGCAAAGAACAACGACCATCTTGCCTGCCTGGAATTGAGTCTTTTAGCTCCCTGGATATATTCCAAATTCCTGTGATCAGTGAGGATGACAAAAGGTAAGGTTTCTCCCTCAAGCCAGTGGAGCCATTCCTCCAGAGCCGCCTTCATGGCTAACAGTTTGCGGTCTCCCACATCGTAGCTCTGCTGGTGTGAGTTTACGTGAGTAATAAGTGCAGGGAAAGACTTTGCCTGGTTCACCATGTCTCTGAGAGAGTATAGCTCCAAAACCTTTACTTGAGGCGTCTACCTGTGAGTTCCTTCAAGGTCCTTGAAGGCTTTGTAGCTCAGAGGAGTCCAATGGCGAATATAAGTTCCTTTCTTGGTCATAGAGGTGAGTGAGGCCGCTACTTGACTGAAATTCCTAATAAAGCGGCAGTAGAAGTTAGCGAACCCCAGGAACCTCTGCAGATCCTTCGGTGTTCTGGGTTGTGGCCAGTCGAGCACGGATGAAACTTTGGCCTGGTCCATGGTTACCCCTTCATGGCCTATGATGTATCCGAGGAAGGTGATTCTCGTTTGGTGAAACTCACACTTGGAGAGCTTGGCGTACAGGTGATGCTGGATGAGATGATGAAGGGCGCGACGGACGCGTTGAATGTGGTCGGAGAGTGTCTCTGAGTAGATGAGTATGCCATCGATGTATACAATTACAGTTCGGGTAAGATCCTCCCGGAACACATCATTTATAAGAGCCTGAAAGACAGAGGGACTGTTAGAAAGCGGGAATGGCATCACCTGATATTCATAGTGCCCTGTGGTTGTTGAGAAGGCCGTCTTCCATTCATCACCCTTGCGATTCCGGATGAGATTGTAAGCACTACGAAGGTCGAGCTTGTTGAAGTACCGTGCCTTGCGGAATTGTTCCAGAGCAGCAGGGACCAGGGGTAGAGGGTAGCGGTATTTGATAGTGACCTCGTTCAAACCTCGGTAATCGATGCATGGTCTCAGGCTACCATCCTTCTTCTTGACAAAGAAGAACCCGGCTGAGGCAGGTGAAGTAGATGGTGTGATAAACCCCTTGTCCAGCTCCTCCTGAATGTAGGCCTTAATACTTTCCGTTTCAGGCTGCAAGAGTGGGAAGACTCTACCATTGGGAGGTGTGGCTCCGGGCAGGAGTTCGATTGCGCAGTCGTACGAATGGTAATGAGGCAGGTGAGTCACCTTTCTTTTACTGAATGCTTACTTGAGGTCATGGTATTCAACAGGTAAAGTACTGTAATCGGACAGTGCGCTAACCACTTGAGGATCTGACGATCTGCCCAGGAGATGGTGGGGTTGTGGAGCTCCAGCCAAGGTAAGACGAGAATGATGGGATGATCAGGTGAGTAAATGGTAAATAGACGAATGGTTTCTGAATGCATAGGGCCGATGAGAAGTTTTAGATCCTGGGTGGTGTAGGAGACTTCTCCGGTACGCAACGGTCGGCGATCTAAGGCTGCAACGGCCACCCGTGGTCCACATGGAAGCAAAGAGTGATGGAAGTGTTTAGCAAACGACTCATCCACAAAATTACCCTCAGCCCCTGAGTCTATGAATGCAGTTGCTGTTATTTTCTGATCCTCGACAACAATGGTGACTGGAAGTGTCATAGAATGTTCAGAAGAACCATTACTCACCCGAGCGGGCATGGAGCGAGGAGGCCACACCAGGCAATCGGCTCTGATGTGTCCTGACTGACCACAGAATAGGCAGAGGTTATCTCTCAGTCTCTTTAACCGTTCCTCCTCTGATAGGTGGGTCTTTCTGATTTGCATGGGTTCTGGGGTCGAATGCGCATGGTCGAGGAGTAGGAACGTGCAGGGAGGGATGGTTTAGAGCGGCGAGAGCGAATAAGGTTATCCAACTGAATGATGAGTTCCATGAACTTCTCCAAAGTTCTGCCCTCATCACGGCAGGCCAATTCCGACTGCAGTTCTTGATTCAATGCTTTACGATACAGGGCTTTCAAGGGTTCAGGTGGCCAGCCTGTGTGAGCGGCTAGGGTGTGGAAGTGCAGAGTGAATTCGGCTGCCGGGGTGGTTCCTTGTCTCAGCATCAAGATTTCATCACTGGGGTCGTGTCCGCCTGTAGCGTGGTCAAACACCTCACGAAACTTTCGTTGGAAGTCTGCATAGCTCATAAACGACATGTTTTGTCCTTCCCACAGGGCCATAGCCCAATCCAGCGCTCGTGAGGTTGGTGGATAATGTACAAGTTGCATTGCATCAGAAAAACTTTGCACTTTCCTGGTGAGCCGTCATATTTATCGGGCAGTGAGACGCAGGCAGCATGACCAGCGGGCTGCGACACAGGTGAGGAAAGGGCTGGTGAAGCAGCAGAGGCAGCCGGAGCCGCTGCAGGTGTTTGAGCAAGGGCTGTGATGGCCGTGTTCAGCGCTTTAACAGAGGTGTTGAGAGCTTGCAATGATTGACCCATTTCCTCAGAAGCATGCGTTAACTTTTCGAGCTGTTGGTGGTGACTGTTTAAACAGACCGCCCTGACGATTCACTTCTTTGGCTAGTAGGTAAACAGCAGCTGGATCTGGTTCTGGCGAAGTTTTCTGTGACATCTGAGACAGATACTCAACCGACGTTAGATCCAACATCCATTTGCCTTATATAGCGGAGTAAATGATCAACACCTGAAGCGGAAATGTACTGGAGGAGTTCAGGTGAAAACGGTCCGGGTGGAACTTAAAACTCAGGTGAAGGTTCCCGCTGATGGCGGTCGGACAGCGCCACAGAGGACCGGCCAGTAACAATTTATATATATATATATATATTATATGTATATATATATCTTTATAATATAACTTGTAAGAATATAAATATAGACATGTAATTACATGTATACAAATACATGTAAATACAAATATACACTGTATGTGTGTGTGTATTTATATATATAATTATAATATACAGTACACAGCGCATACACATATTTTATGCAAACAAAAACTGATGTGATGTGTTTTGGTTGTGATGAATCGCAATTATTTGACAGCACTAAACAAACTACAGTAAAGAATGAAAAAACATTGTGTCAAAAATGTTCTAAGACAAGGCGGCATTGTGTTTTTAGGACATCTTTGATGAAAGGTATATAAAATATTATATAACATAGTAAAATATCATATAATATAACAATATAATATCAAATATAGTATAATATAATATAATAAGGTTTTTATTTTTTACATAAAAATTTTACAAAATGGTACTCAAATCTTTGATGAACTACTGTAGTTAGGTGAAAAGTAACCTACAAGTACTGTAGTCCGACTACACTGTACCGCATGAATCAGTCACAGATTAAAGTTTGTAAAGCACTGCATATCTATGTCTAAATATATCTCTCAGAGGTGAAAGAACGGCAAAAGAAAGCGGCTGAAAAAGATCAGCAGCCAAATGAAACTGGTTTGTCCAATTATTCAACAGGAAAATAACTTTTCACGCTGTTTTCAATGTGGAAACGGGTCATTGACTGGCGAACAAATTTAAACTTTTCATTTTTTAATTTTCAGAAAATAAAGTCTCTCAATTGTTCGTTTGTTTTGCACAAATTGAACCCAAGCTGTGATCAACAATCAGGACGAGCAGTTAAAGAACCTCTTTAATTAATGAGCATTCTGATTGTGTGACTGATCAAGGTCCTGTGTAAGAGAACAAAACTCAGTTCTTACTCCACTGAACCCACACAGATCCAATCAAACAGCAAATCAAATCCACGACTCGGGTAAAGGTTTGTTTAGGGTAATAAGCATTTAGAAGCACGTCCCGGGTCCTCCTGCTGAATAAAACAAGCATAGAAAGGTTTTAGCGGGCCTGGAGTGTCTCGGCTCTTCAGTCACATCCTTCATCGTTATTATAAAGTCATGATTCAAAAAGCTGCTGCATTATACAAGCTGGCGGTAATACAGATAAAAAAGTCCACACGAGGGCTTTGAATCCTTCGAGAATTTTTTTTCTTCCAACAATAAGATTGTGTTTGGATCAACTGCATGTTTAGATTTGATGCTGTTAGTCAGAGGTTTAGCAGATCGTGTTTGTGGAGGACACAGGTTTATTCTGTCTGACCTCTGGAGGAAATGCTCAAAACAAGCTTTTATATTCTGTTTATAAAGGTTTATATATATAGGTCAGGAATGCTACATATTTGCTTTAGATTTGTCTCATGAATGTCTGTTTGTTCAGTCTAATCTGCTATGAAGCTGTAAGTTTCTTTTTATTTTCTCATTGTTTCTCAGATCTTGTAAGGATCGATCAGATGGACAGCATTGAGAGACGGTTCAGGACAACACGTGCTATAGATGACTATAGTGCAAGGAATTAATTTGAAAACAAAGATATGTTGTAATCAATCTGCGGAATATTCCTAGATTAGGTTTGCATTCAGAATTTGCATAGATAAGATAATACACATTCACTTTGGAACTTCAGAGCGTGGATTGTGAATCATTTGATTAATATTGGAACTTCAGAGCGTGGATTGTGAATCATTTGGTTCATATGGAAACTTCAGAGCATGGATTGTGAATCATTTGGTTCATATCGGAAGTTCAGAGAGTGGATTATGAATCATTTGATTCATATCGGAACTTCAGAGAGAGGATTGTGAATTATTTTATTCACATTGGAACGTCAGACTGTGAATTGTGAATCATTTGATTCATATTGGAACTTCAGAGCGTGGATTGTGAATCAATTGATTCATATCGAAACTTCAGATAGTGGATTATGAATCATTTGGTTCATATTAGAAGTTCAGAGCCTGGATTATGAATCATTTTGTTCATATCGGAAGTTCAGAGCATGGATAATGAATCATTTGAATCATATCGGTACTTTAGAGCCTGGATTATGAATCACCTGGTTCATATCGGAAGTTCAGAGCATGGATTATGAATCATTTGATTCATATCGAAACTTCAGAGCCTGGATTATGAATCATTTGATTTGTATCGGAACTTTAGAGCATGGATTAAGAATAATTTGATTCATATCGGAAGTTCAGAGCATGGATTATGAATCATTTGATTCATATCGGAACTTTAGAGCGTGGATTATGAATCATTTGAGTCATATCGGAACTTTAGAGCGTGGATTATGAATCACTTGGTTCATATCGGAACTTCAGAGCATAGATTATGAATCATTTGATTCATATCGGAACTTCAGAGCGTGGATTATGAATCGTTTGATTCATATCGGAACTTCAGAGCATGGATTGTGAATCATTTGATTCATATCGGAAGTTCAGAGCCTGGATTATGAATCATTTGAATCATATCGGAACTTTAGAGCGTGGATTATGAATCATTTGAGTCATATCGGAACTTTAGAGCGTGGATTATGAATCATGAATCATTTGATTAATATCGGAAGTTCAGAGCGTGGCTTGTGAATCAATTGATTCATATCGGAACTTCAGATAGTGGATTATGAATTATTTGGTTCATATCGGAAGTTCAGAGCCTGGATTATGAATCATTTGATTCGTATTGGAACTTCAGAGCCTGGATTATGAATCATTTGATTCATATCTGAATTTTAGAGCGTGGATTATTAATAATTTGATTCATATCGGAATTTTAGAGCGTGGATTATGAATCATTTGATTGTGATTCAGCCCATGTACTTGTCTAAATCAAATTTGAGTAAAGAAAAGAGATTTAGAGCCAGATTTAAGTATGAAATAAAATTACCAAAATTAATTTAGTTTAATTTTCTTATATTCTCTTTTGAGAAGTCAAACAATCCAAAGAAAACATCTTTAAAAATAAAAGAAAGATAACTTACAAAATGAGAACTTATTTACCTGTTATTGGAGCTCTTCATATTAAGGAGAGCGCTTTAGTTTTGCTCGGGACGTATCCCTCTTTTACTATTTCTTTATTTCACAGTTTCATACATTTTATCCTATAGCTCATACAGTTGTGCATGTAATGAGTCAGACAGAGCTACTGTACTGTATGTAGACTGTAATCTATAATTCATAGTTGTGGGCAGATGCTACAGCTGGGTTTCAGAGGTATGGATTTGACTCCCACTATAATGGCTGAATGACAGATCTAATGGTCTAATGGCTTTTAAAACGTCGCTTTATCAGAGAACGATTTGTCATCCCGACCCCAGTGCTGAGTGAAGGCTGTAGCACTCTCTAAATAAAACAAATGCTATAGTAAGAGTGACAATTTGTTTGCATCAGTATTTTATTTATGTTGTACAAATACAACTAGACCCAGAAAACCTACGACTGAACATCTCAATTGTAATGACTTCAAAAATACATTTATATCTAAAAGATACATGGATTCTTATGGCCTTTAGTTCATCTGAAGACACACTGTTAAATCTTTTCACATACAGTACAGTACTGTACAGTAATGTAGGCAATTAAACATGCCTTACATGCTATGGTTAGGTTTTGGTGAAAGAATGAACAGCTCTTTAAAAATTTCAAAAGTTTTTTTGTTTTTTTTTACAGGAAATTGCTTTAGCTGAAGGTCCAAGAGTCTCTTTCTGTTCTTTAGAGTTTGCTGTATTGTAAGTCACAATGCTTCATCCAAGGCTTTTCTTTGGACACTGAATGTCAATCCAGTCCAGGTGAAGATGATGCTTTATATTATCTTGGAGGCACATAAGGGACACGCAAGGCTCCAAGGGGACTGCCGGAGGTAAAGGTATTAGAGTTTCTACGCTGAACTGAGAAGACCTGAAGATATTTCATAACCTGCTCAACATACGTTGCTCTAGCACAACTAGAAGAGGTCTTCATCTTTTTAATGTGAATAATTTAATCAATAATTTAAAAGAGACTTATTCTGGACGAAATGAGAACATAAAGTCTATTTTTTAGGTAAAGAAGAGAAACAAATCTGTCTGGCTGTATTTTCAACTCTGTTTGCTGTCTTTGCTCGGCCTCACTGGATGCCCACTCACTGACTGGAAAATGCTCTCTCCTCGTGGGGTATCAATGATGCTAAGAATGGTGAAGAATCAGCCCAGAACTACACAGGAAGAGCTGGTCAATGCCATGAAGAGAGCTGGGACCATCGTTTCCGAGGCTACTATCAGTAATACACTAAGACGTCATGGTTAAAAATCTTGCATCGCACGGTAGGTTCCCCTGCTTAAGTCAGCCCATGTCCAGGCCCAGACCATCTGGATGATCCAGAGGAGTTATGGGAGAAAGTCCTGTGGTCAGATGAGATCAAAGTAGAACTTTTTGGTCTTAACTCCATTCGCCATGTTTGGAGAAAGAAGAATGATGAGTATCATCCCAATAATACCATACCTACAGTGAAGCATGGGTCTGGAAGCATCATGTCCTGTGGGTGTTTTTCTTCACAGGGGACAGGACGACTGCACTGTATTAAGGAGAGGGTGTACGGGGCCATGTTTTGTGACATATTGGGCAAAAACCTCCTTCCCTCATCCAGAGCATTAAAGATGGGTCGTGGTTTGTTCTTCCAATTGTGATTTTTTTCTTTTTAGATTCTGTCCCTCACAGTGGAAATGCACCTATGTTGAAAATTGTAGACCCCTCCATGATTTCTAAGTAAGAGAACTTGCACACAGAGTGATCAAATACTTATTGACCTCACTGTATGTGTTAATCAAATAACCTCTTCTCCTTAGTTACAGATTACCTCAACCTATTCTTTTAATCAGGTATTGTTATCACTCATTAATACATCACTAAATAAAACTACAGCATTTCTTAACACATACTCAAAAGTTAGGCCTGCAAGAAAATAAATGTTAGACATTATTTTTTGATCATCTGATCTGATATACTCTTTCACATACTGATTTAAACATTTTTCAGTAGTACTCTATAAGCAATATGCAGGTAATTTGTTCAGAAAAGCTAAATTAAATGTGCAACAAACCTCTTACTGAAAGTGTCACGCTCAGTCTCTCTTGTGAACACATAAGTGCATCTCAGTAGATATATAAGTGTGACTGTTTGCTGAAGGGGTGAAAGGCAGTCCCTGAGGGCACTCCTGTGTGTAAATGTGAGTATTTCACGTGTGTATGTGTATGTGTGAGTGTTAAGAGGGAGGCCTGGTTTTGGTTGACCTCTGGTAGCAGCCGTTACCATAGCAGCCCCCGATGTGGCAATATTTGGCTAATAAATCACTGTGGTAAACCACCACTGACATGCTACTTTCTGATTGGTTGAGTGTGAGAGAAGGCAGAAAACTACAAAGGGAAGTGGGCGGGGCCTTAGTAATTGTACACCCTAGAGTGCCTGGTGGTTTCTTGAGACTGACAGCGGGACAATATAGGGACCCAGGTGGCTACTTAGAGGGCAATATGAAGTATTAAACAGGAATATTGGCACCTTTTAATCTTCATTAGGCCGATGGACTGTTTACATTCACCTCACTATGATTGTCGTGTCCCTTACCCTTGAACTCACACTTGATATCTCACAATGGTGATTTGTAATAGGTGGAAATGCTTTTCTATGATCTTTAAGACTCATTCAAATCACTTATCCATGCTACCCTGGGGTACAAAAGAAGGGACATGCTTCATTACTCAAAATTTGTTATAGTGATGTCACTGTCAGTTCTCCTTTCTTCTCCTGTATAATCAAGAAAAACTTCTAGGTTACTATCGTAACCCACGTTCCCTGAAGGAGGGAACGGAGACGTTACATATGGGAACTCGCCAGAGAGACC
>JAUCMU010000097.1:20345878-20366726 GCA_032275025.1 Enteromius treurensis | reverse complement strand
ATATATACGTCTGTTGTTGTAATGACATGCAGCCACCACTAGATGGTGAAATAATACAGTCGAGTCGATGGCGTCTAAATACACAAGTCGAGAAAAATCTGTAAGGACAGGACTTTCATCATATTATAAATTATAAATAATACTAGTAAATGTTTGTTTTTTTTGTGTAATGCATTTATGTTTACCACGAAGTCTCCTCTACAATTTATTTCAAGGTAGCTGCTACTACAGCATTAACATAATGTTTATGTTTACATTTTATTAGTATCATTCTTTTTTTTTACCATTTTTGTCTTCTCACTACTCAAACCAAACCAAACTCACAAAACACAGTATTATATATCTTGTGACCATTCATTCTCAAAATCATTCTTTTCTCGGTTGTTTTGACCTTGACACACACTTTGTCTACAATGTTTCCTTAAAGTAGGTGAGTTGGATTGAGAAATGCCCACTTCTTTGTGCACATTCCTCAGGGACTCCAAAACAAAACTGATTCAAGGTTAATACAGGAAATATATATATTTATATATATATATGAAGAAAACGGTATGATATAGGCCTAGATTTAACCCCAATAGTTATGAGTTTCATTATAAATTGACAAAATGCAAATGACAGTGTTGCATGTGAGGCGGGCTGACTCATTATTTTCAGGATATGAGTCTCTTCCTCATCTTTTTTTTTTCTTCTTTTTTTGTTGTGTGCATGTATTTGTAGTGACATATATAGCTTTTATTCTGTGATTGTCATCATCCTCTACCTAAGGCACCGCTTTTTCTCATGACACTGTTTCCTGGAGGTACTGTCTATTTGTAGAGGGTGTAGACAATACATCCTGCTCGTGGGTGTTCTGGTTATCACTTCTTGGACATCCACAAGGAAGGATGCACTGTGGATTTTTTGCTCATTGTGGGATACCTGCTATCAGCTTTAATGAAATCTGGGTTCAAATGGTTTGTTTAGCTCATGCAGTTGAAAAAATTAAGAACTCTTTAGAAAGAGTGTGTCTGCTTAATGTGCAAAAATACAGTTTCAGTGCATGTTATTTAAAAAAAAATGAAGTAGTGGAAGACAGTCATTAATTGACAAGTTTATATGATTTATTCAGTACATATGAATACAAAATTATAATACCATTCAAAAGTGTAGTATCTGTAAATCTTTTGTTTTTATGTTTTTGAATGAAGTATCTTATATATTTATATATTTGATGTAATTTATTCCTTTGATCAAAGCTCAATTTTTAATTTCAGCATCGTTACTGCAGCCTTCATTGTCACAAGATCCTTCAAAAATTATCATATGTTAATAAGCTGATTTGCTGCTCACAAAACATGTATTATTAATATCTATGCTGATAAAAATCTGGCCCCAAACATATAAACACAGTACTGTAAATTTCATTTAAACATAAAATTTCAGGATTTCTTGAATTGCAAATATAGTCTCTTATTACTGTGTTTTAGATCACTTTCAAAATTAGTGCAAGATGGGACATGTTTCTAAATGCAGTTTCGCGGATGTAATTTGAACCACTTCATCCCTTTGAGGCAATAATCTCCAGTGTTGTTTTCAACTTCACCTGACGTAGAGATCTTAATTTCAACTTGTGAATGGTTCTAATTGACCCCTGGGTCAGCAGGGAATGCTTCTTTTCACACGTAGATGTGACGAGTGTCAGAAAAAGAACGACACCGACGTTGCTTCCGTTGTCAAAACAATGATAGCTGCACTCCTCTCTTTATTTACAGGAAACACAATGTTCCTTCCTCCCTTGTTCTGGCAGCAGAAAATACACCCACAGCTGACTGCAGAAAGACACTGGGCTGCTAACCGCTCATCTCCCAAATTGTCTCTTCCTCTATATTTAACTGTTTGGTTGTATTACATTTCAACCATTCCGCCGACCTTTGATCTCAGATGACCAGAGAAGGTCTAATATTAGAAACAGAAGCTAAAACTGCTCTGGGAACTCTTTTGGGGGATTTTGCAGCTCTCTGGAAGTTGTGTGAACTGCCTCGGATGTGGATAGTGGGACACAACGACAGTTTCTCGTGAGAATGCGGTGCTGTCCCGTTAGCGACGCTGGGGGATGTTTACAGAGGGCACGTGGGGTCTTCGGAGCATCACTCACAGGGGTGTGTTGAGGACGACGGCAGGTCTGCTCCCGGCACCCCGCTGATACTTTAACAGGCCGTCCTTGCTCAGTGCTGTGTTTGCGATTAGATTCTGACCTGCTCTGTTTACAGAGTGAAGAACCTTCACAACTGAACATATACTGGCAAGTGAGAGTGACTTGCCAGACATTTGAGATTCAGCAATGTGCAAGAATTGGCCACTTAACTACATGCACAATTTTATTTTAATCAGAATTTGTTTGAATACCGATTATGTGTGTGTCGTGTAAAAAACTTTTTTGGAACAGTTTCCTATTTAATGTATTTGTCAAAGACATGCAACAATTAGATTAAATCACTTAGCAGAATAATTATGGCAAAATATTTTAAATACGCAGATTACCACACAGTACCAAGAGTTGAGGGTCAGTATTTCATGTTATTTAAATTTTTCATTTATATCATTTTATTTTTAAGACATTAATTCACCCCCCACTGTGATTTAAAAAAAAAAATCTAATATGCACTAAATCAACATATTATCATGTTTTCTGTGAGATCATTTGACTCTGGAGTAATGATGCTGAAAATATAGTTTTCCGTCACATGAATTTATTACATTTTAAAATGTAATAGTTATTTTAAATTATAAGAACGCTTCGAAATCAAAGTCAAGTCAAAGTCAAAGTCAACTTTATTGCCAATTCTGCCACATGTAAAGGACATACAGAGAATTGAAATTACGTTACTCTCAAACCCTTGCTGGATAGAAATATAAACATTTAATTACAAAGAGAGTGTTAAAAATGAAAAAGTAAAAATTAAAATAAGTACAATTATACATATAACAAGAAGGCAATACAATATACAATATTGAAATAAGGGCACATGGTATTGAGTGCAAATCAGAAAAAGTAGTGCAAATCTAGACAACAGTGCAAATGGAGATTGTATATGTGCGATAAAGTGACAAGTATAACAAGACAAAAAGTCTTATGATATAATCTTATGAGGTAGAAAATAGCTTGAGAGAGGTATATGTTTGGTGTTATTAATTTTATTATTTTTGTTGTTTATTTTTACATTTTTTATGTTTCAGCGTAATTTATTCATTTATTCATCATTTATCCATTCAGTATTATAATTATTATATATAGTATGTTCAATTGTTTTGGTTGTTTTGGTTGTTGTTGTTTTTTTGTTGTTGTTTTTTGTATGGTTTGGTGTAAGGTTTGCTGATCTTTTTATTAATTGATTATTTTTTTACGTGTTTATTATTATTAGTGTTGTTGTTGTTGTGTGGTTTTGTGAATTACTTAATGAATTAATTGACTTATTAAAATAACACATTCTATCTAATGATTAACAAACAAAGACACATATACAAAAAAAAAACAGCAAATAAAACCGCATTTATAAAGTAATATATATAGATGACGCAAACATAAAGCCAAATTCAAGAGTTTTCCTGTGTTGTTTATTAAACACGAATTTATCTTTTACTGAAGATAGTGAAGATAATGAAGATGCTCCGCCCATTCGGTGCGCGCATGCGCAGTGTGTGTTAGTTCTACAATGACGTTGCTCAGTGTCTAGTAGCCTGTTCTGCTGGGCGCTCCTCGCTTTCTTTCAGAGAGCCGCTTTTCTAAACTCAGCCCCGGGAAACCATGGCCGAGCAGGCCTCGGGACCCACCCGGCCGCCTCAACAAGACGGTAAGCACCTTTCACCACAAGGAGCGGTTTGTCGTCTGATCTAGCTGTGCTCGTTGAAGGCCTGCGGCCTGTTCGTCCACGGATTAGCAAGCAAGAATCAGCCGGTTGACAGATACTCCTGTATTTGACTATTTATTAAAAACACTCACATGTAATGCTTGATATGCATCAGTGATTTTGACTGAACGCTTCTTGCAGTAACGCCACGAAAGCGTGTTTATGATATGGTAAACATGGTGATGTTGCACCCAGTGTGATCAGCAGATGACAGCTGGACTCACAGTGTTTTACGAGTATCAGGACAGACAGGGGTTTGTTTTTTGATCCATTTCAAGTGAATGATTATCATGTCTACCTGCTCTTGTTTGCAATGTTGTTCAGATGATGATTTGCATGCATCTTTGTTTTCTGTGTATACAGTAAATACGCCCCTGGCAATGTATTGAAAGAATATGTCACCTAAAATAATTCACCTTCTGGCCAGAAGATGACTTTGTTTCTTCATCTGAAGAACTGGCCCAGCATTGAATCATCTGCAGTGAATAAGAGTTGCAAATTACTGAGATGTAATCACAAAAACTTCCATCAATTTACATCTTGTGAGGTGAAAAGCTACATATTTGTAGGAAAGTCCTCTAATAAGTCTTAGAACAGCTTATTCCCTGTACTAGACTTTTAGTTGTTGTTCTGGAGTCATGTGGATTATCATGATGTTTTTTATCAGCGGGTTGGACTCTCGTTCTGATGGCACTCTTTCACTGCAGAGGATCCATTGGTGAAGAAGTAATGCAGTGCTGAATTACTTTGAATCTGTCATACAATAATCTAATTCATCTACATTTTGGATGGCCTGATAGTGAGCAGATTTTCTTTGTGTGTGTGTGTATTAATGATTCCTTTTATTATTATATAAGGTGTTACTCAAATCACATTTTATAGAAATAATATTTTTTAATTGTATGAAGGAGATGCTTTAGTCCTGTTGAGCTACATATTTGTTGTGGGTTAAGTTCATAACATAGCCATCTGTCATCCCTGAAGGCCCGTGGTGGCTTTGGGTGTAGTCGTCCTTTACAATCGTCCTTTGCTGCACTAATGAATATGCATTTGTAAAAACTTGTATTTAGTCCTAATTAAAGTGAAAACCAGCAATAGAGATGAACTATCATGACGTATTAGGGGTTGACTGTGACTGCACTGGCTTGGACGTGGAAAGTCTGTACTTGTTTACTTTGATTCAATAGCTTACTGCGTGTCTAGAATGATGTAAGGATCTTGCATCTGTTTTTTTTGTTGTTTTTTTTCATAGACTGATATTCTTTAAATAAATCTGCCAGCTGGCTTAATGACTGTAAATCAAGCTGAAGCTTTATTCACATCATCTGTGGCTCTGGTTCAATCCAGCCTCAGTGCTACAGCAGTATAAAGAGAAAAAACTATTGTAATTTAAATCATTAGATATATTCCCATGTGTTTTATTTTAATATGATGATTTTTTTTATTTTTTATAATGGAATTGTAAGGTGTAAAACGTCATGTCAGGGTCAAAATAGTTGTCGTATTTGATATTTTGTAACACTTTAAAAGCCTCTAAACCTCTGAAGGCCCAAATAGCAAGCATATACATCGTTACAAATGTAAAATCTTTCTTAACAGGATTTAAAAATGCTGTTATTTTCTTTAGGAAGAAAATAATTTTTATTTATATTGTTTTTAATATTAATATAATATCATTTTTTTAAATTACGGTTTCTACAAATAAAAAAATAATGAACATTTGAGAAACCAAATCATCATATTAGGATGATTTCTGAAGAATCATATGACACTGGAGACTGCTGAATATTCAGCTCTGCCCCCACACGAATAAATTACATTTTGAAATGTATTCCAATAGAAAACAACAATTTAAATTGTAATAATATAAACATTTTCCAACCGCAAGAACAGTAGTGTATCTTCAAAAAACAAACAAATAGCCTTATTTGCAAAAATGTAAATATATTCAAAATATAAGTCCACTAGCACAGCAGCACTTCTATTAATTAGCCAAGCAAGCATCGTTCTCTCAGTCTCTCAACAATTTTGTCTAACAATCTTAGTCTAAACATTGGAAATGCCCCATCCAAGGTCATGCATTATTTAAATGTATTTTACTTGTGATTGTAAAGAGCCTGGAAGTGCCTTTCAGAAGTCGATTTTTGTGACTGTGTAGCACTGATGGATGCTTGATTGCTCCGGCAGGGGTTCTGCAGCAGCGTGCGGCCGAGCAGGAGCAGGATCGAACTGACTTCCTGAAGATCAAACAACAGCTGGAGATGGAGTTCAACCAGAAGCGGGCCAAGTTTAAGGAACTCTATCTATCTAAAGAAGGTAATATATAGTTTACAATTAGGGCTGGGCGATATATATTGAACTATATATTATGCGCATCTCGTCAGTAAAGCCGGTTCTAAAGCCGGTGACGTAAGTGTTCGCTGGTTGGCCCAACACACGTAAAACACCAGCAACCCTGCATTTGTAAAATGCCATTGCAAACATATTTAGCGATAACGGCATTTACTTGTCGTCTGAAGTGTTATGTTCTCTCAGCTTCAATGTAAGTTGTCTATCTGCTTCATGAAACCCACAGCATACAACAAAAATGTTTGTGAATGTTGTGGAAAAAGACCTGTTGGCTGCTTCAGAATTGTGAATGCAAACAGGAAAACGGCTTGAGGGAGAAATGAGTTTTCTAGGAACTATTGTGCTGTCTAGTTCCAGAACAAAGTACCCAGAACTACACGGTGAGAACCCCTAGTAAGATACAATAAAAAAGAGTGACATATTTGTTTTATTCATTTGTTTATTTAGTTGTTGTTGAGTTGACAGGTTTCATTGCATAGGTGTAATTCATCAAATGCAGGGTTCTCACCCTTTCAGTAGACATGTAACGCATCCATTACATATTGTGCCTGTATGCTTTCATAGAACAAGAAGTCGTCATAGATCTCTATTTCCCAGTGAATCTGTCCTGGGGCAGGATGAAACCACTAAGCCAGATACATTTCCCAGCGTTTCTGACAATGCTAGCAGGGATCTGAACACTGGGCTCCGTTTACAGTTAATACATGAATATGGGTGCGAACGGCGTTCAATTATTAGTCAAAGTTAAAGAAGTGTTATAGTGAGGACACCCTGTAATAGTGACACAAATACTGGTGACCTTACAGAACCGAAGCTGTTGGTTCCTCTACAAAAGGCGTTGTTCTTTTCCTGTAAATGTTTCAGAGGAGCTGAAGAGGCAGGCTGTTGTACTGGAGAAGGCCCAGGCAGAGCTGAGCAGTCTGCAGAAGCAGCTGGAGGAGGCTAAAGCAGAGATGGAGACCATCAAAGCGGTGGCCACTGTCTCTGAGAGCACGAAGCAGGAAGCCATCGACCAGGTCAAGCAGCAGTGGCAGGAGGAGGTGGCGTCACTGCAGGCTATTATGAAAGGTAATAAGATACTGCATCTATTCATGCTAAAGTGTCTGGTAACCGCTTTTATTTATTGTTCTGTTTCTGCTTTTTTGAAATGGTAACTATGTGATTCGTCTCTGTCCTGAAGGTGACTGAACTGCTGTATGACAAGACCAATATGTGTGTTTGTGTGTGTGTGTGTGTATATCTATATATCTATATATATATATAGATAGATAGATATAGATATACACCGTGCACACACACACTTTTATTTTGGATGTGATCAATCATTTGACAGCAATAATTGTAATATTAGTCAATATATTTAATAAATTAACATTCGGGGGATACATGATGTGACAGAAATATGCAATTCGTCTTCTGGTTCAGATTCAGCGTTAGCCTTGTTAAATCGTAAGCGTCATAAATAAACACTATTTGGACAAGGAAGGATTAGCAAGATCTCTGGCGTGAATGTAAAATGTTTATCTGAGGCTTCTCGTTTTGATGTATAAATCCTTATCTTGACATGTGTTCAGATGCAGAAGGGGAAGTGAAGTTGCAGTTCCAGCAGAAGCTGGAGCAGGAGCGCGCTCAGTGGGCACAGTACCGTGATGGGATGGAGCGAGAGGTGGCAGAGCTCCGCCGCCGTCTCTCTGAGGGACAGGAAGAAGAGAACTTAGAGAATGAGATGAAGAAGGTCAGATTGGCTTTTTTCGATTTGACTACTTTTTAGCCCTTTCCTGAACCGTGAAAAAGATATGAAAGAGCCATTTTCTTTGAATTGTGACTCAAAGCCAGAGTGTTTGCATCTGGTTAGCACTGGTGTGTTAAAGGATGCTTGGGTTTGTATTAATCTAGGCTCAGGAGGATGCAGACAAGCTACGCTCGGTGGTGATGCCCATGGAGAGTGAGATTTCGGCGCTGAAGGCCAAACTGTCAAGCTCAGAAGATCGAGTTAAGGAACTCGAGGCAGCGAAGGTTAGACCTGCATCAAAAAAGTGGAACTGAGAGCCGCACTGTTTTGTTCCGATATATTATTAGATGTGGCTCATTTCTTTGTCATTTCGTTTCTTTCTTTTGGTTATGACCTCTTAAGATGACACATGGCCAAGGTGTTTAACATTACAGCCGTTAGTTATTATTATGACTGTATAGAACGTTTTGGCCTTAAGAATGAGTTATAAATCAGTTAAGTCTTGTAAAACTTGGTCAATGATCCAGCAGCCATTTCAGCTGTAAAGTTGAAAGGTTGTCATGAGTCTGCTTGTTTATTTTCAAACATAAAATGTTCATTTTTAAGTGACTCTAAAGTGTCAAGGTTGTGTGAAGGCCTCTGTTTATGGGCTCTTCTAGTTTTATTCATGGAAAACAAAGTTTGAACATGGGCTTGGTTTAATTCTAGGTGAAGGAGCTCAATCACGTCCTGGAGGCTGAGAAGTCATGCCGTACAGATTTGGAGATGTATGTTGCCGTCCTCAACACACAGAAATCTGTCCTTCAAGAAGATGCAGAGAAACTTCGGAAAGAACTACATGAAGGTATGTGACCAAAAATGCTTTTCTAATGCAAATAGAATTCATTTTTTTACTTTGGTAAGGGTTTATTTTTTGTTAACTGCACATTAGAATACATGTCCAAATATAAGATGCAATTTACAGTAATATAGGATTTTTTATTTTTTCTATCATTTAGGGTTAGTTTGGGTTTATTCATGTTTAATTATATAAATAACTTACTACTTCTTTTTTAGCAAGGATGCATTAAGATGGCAAGAAGTGACATTAAAGACATTTAAAATGTTACAGAATATCCATTTAACAAAAGTTTATAGAATTCTTTCAGCACTTATTTTTAATCTTATTAAGCAGCATAACCGTTTTCAAAATGAATAAGAAACATCTCTTGGGCAATAAAATAAGCAAATTAGATCTCTGAAGTGTCATGTGACACTGCTTAAAGTGAGCTCTGAGGATATATTTCCTAATATTATGTAGTTAATGTAATTTAAGACAATCAAATATTTCCTTTTTTTATGCTTAACAATGTTTTATTTAATTGTTGACTAGCATTATAGTTTTTTCGAAACTATAACTTAATCATATCAGTCATATCAGGAAGTGTGAACCGGATCTGTTTTTGCATCAAGAAACAGCGCAAAGTCTCAGAGCATGTTTATAAGAGTTAAACTATATTTAACTTGACACAGTCTTAATATTCAGCATTCACAGTGTCAGTTGCTCACAAAAGAGAACAAAGGTGTCCTGTGTGAACGTTCCCCTACAAAGAAGCAAACTTTTGCATGCTTTTTTGTTTACTTTTATGGTAATAAACTCAATTCAGATGTTTGTGCTGATGGTGTTTTACGTCATCATAAGTTATAATCAGTTGTCACTTGCACATGTGCATAAAAGTTATTTTTCACTTTCACTCTAACTTGCGAAAGCGAATGAAATGCTCACACTGTAGAGCCGTGATAGGCTAGAGAGCTTTATATCCCATGTCCTATAAAGTCAGTTAGTCGGCGTCCAGTTTGAAGAGTGGTTTGTCTTCTAGTGGTTCACCTGTTGGAGTTGGAGCGGCAACAGCACAATCAGCTGAAACACACTTGGCAACGTGCCAACGATCAGTTCCTGGAGTCACAGCGGCTGCTGATGCAAGACATGCAGCGCATCGAGAGCGTTCTGTCCTCCGAGCAGCTGCGGCAGGTGGAGGAGATGAAGAAGAGGGACCAGGTACTTCTGTTGTTTAATAAGCACCAAGCACTGAATGAGTTAAAAAAGCAATTCTCAATTGAGGCTGTTTAGTCTGTATGAAAGGTCCTCACCAGACGTGAAGGAACAAGCTTAGTTTAAAATCATTCTGGTATGACTAAAATCTGAACATTTCTGTTTAACACATAACAATGTGGCGCAGGAGTTCAAACCAAAGATACTTCACTGTGTGTGGAGCTGCTCTGCATGACTTGACAGAAAATATTTTTTAATACGTTTAATGTTTTAGTATGTATTACCCAGAAACATTTGCCACACATCATGTAGAGTGTGTCTAGAAGCCTTACAACAGTTTCGCATTAGAGGAACCATTTCATAGTTCCTAGAACGGAAGCACCAGCTTTTGCCGTGTTAGCAGTGCAGGAACTAGGAATGCATTTAACTCTAGGATCTCTGTTCGGCGGAACTAAATTAGGTCTTATTTCAGACTGAGATCTAAAACGGTTTTATAAGAAATATCAGTGACATAAATTGAAGTTGTCATAGGAGATTTAAATTTGCATGCTCTTAAATTTGCTCATGTATGTTGTGTATTTACATTCCATCTCCAAAACCCACAACGGCACAAAAACAGCCCTGCTATCAGATCAGTGTGTCAAAATTATTTTGGAAAGACTTGCACAAAGAATATTGTGTAAATGTTAATATTTTAAGTTTTTATACTTATGACATTTGGATGATGTCTAACTGTACATTTATTCAAATATTTGATTATTTGGAAGGAAGAGGATGAGAAGGAAAGATTGAGCCAGGCTAAAGAGGCGAGTGAGGATGATGGGACAGAGCATGCAGAAACAGTGGAGGATTCTCTGCTCGGACTCTCGATAGAAGAGGTATTTTTACAGAAATTCTTTGAATTTTTTTCCGCAATTATGATTTCATTTGAATTGCTATAAGAAATAGTTGCAATCAAAAGGCAATTTAAGTAATCTATATAATGGAATTAAAATGTAACCATTCCTTTTTTTTTCTTTTTTCTTGCTAAACAAAGTTTGTTCTTAATATTTTACGGGGGGATTTAATATTTTATTATATAGGAGCACATAAATGATCCACAGGTGTGCAAGCATGACCGAAAATAAAGAAAAGTGCTGTATAAATAAGTTGAGATCATTTGCATTAGGACATGGTTGACTGTTCAAGCCACAATACCAATTTAGATCAACAAACTGCCATCCAAGCCGACAAAATAAAAGCTTGCTCATTTTAAATTTAAAAATGTGGATATTAGCATTTTTATTTTACGTTTATTTATAAAATAATTGTATTTTTAATACCCCCCACCCCAAACACTTTTAATTTAAATATTATCACACTTTATTTTTTTTTTTTTTAATGAATCTTTTGTTTAAAAACTAAATGCGATTTCAAAAATAAAAAATTTAAAAATCATTCAGGTGTCATTTCTGTCCTGTCCTAGAAATGTATGGTATTATAGTCGAAATTTGGTAAAATTTGGCAAGTTGGGTCTATGAATGATATGTATTGGTGTCATACATTACATACAACATATGTATGTTTATGTTTGATTGATTGATTGAAAGACGTCAGTACATATTAGGCCCATTCATCCTTAATTTGCCAAATTTCAAAAACATTCTACTTAATACCGGGAATTTTTATGACAGGACAGAAATGATAGCTGAACACTGAAATACCGTTTGTATAGTGTTAAAAAAAAAATACTGTTCATCATTTTGAAGCGTAAACAGAATTTCAGTTCAACTTTAAATCTATAATGTTACTTTTAAATGTTAATCGTCTTTTCTTTCTCATTTTGATCTCAGTCCCACCTCAGCCAGAGCATACACAGTTCTTTACACTCTCTCGACGCAGACACCCCCAGTCGCCCGGACGGCTCTGACCCTTATAAGGATGGGCTTCGGAGGGTGCAGTCCACGGACAGCCTGGGTTCTTCAGGAGGGGCTCTACAGCCTCATGGGCTCGGCGGACACAACAACAAGGCCAAGTCAGCCAGCCAGCTGGACGAGTCAGACTTTGGTCCTCTGGTGGGGGCAGACTGTGGGGGCTTTGACAGCATGGACACCTCTTCCATATCTTCCCTTCAGCCAGGACACTTTCTCCTCACCAAGGACCAGGAGAAGGCCATTAAGGCCATGACCCCAGAGCAGGAGGAAACTGCATCACTCCTGTCCAGCATCTCTCACACTGCTGATACGGCTTACCTGCCTCCGTCTGGCTACCGACTGGTCAGCGAGAGCGAGTGGAATCTGCTGCAGCAAGAGGTCAGATAGCACATGCTATTTTATTTATTTATGTTTTCCTTTTAATTAGTTTCAAATACAGAATTAACAGTGCATATTCAAATATTAACAAAAAACTAATTATACATATCATATTTTATGCTACACAGCATATTTAGCTGTAGTCCTATATACAACACAGTGCACAGAAACCCACAAGCATACATTTTTTACCCGTGTGTATATGAATCAACTCCTCAATGAAGGAGACAGGGAGAAAAGTTCCCATACAAAACAACAACGCCAAACAGGAGAGGTTACCACTTCTATAGCATTTACAGTTTACTTAACTGAGGATGTCTTTATTCCCTGCATATCAACCATTTTTCCCAGTCCATTCTGAAAAAATGTTTTTCATCTTTAATGTGTATGTTCTTCCATCACCAATATTTCTTCAATAATAGTCCATTCAAATTAACATCTTTAAGCCAGTTCCTAGTTATGTTCTTTTGACAAGCCACAGATATCACATGCTTTTAGGGGCTGGCTGTGTTTGTTTCAGTCACAATTTATTTTAAGATTCAGTTCTCGCTATTAAACTATGACTATGCAATAAACTCAATTCCCTGCATGATAATACAAGGTAGTTGTTTAAGTTTTGGTGAATCAGCTCCAAGACTGACACTAGATTTAGTCCTACGACCTTAAGTATGACTGAGATGTTGATAACTAACTTTTAAGCGCAGCTTTTTACTCTCAAGTCAATTCTCTGCGGTGTTCTTGAGATTAATTCTTAGAAGCTTGACAAATATGGGCCCTGCTTTCTATACTTAAGTCTTTCCGGTATTTAAACTCATTGTCATGTTCAAGAAATTAGCTTAAGATGATTTGATTCTTTGTGCCATGGCATGTTATTCAGCTGGAAGTAGCCATAACAAGATGGTTACTTGTAGTGATAAAGGGATGAAAATAGTCTTTAATGATATTCAGGCAGGCTGTGGATTTAAACAATGATCTTTTGGTATTATAGGGCCCCAACCATCTAAATGTTGCAGCAGAAATGGAGAATTGTCAGTCTTTTCAGTTTCCTAGTCTTTTCTTGTTGTAGCCTGTCTGCTTCAAGGTTAGATGTGTATAGAGATGCATTAAAAAAAAAGCTCTTCAGCTCACCTCAGTTGTAATGAGTAGTTATGAGTTACTGTTGGCTTTCTATCAGTACTACCAGTCTGGCCATTCTCCTCTGACTTCTGGCATCAACAAAGCATTTTCACCCACAGAACTGATACTCACTGAAAATTTTAAGACATTTCTCTGTATGCTAGAGAAAATCCCAGCAGATTAGCATTTTCTGAAATAGTCAGACCAGCCTGGCTGGCAACAAAAATCATGCCACATTCAGAGTCTAATGCCGAGTTCAGACTGCACGATTTTCAAAGTAATCATGACACAGATCTTATCACACTGCATGACTATCTGGGTTATCATTCAGTCGCTGCTGTGTTCACACTGCTTGATAGATCGGTGACAGGGGCTTTCACGCTGCATGACTTTACAATAAGAAGGATCGCAGACAACTTTGTCTCAATGCCAAACACACACGAGAAGTGACATTCTGTACCACAGAAGCTTTTATATAGCCATTTAGTCTAATTCCATGAACAACTGATTCTTATGAGCTTGTGCAACAAGTGTATTTATAGTTCAGTTACCAAACAAATCAATCTTTTGAGCCTGTTCCTTTCAGTAAATTTAGAAACCTACAGTGGTTTGAGTATCATTACTGAGTGATATCTTTCACTGCCAAAACAGATTTCTGTAGGACATACAGGGAACTTTTTCCCACAATGCAATGCACTTTTTATTTGCTGATCTGAATCAAAAATTCATGGTTTTTAATCGGTTTGAGAACCAGACACAGCTTGTTTAAATCTATAATGTAACAAGGTCATATGACAACATCATGATATCTTAAATATGCTTTCATAATTCTTCTTGTGATTGTTTTTGGTGTGGTTTCACCCCAGTTGAAGAACGCTGGAAGGAAGTTGGGGCGCCGATGTGATATGTGCTCTAATTATGAAAAACAGCTGCAGGTCATTCAAGGACAAGAGGCCGAGACAAGAGATCAGGTTTGTTTTTTATGCGACTTATATCATGTACAAGACCCATAGTGAAATGATTCGAGAGGACAGTCTGTAGTAATTGTTATCCAGTGAACTTCCTCTTGCCTTTAGGTTAAAAAGCTTCAGGCCATGTTGCGGCAGGCCAACGATCAGCTGGAGCGGACGATGATTGAGAAGCAGGAGTTAGAGGAGTCTGTCAAACAGGCCAATGAGGAAACTACTGCCAAGGTAAAGCTCATCTCTCTGATGGATTTAGAGAAAAACAAATCTGTTGACAGGTTAAACCTGGGTGGGTTCACATGCTAATTAGGGCATTATATGTATAAATATATATATATATATATGTATATATGTGTATCATAAAGTTGATGACGACAACATTATCATAGCAAACTGTGACACATTTAAACTTGGGATTGCAAGAGGTGGAAAGGAAAAGGCTACATTCAACAAAACAAACCTGATACGGCACCTCAAAAAGAAACACCCGACACAATACAGCGAGTTTACCCAGGCAACCCAGCTGAAGACGAGTCAGCTCACACTGCAGGAGAGTTTGAAGAGGAGAGAAGAAATGCTCTGTGACAGCGTGAAAGTGCAGGACATTACAGCCAAGATAGCTCAAATTAGACTTTTTTTTTGCTTTTATATTTACTGTTGCACTAAATTCCAAAAGTGAGGAATTTATGTTATTTATAAGAGACCTAAGATTAAAGTACTAGCTTCTATATATATATATATATATATATATATAGACACAAGTTTTTTACAAATGTGAACTATGTATGGACCGCTCTGAATGTTCCTGTTCATCCAAAACAAATGACTTGATAAATTTTCTTTTGTCTGTTGCACAGATCTCCGAGTTGAAGCAGAAAGTTCAGGAGTCTGAGTCTCTCATAAGCGCTCTCCAACAGGCCTTCAGCCAGGCCAAGAGGAACACCCAGGAACAGATGGTATGACCATATACACACACTCCTAAACAACAGCATTCACTTGCTTTGCCTGAAGCGCATTTAGTTTTTTTCATTGAAAAATATTTCATGAAGAATGTCTTGATTTAGATATTGTGCTAGTTTCAATTGATCCCTCATGACTATGTGATTTGTACTAATGCATAAAAGCAACTTTTGGCATTCAGTATTCATGCACATCTGTTTCAAAAAGTTGCACTATTAAGGTGATAAACTTGATTCAGTGGTGACATAAACGCCTGAATAAATCACCCTTGAAAGGTTTCTGTCAGCTAGTTATTACCTGAGGAATGCACAGTGAATCTCTCAGTGTCACTGATATTTTCATTGGCCGATTTAAAAACTCTTTTATTATGTATCGTTTTCCACTTATATACTTAAACTTAAAACCATTTGTGGGTTCCAGTGGGTTTAGGCTAAGTGGTGTGTGTGTGTGTGTTCAGGCTGTGCTGCTACAGTCCAGAGAGCAGGTGTCTGAAGAGCTGAACAGACTGCAGAGAGATAATGAGAGTCTTCAGGGTAAACACAGACTTCACATGACACTGCAGCAGCAAGAGGACTTTCACATGCCCACCACTGTACAGGTACTACGTCACACATGTAAATTGTGCAGACATACTGTATAAATGCACCTCCTATTGAGTTCCACTGAGCTCCTTTAATCTGCCTTAACATTTCAACACACCCTGTTTAATTGGTCCCACATCTTTGTCAGTATAGTAAGAAAATGTCAAATAGTGCAGTAATTCTGCAGAATGTTGATAGGTATGACTCAAAGTGAAAATAAATATATTCTCATTATATTTTGATGCACTTTGAGGAAGGAAATATTGGCTGAAATAAAGTGTGCAGCTTTTTTGTCAGCTAATATTTTCTTGGAAAAGATAATTACACTAAGAGACAATGTTCAATATAATCATAGAAACTGATCAGAAATATTATTAGAATTTATTATTAGAAAATTATTTAATAAAAAGGAAAACTGATACAATTTTTGAAAACTTGGAAAATTTAAAAAAAGCATTTATTTATTTTAAAGATTTGATCAATGTCTTGTTTAGAAGGTGCATGAGGGAAATTAGAAAAAGTATTTCTTTAAAATTTCACGAGTCTGCAAATACCTAAAGAAGTGAGTTTTTGCAAGAGTCACAGTCCATTTCAACCCATGCTGGAACCCATTGACAAAGACCGTAATGGCGCTGGCTAATAAAATATTGGGAAAATCCGCCTAATCTTTTGGGTTGGTGAAGAAAAAAATTCTGAATCCTTGCTGGGCCTCCACTCCAAATTAAATCTGAAAATATTCCATCTAGAATCTTAAAAAAAGATTTTGGTATAAACACTGGAATGTTTTGGAAAAAAAAGGAATGTAGGCAAAATATTCATTTTTATGGCATTAATTCTGCCTGCAACCGATAATGGAAGAATTGTCCATCTAGCTAGATCTTGCTTAGTTCGATCTAAAATTCTAAAGGTCTACGTATTTCCTCATTACTGTTGCTTCCGAGTGACGAAACTGATCTGAGGCTAGCTTAAATGGGAACGCTGATATTGAATGAGCTCTTGGGAAAAACTCGCTCTTATTTAAATTTAATTTATAGCACAAAATGTTACTGAACCATCTCAAAATATCCAAAACATAGGGAAAACTGGCTTCTGGGTTTGAGATGTACAGCACTACATCGTCTGCATAGAGAGGGATTTTTGAAAAACATTTATTTATTTATAAAATAAAAAATTCTAAAATGATGAGGAAAAAATAAGGAAATAATATTTTTGTTACTTTGGATAAATTTTGTCTGATACGTAAATGTAAAATAGAAAATGACGGGGGAAAGTAAAAAAGTTCTTAGAACATTATGAATAATAGTGAAATTAATAATAGAAAATGTATAAAACTGTTGGATATCACTAAACATTTGCTAAATAAAGGCTTAGAACCTTGTACAATTTTTCTGTTAGTTTAATGTATTTACGTGACTCAAAAATACTTCATAAAATAAAAGTTGTGGAAATTTTGTTGTGGAACATTGTGTGTATATATACATACTATAATTATAATTCAACTGACATACCAATATGTCACAGATGTGTATATATTGGGTACTGAGCTGATCCAATCCGAGTATACAGTCTGAACTGTTGCATTTGTTTTTTAATATCATTTTGCCACCTAGGAACTTCAGAAGCTGGTGCTGCAGTACAGGGAGGACATTGTTTCTACGCGCACAGCAGCAGAGCATTTGGAGGAGAAGCTAAAGGCTGAAATTCTGTTCTTGAAGGAGCAGATTCAGGCAGAGCAGTGTCTCAAAGAGAACCTGGAGGACACACTACAGCTGGAGATAGAGGGCTGTAAAGAAGAGATCGGTGAGTGATTATCCAACCGATCTGAAATCTGCAGTGCAATGACATCTAACAGCTGGATGCCATGAGGTTCCTCAAATCTGGTCCTGGAGTACCACTGCCCTGAGATTACCTCCAGCCCTGATCAAACTCACTTACATGGGATTTTCTAGGGATAATTAGGGTTGCCGCTAAACTTTGCGAGGCGTTGGCCCACCAGATTAGGATTTGAGGAACAGCAGTCGGTTCATCGAAAAAAATCAAAATTTATGTCAGTTATATAGGCTACTTTATATAATTATTTATAATTCATATTAAGCAACTGATTCGATGTTTAGTACATTATAACCTGACTTTTGTTTATACAAATTATGATTGAATTATGTATACCTTATGAAAGATCAAAGCGGCTCTCAGCGGCACAAGCTTACACTGAAGCATTACAATGTGAATCTTTAGTGGTTTGGAAAAATGTAACCAAGCTCAACACATGATCCAAATCTAAAACTGATTTAACACATTGTTGAAGGGCTTGTGAAACTCCTTCAGTCAGAGGAGTGCACGCGTTGACCTTCTTGGATTTCAATACTGTCTTTTTCTCCTCATTTCTCCCTGCATTGGTGACTTGTGTTCAGACATCCTGGAAGGTATGAATCCTGCCTGACTGTTTGTTTGTCTAGGTCGTGTCTGTCTGTAGTGACACCACCGATGCCATCCTAACACACCCTAAACCCATTAGCACTGCTCTATCACATCCACATCACTGCATACTGCTTAATTTAGATGTGCACTACGCTATACTAATATATCTTCACTTGATGTTGGGTTCAGTTCAGAGAAATTTCACTTGGGATATGGTCATGCTCCTACAAATGTGCATGACGTGATGGAAATGTCACCCCACACTTTTCTCTGCGTGTTGGAAATGATGTCTGAATACTCGTAAGTGCTGTGGAAATGACTTGGTGACTGTTGTCATGCTTAGGATTTAAAGCAGTTAAATTATGGCCAAGTTTTGTAGCCATTGAAAGTGGAGGGATTTATGTCCCACCATTCATCACTATTGTGGGACTTTAATGTATCTGTATTAATTTTTTTTTTTTGCATGGTTTCATAACTTTTAGCATTACCTATCTTGCACAAAAAACATTATATTAAATAAAAAAATACAATATATTATTTAATATCTTCATAATTTACCCTCATTTTTACAATAATGGCAGTAGGGCTGTTTTACTTGTTAAAGTAATTACAATGCTACACTCGTACACTTTTTTGAAACGGTACATCATATTGTGCTACTGAGTAATGAAATATCAGCTACATATCTTTCAGTTAGTCCCCAGAACTGCTCAGAAGCAACCTTTATCTTGCATGGAAGTGTTGTTTATGTGGCACAGTGCAGCTACAGTAGTCCAAGCTCAAGGAGAACCTTTATAAAACACATCCACAACTATTTACTTGTGATTTTCATGTTGAATTCATTGTCCAGTCACAATTTTTCAATTTGAATTCTGGCTCAGTCAGCAGCACTATGTTTGAGAGTATGACTCCGAGTTACAGAGGAGAATGCTTGCCTTGTTCTTGTGCTCTTGTCATAGAAGAACTAGCCATGCATTGACTAATTCAAAACGCAGCAACAGGATTTTGACTTTGCTTTTTTTTTTTTTGTCTTCCAACATATAGCATCTTTTTCCAGCTTGAAAACGGAACTGGAAAGAGTGAAGACTGAGAAGGAACAGGTAGGGCAGAAATTCGAGGCAGACTGTTGAGTTTTATTGGCTTGAATGTCACAATGTATTAAATGCATGGTATTTGTTACTAGTAGTAATAATTGGAATCTTTTTCCTACTATATTTGTAATCATTATCATCTATGTTTTGTTGTGGTCTGTACCTGTTGACCGGTCTGTTGTTTTTTCTTTTTTTTCCCTACAGCTGGACAGCAGCTTGACCAAGAAGAGGCAGATGCTGGAGAGCGTCCAAGGCCTGAAGAACAGTCTGGAGGAACGGTTAAAAGATGCCCTCGGCAGCAAGGTCTGAACCCTCATGTGATCACTGCAATCTGCTTTCGCACTTCAGACTTTTGCTTGCTGATCTTTGAGTTATGTTTCTCATAAATAATGAGGTGCGAAGTTCATGTTCTTCTCGGTGCTTCCTGTGCATGTGATGGATCATTTGATAAGATAAGCAGAATCTCAGAAAAAAGTTCACACAAACAGTATTGAATTTACTTCAAACTAATAGGCTTGTGTGTGTGTGTGTTTTGTAGAGTGCTTTGGAGACTCAGGTGTTTGAAGAGAAAGACAAGGCGCAGAGACTTCAGACAGAGCTGGATGTCAGCGAGCAGGTCCAGAGAGATTTCGTCAAGCTGTCTCAAACCCTTCAGGTAAACACATTTTACTAGAAGTTCATAGAGATGAGAGTAGCTTGATTTTTTTTTTTTTTTTTTTTTTTTTTTTTTTTGAGTAAAAAAATATATATATATTGTTTATTTTTTGATACACATCTAGGAATGTCTTGAGTAAATGCGTTTCCTTTTTGCCTCAAGTGAGTGTATGTTGTAATGATTTCAAACATTAATTGATAATTAATCAGTTATTTAAATGTGTATTTGTCCAATTGAAAAGTGGTTTGTGTTATATTTAACCACTGTTAAACATAAAAAAAAAAAAATAATGTGTGTTTTTCAGTCTGAATTTTGAGCAATTTCTTTTTATATATATGAAAAAATGTATGTGTGTGTGTATGTATGTATATATATATATATGTGTGTGTATGTGTATATATATATATATATATATATATATATATATATATACACATAAAAACATACACTATTTAATTTCGTGGTGTATGTGTCACCAAAGGCTTCGTTCACATGCAGCGTGTTTTGTGCGCGCAAGCTCTTCATTTCCAACAGAGCCGGGCAGTTTAAAATCCAAAGCAGAAATGATTTTGTAACTGACAGTGCTTTCATGGTTGCCTTGTAACAGCAGACGTTACCGACGCACGAGCGCGAAGCGCTTTGAAATTGGTGGAGGCGACGTGCCTCGCGTTTTCCACTCGATTTTAGACGATTCGTGAACGTACCCTTATGTTACATTTAATGCTAAAGTATCGTTAACGCCAATACAAACATTATTTTAGTGTGTTA